>JARYHS010011408.1:194594744-194637744 GCA_031002005.1 Vandiemenella viatica
ACTTACCTCATCGGAATACTGAATAGTAGAGTGACGTCGTGTGCCGTACGTTGATTGTCTCTATAATGCTCGAGCGGTAGATTATTAAATAATTAAGTTCATAAAAATTCCTTTGTAATTGTGCATGTCGGTCTCTAGGCAGAGGAGAACCGGTCGCAAACTTAATGACAGGGATTAGACGTTTCGGCGAGCTTCCCAGAAGGCTGAGCTTTAACGAGCGGGCAGAGGGCCTCTCCTTCGCAACAGGTCCCTCCGGAAGGAATCCATCCGGTCTTCGAAAACAGGACAACCAAGCATGTTTGACTGGCAGCACAATAAATTTTATGACGTTACTAAGACAAATAATAGGCTGAATAATTGGCTGAAAACAAAACTACATTGTAGCACTAGATCTTTCAAGGGCTTTCAACAAAGTGAGTCATAAACTGGTGCCAAATAAGGTAAAAACTATTGTGAAAATGTGATTTTTAAAAGATAGAATGCAATAAGTTATGCTAGTAAGTGTAGTGTAAAAAGAAATTGAAATGCCACAAGGTAGCGTATTGGGACCATTCTTATGCGTTATTTCATTGTATGATTGTGTTGGTTGTTTACAATCAGAAGTTAGGTTGTTTGCAGATGACATAATGCTATGTAATAGGGTGAAGACTGTACAGCTGCAGGATATCTAGCTAGGTAGGTCATCATGAGATGAAGATAGATACTAAGAAGAGTCAACTTACTAGGCACACAGACAAAAAACTAATGGTTGATTATGATTGTAAGTTAGGGAAAGAATTGCGTGTTGAAGACCTGAAATGAAAATACCTTGGCATAGCATTTGATAACAAACTCACCTGGGCAGGATACATTGGAAAGGTGGTAGGGAAAGATTTCAAAAGCTTTCGCTTGTTGGAGAGAATGATGGGATATACTAGAGAAGTAAGGGAATTGGGTTACAAAACTTTAGTCAGACTATTTCTTGAATTTGGTGGTGTAGTATGGGACCCACATTTCGGGTTTCAAATACAGGAGTTGGATGTGGTACAGAGCAGGGCTGATAGATTTGTTTGTGGAAATCACCTCAGAAGATAATTACTAGCAGATATGATAAAGGAGCTAGAATAGGATTTATTGGAAGACAGGAGGAGGGTGAAGAGATTCATCGGAGTGTACAAGACGTATTTTGGTGAAGAGGCCTGGAAAGGTATTGGCGGAAGAATTAGAAGAGGTGCATGGAAAGGAAATGGTTGCAGGGAAATGGTAGGCTAATAGGGAGTGTAGTGGTATCGATAGTGGAAAACCTGAATATGAACGTGCATGGAAAATGAAGATGATAGTCTAATAGATGGTAAAAATATGATAATTTAATAAAGGAAAGGCAAGTGTAACGGAAATCTTTTTGAAGCAAGCGGGATGACCGTTGTTACGCTTGAAAAGGAAGACACTTTAAAGACTATCTCGAACGCGGAAAAGGCAGAGGAAGAAAAGCGATCATTGCTGCATAAAATGATTCCATTTCGAAAATGACTGAATGTCTAATCTTTATAATAGCTTGTGGCTTAATATGAAATATTAATATTTGCTGTCAATGTGTATTGTTCTATACTCATGAGTTGACAGGCCTGCCGAATGATGTAGGTATTATATCTTTGTTTCTAACAGGTAGGAGCATTGAGAAACAAGGGCAGGAAGGATGGTGTAGTAGTCATTATATGTGCAGTCCGTTCTGTTTATTACCAAGAAACTGCAGCGTTTATAATTTAGGTGATTTGTTCCGAAATAATTTATTGGTAAAGGAAGTGGTATGAATGAAAATGTGTTGAGGTGCAGCACACCTTCAAACAGAAATAAAAGACTTCTTTGACAAAAGGACCAGTCTTTTGTTAGATATTACAAGCTAGAAAGTGGTAGTAATCGACATAAATAAAAAGCAAGAGAGTTTATTTCTGTTAATTTATAGAGTTTATACTTTTTTTCGACGAAAATTTCACTAACTTTTAGGGATGACGACTTATCAACGATAAACGTGTCGTTACAATTTGATAATGGTTTCTTATATAACTCGATGAAACAGATCAGTTATAGGAATAGTTCCTTAGGGGGCATCCATAAATTATGTGAAGTGTTTTTTCGGATTTCCGCCTCCCCCCTTCTGGTGAGATTTGCCCCCCCCCCCCTCTGGTGTGATTTGGTCCGTGAGACCCCCCCCCCCTTGAAATCGCCCTCGTAACTTTTAGAGACCTCCTTTTTTAGGTCTCACCCTTCCAAATCCGGTTACACCCCCACTTTTCGATGAATTACCCCCCTAAAATCGACTTTCGCGTCATTTGTAGACCTTTTTTTTAGCTCTACAGTCCAAAAAAATTTCGAAAACCTCACGTGAGATTTCCGTTGACCCCTCTCCCCCCCTATTTCACCTCACGTAATTTATGGACGCTCCCTTATACCTTTCGCGACATTTTTCTTACTGTCCAGACAGCATTCCAACCTAACCACAACTGCTAAAAAGAAAACAAAACACCCATTGTGCATGTCCAACGTTTAGAATGGCTTTGGCGATTTTTTCTGGTCCAGTAAATGCTACAACCAATGACCTGGATTTTTAGATACGATATCTTGAGAACTAAGCGAGATATCAGAAAAATTTATTCTTCGCTCCCGATTTGTCTCGTCGAATTACATAAGAAACCATGAACAAATTGCAGCGCCACGACTGTCATAGAATTTTCTAGATGGCCGACAAAGCTAATGGTGGAGTGCATGCAGAAACGTAAGGTGAACCGACCTACAAGCCGATTGGGAATCAGCAGTTCATTACAATGTTAAATCTCTTGGCTGTAAGCTCGAGATTTATCTTTTGTTGTCATCGTGCAGCTTTGTGATAGATATGTTGGAATGCTGAACCAAAAAGGCGCAAGTAGTTAAAAAGTGAGGAGATTAAGAGCAGTCATATCTATACTCTTACCCGCGATTTCGTACGTGTGGACTTGGAATTTGTTGTTGGAACTGGATATCGAAAGCTGTAAGTTACGTAAAGGTGTCGCACAAACTGACTGCGAGAGAAATGAAGCCTGAGCGACCGATATAACTTTACAGAGACACACGCTATCCGTCTGTCTGTCATGTGTAATTTGTCCCCAAAAATTTATGTGATGTCCTTCCTAATGATACTTAGTATTTCCTCGTCAAATTTAATCAAGATCAGGTTAGTCGTGAAACAGACAGAGTGCCGGGTTACTTTCGCATTTGTAATATCACCAGTGTAGATTTACGACGGTGCGATGTTTTGCGCACAGTAGCGGTGAGTCAGACGCATTCCGGCCGGAGTGGTCGGCCGCTCGAAGCGAGCGCCCACAAACCGGTTGTCCTCGTGCGGGCTGGTCCGGGGCTCGACCACCCATGGAGCCGCTGACCACACGCCGGGCGGCCGCGATGAATGGAACGAAAACAGCGGCCGCATGCCAGCGCTCCCGCGCCACAAAATCACCACCCCTACGCGTAGTTCAGCCAGCAGAATTTCCTTATCTTTACTGAGTACTTTCAAAGAGGCAGAAAGGAAGCTTGCCGAAGCTCTTGAGGGTTTGTCAGTTTGCTATGATGACAACCTACTACGACCAAACCCAAAGAAAACTCGGGTCTGTGCCTTCCATCTGAGAAGCAAGGAAGCAATGAAGTCACTAAAGATATTATGGAAGGGGACCCTTTTGGAACATACTAGCCACCCAAAATATTTGGGAGTTGAACTCGTTAGGTAACCAACTCCAACACAAAAAATACAGGGTTACTACAAAAGAATCATTCACTTTCAAAACCTGATTTATTCAAAGGTATTAAACTTACAAATATGACTGGAATATGAAAATAACCACTCAGAGCCTAGTCATGTTTGGTCCTTATCACACATACACTTATTTACAGAACTTTTTTAGTGTTAAAGGTTTGGTAGCTTTAGATATTTGATTATTGTAGGCTATTTTCTTCTAAAGTTGCTTGATTTGTTGTTTAATAATACGCCATTACAACTGTTGGATATTGTTTTTATTTTCCGTCCGCGTTTCGCCAATCGCCGAGGTATCTTCAGCGTACAGTTTGCTCTCGTGACTTGACTAGCAATCAATTTTGAGGCATAGTTTTCGATGCACGACATTGTCAAACTTTATGTGTGCGCTTTTTTTTATTTTTATTTTATTTGTTGTCGTGCATTGAAAACTATGCCTCAAAATTGATTGCTAGTCAAGTCACGAGAGCAAACTATACCAAGTGCAATAGTGTAAAAAACAACATGCTGGTTGAGATCGCAGGCGAGCAACAACCACACCTCAAAATGCAAATGTAAAATCAAAACTGTACGCTGAAGATACCTCGGCGAGAGGCGAAACGCGTCGGGAAAATAAAAACAATATCCAACAGTTGTAATGGCGTATTATTAAACAACAAATACTAATTTAGATATTTCATTGCATCATATCGATAAGATCGTCTCGACCATATGAAAATATCGAAATAAATACTGATATAAATATCGATATTTTTGTTCCGATATTATGGTTTGACCTATATGTCGTTGCAAGCCTACACATAGGTACATGGCAGAGGCTGGTGCGTTCAAGAGAAACTGCTGGCTGGCTGAAGAGGCTTTGCGTCTCCCTCCTGCCGCGGAGCAGGAATTAGTTTCCCGTCGGAGGAGAAAGGTCGTCGTCGACAGTTTTAGAGGCAGTGAGTTGGCCGCGGAAGGTTGGACTGAGCCTCGCTGACTGAAGCACGTTTCCGCTGAAAGATCTCTTGGCAGCCCATCAAGGGAATTCCGCGCAGGCCAAACCACCGCACGTCGCCCGCTCACTGATGCAACTCACGATCAAGATCAGCTCGCTCTGCCATCAAAGCAAACATCGGCACCGCAAGAGATCCTCCAAATCCTGATCCGGGAACGAAGGGAAATCTGAAGCTAGTTGTCTGCCAACGCCGAACCAATTGAGCCAATTCTTTTATTTTAAAAAAGAATCAGGTAATGAAATGGCATTGTTCGCCGGGAAATCTCGAAAGATTGTTCGGCAGCCATGTGACCGACTTTTATATTTGTTTCGCAATGCGCCTGTTGCCATGGCTAACTAATGGCGGATATAAAGGACCTATAGTTTGGCGTGGAGTTCGAACCACTTCACTATACACAGCAAGCTGTGTCAGAGTCATTTGTAAATGCCAACCAACACCGGGATTCGAACTGGGGACTTTTCAATCTCTATTCAATTGGCGACTCTCCAGCTTGTTCCTGTAGAATAGCCTACCACGCAATTCAGCACATCCTGAAGTGTCCTTCAGCCGAGGCAACAAACAATGATATGTTATCGGTTTATTGATGGAGTTTGTTCTCTCTTGTGTCACATATAGTAATAGTAATAATAATAAAAACAACCCTCCAGTGTGGCTCATTGCTTTAAAGCACCGCACACTGGATAGGGGGGGGGGGGGAGTTTACAACGGGATCAGGCTTGAGTTCCGGACCCCACGATCAGCAAATTCTCATTGATGTTTTTGAGCGATTTCCCGCAACCATCAACGCGAATTTTTGCCGGTTCACAATCTCATATTTTGCAAACAATATGGAACACAAAGAGTTACATTTTTCCCAGATAGGTAGCGGGGGGAGGGGGTCGGACCAGATCTCACGAAGTCTCACCAGAGGGGGGGGGGGGGGTCCGGAAATCCGGAAAAACACCTCACGTAATTTATGGATACCCCCTAACTTATTCGAATCCCTGATATCTTTACCTAAAGAGAATTTTCCCACACCCTTGTGCCTGAAATCGTTTTCTCTAATATGACAACCATAATGTAAATTCCAGCAACTGTCATATACACTGAAGAGTCAAAATATAATGACCACATATTTTATAGCGTGTTGGTCTGCCTTTGGAACGCATGTGCTCTATCGGGTTGAAATCAGGCGCATTTGGTGGCCAAGACGTCAACGTGAGATCACTGTCACGCTGCTCAAACCACTGCAGCACGATTCTGGCCTCATGACACGGACAGTTATCTTGCTGGAAGATGCCATCGCCGTCGTGGAAGATATGAAGCTTGAAGGTCCGTAATAACTTTCACGTTGTCCAAGCTGTCATGGTGCCTTCGATCACTACTACCACAGGCCCCATGGAAGTCCAAGTGACTGTCCCCGACATCATAACACTGTCACCACCGGCTTGCTACCGTGGCGCAATGCATGATTGAAGCAGTCGTTCAGCTAGAAGATAATGTGTTCCGACACGACCACCGAAACGTTGTTAATCTGACCAGGCGAAATGTTTTCATTGATCCACAGTCCAACCTCTATGATATTGTGCCCATTGCAATCGGATTGACGATGTCGTTGAGTCAACATGGGCAAGCCCATAGGCTGTCACCTACGAAACTCTATTTTCAACAATATTTGTTGAACACTCTGCCGTCAGATCTGCCACAGATCGCCGCCTGTCCTGCTTTACAGAGCGGGCAAGCATACGACCTCCACTTTCTGTGACCGAGCGTGGTGGTGTAACGGATAGCGTTCTGGCCTCGCATTCGGGAGGACGGCGGTTCGAATCCCCGTCCGGGCATCCAGATTTGGGTTTTCCATGGTTTCCCCAAATCACTCCGGGTGAATGCCGGGATGCTTCCTTAAAAGGCCATGGCCGAATTCCTTCCCATTCCTTGCCCTCATCCTTGCCCCCCATCCTTTCCCGTCTCTAAAGACCTCGCTGTTGAGAGACGTAAAGCAGTTAAAAAAAAAAAAAAACTGTGATTAGGCATGGACGTCCCCTACTCTAGGTTTCACCGTCCTTCAACCACTTTCCATATATGCTCAGTACAGCAGCATGCAAACAGCCGACCAGCCTCGCTGTTTACGAGATGCTTGTTGCTAGATGCAGGGCCATAACAATCTGCGCTTTGCTAAGTCAGTTATGTCAGTGGATTTCACCATTTACCAATCGTATCGTCGCTAGAATAACTACCTGTCCGTCTATGCTCCGCTTATACGAGGTGTGTTCAAAAAATAACGTGAATTTTCATTTTTTTAAAAAAAGAATTTTATTTATTCGTCTACATCGATGATATCCCCTTCAAAGTAATCCCCATTAGATTGTTTTACACATATGCCAGCGCTTCTAACAATCCACAAAATTCTGGAACTCGATTTATGGGACAACTTTGAGCTCTTTCAGCAATGCACTTTCATTCTCATCTATACTTGTAAAACGACGGCCCTTCAAGCTTCTCTTTATGTCTGGCGAATATGGAATTTTCCAAAAATTTACGAACAAGTGACGATGTTTGAGCAGTGCATCATCGTGACGCAAAAGCCATGATTTTTTTGATTTTTTTTTTGTTTGCCACAAATCCAGGCGGTTTCTTCAGACCGAGCGTGGTGGTCTCGCAATCGGGAGAACGGCGGTTCGAATCCCCGTCCGGGCATCCAGATTTGGGTTTTCCATGGTTTCCCAAATCACTCCAGGCAAATGCCGGGAAGTTTCCTTCAAAAGGTCATGGCCGAACTCCTTCCCATTCCTTGTCCCCCCCCCCCGCCACCCATCCTTTCCCGTCTCCAAAGACCTCGCTGTTAAGAGATGTTAAGCAGTTAAAAAAAAAGGTTTCTTCAGATTACTTTGTATACTTTACTTATAGCATGACGTATCCGCAACCTCAAGAAATGGTATTCAATTTCGTGGTTGGCAGCCGTCATAATGTTTTCGCACATTAGTATATACACGAATGTTTTAGACCCCTTTCGTTTCTAATCTCCAGATTAAAACGCTCCGATTTATGACATGTCAACTGCAACGTAAGGACTCAGTTAATCGGCTTCTGTGGCAGAATATTTTCCTGCGTATCAGGAATGAGCCGTCGTCTGCGGCTACCGACGATGCACGACAGCATTGTCGGCGAACCGACCCCTTCCAGGGCTGAGGGGTGCAGGCAGCTGCAACTTCAAAGGGGATGCGCCCGCCACCCCCCACACGGAACCAAGCCTGCTGCTTAATAGCTTCCACTGCTAAACAACCACTCTCACTGCAAACAGTTCGTGAAGGAGTCAAATCTATACAGCACTACAATCACCGTTCGAAACCACACTGTAATTTGCGTTGAGGGCCTATAAAGATTTGAAGTAAGGTTACAGGCATATTACAACATTAACACTCTCGGGTGACTAGCCTAAATATCATGTGAAGACACCCTCCTCACTCGACTAGACACTCGAGAGGACTTTATTAATTCCCAACGTCGAGAGAAAATTCGATCTTATGCATATTACAACAGTTTGGTTTTCGAGAATACTGTAATCGAAAGTCATACGTTATTTTAAAGAGTTTTAAAGACCTCTTCTTCTTAAGAGGGCATCCATAAATTACGTGAGGTTTTTTTCAGGATTTCCGCCCCCCCCCCCTTCTGGTGAGACTTCGTGAGATCTGGTACCCCCCCCCCCTCTCATGAGATCTGGTCCGTGAGACCCCCCCCCCTAGAAGTCGACCTCGCAACTATTTGGTCCCTCCCTTCCAAAGCCGGTTATACTCCCACTTTTAGACGAAATACCCCCCTGCCCCCCTAAAATCGACTTTCGCGTCATTTGTATAACTTTTTCTAGCTCTACAGTCCAACAAAAATTTCCAAAACCTCACGTGAGATTTCGCCGGACCCCCCCCCCCCTTTATTTCAAATCACGTAATTTGTGGACGCCCCCTAAGGTGGCTACCCATGGCTCGTGCATTTGCCGGCCAGGCCGATCCAGCAATCAACAGCAATGAAAAGTTGAAGAATGCGCAAAATAGGCACATTAGGATTACCAGTTTTTTTTTCAGTTTCTTACTTCGTGTTGCATTGCTCTAAGTTAAATGGTTAAATGTTGGTTTAACTTTCATGATCATTATTATATATTCTGTATTTTCAATTATATGGTACCTGATTTTACGTCAATGTGATCAGTGTATTTCTCAGAGGAACGAACCTTCTTGAGAAGATCTTGTCTAGATCCGAGCTTGCCCGAAAATTCTTGTCATTTCATAGAATAGCTTGTTAATATGCTCAACATAGCTTGAGCTGTTTCTGTAGTCATTCTGGATATTGTAGATGCTGAACTTTCTACTAATTCCAAAGAGGATCACGCTAATAAACCAGTCGTTGACGTGCCCTAAAGCAACAACAACAACAACTGTAGGCCTACAGATCAAGGATATATGACTTTTCAAAGATGTGGTGTCGAAGATGCAGCTTTTTTTGTAATTTTCTTTTATTCCTAGAAAAGTACGTGGAAAGAAGACTGCTTCCTATTTATCTTTGGAGGAATAAATTAGCCAGTCGGGGATTATTGAAAATTCTCACGTGTTTTTTTTTTTTTTTTTTTTTTTTAAAAAAATCAGGGGACAACGATAAAAGTTCTGGGACATTGCGGGGACGAAATCCGTCCGGGGACAGAAAACTAAAACACAGGAACTGTCCCTGGGAAAAGGGGGACGCTGTAGTGTAATTCTTGAAAGCTCGCGAATTCTCTGGGGCAGCTATGAGGTACTGGACGGTTCTGTCTTAGACACGAAGCGCCAGGAAGCGTTCACCCGGAAACGGACGGGTTAGGCGTCACCCACGCAGTCCGCTCTCGTGAAATACGAGACAGCGAGCACATTATCGTGAGCGGTAATAGCGGCTGCATTAAGGGCGAGACTTAGGACGCTTTTGTCCGGCCTGGGAGAAATATGACCGCCGTAAATACGGAGATGTCCGATAACAATGCGACGCAGACCGCAGTCAACGCCGGACCTCCGGGAAGGGGCTTCTCCTTTCCGATGTATCTCCGTGACGTCACGTGTAGTGAATTTACGTAACAACTACGACCTTTACTGCTCAGGGCTTTATGTAATGTCTGGTTGCGTGTTTAACCCGAGAGTATCTCTATTATTCGACAGTTTGCTTTTGAGTGGAACGACCTCACTGATGTATTCTCCATTCCCTCTCCTTCCAGATACTTCTACTCTCAGCGCCCTATCACTCCTCTTTAGCTACCCAATGCTCACGCCTCCATTGGATGGAATAACCGATTGGACGTTCTCGTTTCCAGGCGTAGGTGTTTATCATGGTGAATTTACTCCTCCATGGGAACTCTCTTCGGAAGATAATAATAATTTCATGTGGTCGTAATGACCTGGTGACAGAGTTTCTGTTGGCTGCGAATTCCGGCCCTGTCGTAGCCGCCTTAACCGAGCCTGGCAGTCCTGCCGGGTACAGGGGACCAACATTTTAACGTGGAATCCGAACCACGGAAGGGTTCTGGATTGCTTTACATTATACAGCAAGCTGTGCCAGAGGTGAAGGCCGGGTTAACTGCCTATGAAAATCCCCGCCAAAAATGGGACTCGAACCGGGGACCTTTATATCTCCAGTCAGACGCCTTAACCACTGAGCCACCAAACCATTCTTCTTCGGAAAATGAACTGGGATGGTTTCTCGTTGCCTTCTCCAGTGCATCTTTGTATTTATTGTTATAGGTGTGTATGACTGTGATAATTTATGTTCAGTATAGAGTGTTGTTTGTGTTATATGAAAAGACAGATGAATCACGGAGAGGGTGAAACTCACTGCCAGCCCACTCAGGCCTACTCTTCCGAAAGACATGGCTGACGACCAGGTCAACGATCTAGAAATCATTACACAAAGAGCCGTATGAACTCACTCCAAATACACTGCGGAGAGGTTTGGGGTTTAACACAGGCCTTTAGTGCACAATCTGTTGATTAGGAATTGTGCACCATCACCTCTTCTAGCCTGCCAGCCAAGTCCACGACCATCAGGGTGCCCCAACCAACTGAGCCAACGAGGTGGGCATGTTGTGACGTTGGCGTGAAATTAGTTTTTTCCCCCCTTCTGGCTCCACGCCGCGTCGACTGTGATGTTATTAGAGACAGGAAAGGATTCGGACAACGAACAGGAAGGAATTGCGGAAGTCACTCCAGGTGAATGCGAGGATGGTTCCTTCAAAAAGGCCTTGCCCCTAGTCCTTTCCCACCACTAATGAAGCCGACGTCAACTAGTAGTGAAGCCAAAGAAAAGTAGCGACGTGAAACAGAATTAAGAAAGAGAATTCTGGGCGAAAGTGAAGTTTTGTAATAATGATATATAATAGCGCAAAGTGTTTTCTAGCCAACTTGTTATTTCCGTTTATCTTTCTCAACTTAAGCCTCTATAACACAATGCTTGCAGCAAGAAGAGTAGATACTATTATCTGAAAGAGACTTATGCTGTTTGTGACCTGATTGCAGGCACATTCTCCATAAACAAGTTGGAGACACTGTTCCTGGACGCCTGATAATAACTGCTCTGAAACCATAGCGACGATCACAGCCAACGACTGGAAAATAACGCAGGTAGGTGGCGTGTAGTGGTCGGTTGTTCCCCGTGGATGAATACTTTTGAATCATTACAAGACCCAGAAGGAAAGATTACCATATACCTGCGACCAATAGCTATGATCGCCGTGAAAACATAGATATTACTCATTTTGATTTTCTCAAGTTTATAACGAAAGTACAGAATTAACTTAGATAAAATTTAAATTTTTTGTCGGGCTTATGAAAAAGTAAAGAACCAATGTATTAAAATTTAAACGGTATCATCTTTTAAACGATGAATGATATAGAAAAATCGATCTTATTTCATTTTCATGGTTTAATGCTCATTTTTTTTTTTTTAAACCATGTTGTATGTAACTCAAATCCGACTGATTCGAGACAATCCACTTTAAAACATCAGTAATAATGTTAAAAAAGATTCACACAAATTGATTGTGGAGTAAAAAATCGATCATGTAGTAAAATCGATCTTGGTATACCAGAGTAGAGTAGATGAATAAATAATTACATTCACGTCGAACACAGAACCTAATCACTTGTGAAATCAGTGGAGAGTTTTCGAGAAGAAGAAAATGTTTCCTTTAGGCAGCAGAAAATAATAATAAAAAAATATTTAGTGCAAAGCTTTACACTTACACACATCAAAATCCGTATAATCTGTTAGACAGTCTGCTTTAGCCAAACGCAAATGGCAGACACTCATCATGGAATGAAAACTGATTGACGAGAGAGAAGCGCAGACACGCAATTCAACAGTCTCCTTCCACTCCGAGTTGACTGACACAATAGTGAGAAGCTGTGAAGACTTGGCCCCCACATACACTGATGTGTCAAAACATTAAGACCACTGGCCACTGCAAGACTGAATGCCGTCTGATGACATGTGCACGTAGTGCAGTAAGGAAGGTATATAAGTGGAGCATAGACGGATAGGGAGTCATTCTAACAACGATAGAAATGATAAATGGTAAAGTCCACTTTTGCAAGAGATTTCGACAAAGGGCAGATTGTTACGGCCCGGCTCCTGGGAATGAGCATCTCGGAAACGGCGAGGCTGGTCGGCTGTTCGTGTGCTACTGTAGTGAGCATCTATGGTAAGTGGTTGAAGGACGGTGAATCCAGGAGTAGGCGACAAGGTGGTGGACGTCCACGCCTAATCATAGAACGTGGAAGTTAGAGGCTTGCCCGCTCTGTATAGCAAGATAGGCGCCGATCTGTGGCAGATCTGACGAGAGAGTACAATGATGGTGCAAGCACAAGTGTTTCGAAGCACACCGTTCAGCGAACATGGGACTACCTGATCCCACCTTGACCCAACAACATCGTCTATTACGATTGCGGTGGGCACGATATCATCGAGATTGGACCTTGGACCAATGGAAACGTGTCGCCTGGTCGGATGAATCACGATCCTTGTTACACCAGGTTGATGGTCTTTATCGGATACCCCATCTGCTAAAAACAGGCATCGTGCCACGGGCGCAGGCCGGTGGGGGCAGTATTATAATATAAGGGACATTTACCTGGGTCTCATGGAACCTGTAGTGTGATCGAAGGCTCCATGACATGTGTGGTCTTCTGCAGTCACCTAGATCCGAAGCTGGTGGGCTCAGGTGAGCCCGACACACGTGTCGATGCTTACCTCGTACTGACAGATATGCTTGATGCAGAAAATTGAAGCTAGAGAGAGACGTACTCACCTTGCACCCAGAGCTGGTCGACGCGGGAGTGGAGCTGCGCGGACTTCAGGCCGACGCAGAAGGTGGCGAGCACGAGCACGGCGACGAAGAGGACTTTGCCCGCGTGCCTGTGCAGGAAGCGGCCCAGGTGGAACAGGTGCGACTGCAGCCAGGCTCGCACCCACAGAGCGCTGCGCTCGCCGCTCGCCTTGCCCTGGTCGACAAGCAGAGATAACAACCATCAGCCACAGAAACTGCACTATATCCTACACTACAGCTCGCCTTGCCCTGGTCGACAAGGAGAGATAACAACCATCAGCCACAGAAACTAACACCACATCCTACACTACAGCTCGCCTTACCCTGGTCGACAAGCAGAGATAACAACCATCAGCCATAGAAACTAACACCACATCCTACACTACAGCTCGCCTTGTCCTGGTCGACAAGCAGAAATAACAACCATCAGCCACAGAAACTAGCACCACATCCTACCAACATCTCCACGGAGAACACTCAGCTGTTATTATTATTATTAATTTTAATTGCGATGGAGCTAACGCTAACGAACGAAAACAAAATTTACTTGTTGTGGTTGTAACATGACACAGTACTCTCCGTGTTCTGTAAAATTTGTAATCTTCTCATATTTTAGTTGAAACTTCTTTGTGTGTATCCATTAATCACACGAGCTCAAAATAGAAAGGGAGAGATCTCAAAAAATCTCACTTCAAAGAGCTATATATATATATATATATATATATTTGTGGTCAGTCTCTCGATTGGTTTGATGTAATCCTCCATCCTTTCCTATCTTGCGCTAACCTCTTCATTTCTACATACCCCTTACGACCCACGTCCTCAATTATCTGCTTCATATATTCTAATCTCTATCTTCCTCTACAGTTCTTACCTTCAACTGTTCCGTCCGTCAGCAAATTTTCCAATCCAGTATGTCTCAAAATATGACCTACCAGCCTGTCTCTTCTTTCTGTAAGCTTCTTCCACAAACTTCTTTCCTCACCCATCATTTCCAGAACACGTTCATTTTTTACTTTGTCTGTCCACTTACTTTTCATCATTCTTTTGCAGCACCACATTTCAAATGCTTCAATTTTCTTTTTTTCCGGTATTTCTAAAGTCCATGTTTCGCTACCATAAAGTGCTGTGTTCTACACATAGGGTTTAAAAATTTCTTTCTAATTTCTAGATCAATATTTGAAACTAAAAGATTTTTCTAGTGCTATTCTGCTTTTAACATCATTCCTGTTGTTGTTGTTGTTGTTTTTTTTTTTTTTTTTTTGGTGTTTTAGTGCGCGTCGACGTCGGGGTCATTAGCGCCCTAACATCATTCCTGCTTCGGCCATCGGTTGTAATTTTGCTTCCCAAGTAAAAGAATTCACTCACTTCTCCTATTGCATCCGATCCTATTTTTATATTTAATCTAGTAGTATTGGTATCATTTCTGATACATTTAATCACTTTAGTCTTGCTCCGATTTATATTCAATATCAATATATAGCCTCCAAAATTATGAGGTCAATCTGACGTTACGGGGGAAGAGGTGCCAACAGATGTCACCAAATTTAAGAAAAAACACATTACTTAATTAATGCATGCCCCATTTGGTCATGGAATAGGAATATTTGTTAGGATTGCGAGTTGAGTGCGCATGCGCATTAACGTTCTGCGCACGTAACGTAAACTCTCTGGACAAGATGAACTGGTGTGGTTTATCGTTGCCTTCCCCACTGAGTATTCGCATGCGCCGTTGTAAGTATTGATGACAATGATAGAGTGTGTATTCAGTGTAGAATGTTGTTTCTACTGTGTGAGAGGGTGAAACCCAGTTTCGGTGTATTAGGGCCTGCTCTTCCGAAAGACACCTAACGGGGCGCCCGGCTTGACGTCCCCCTGCAACGCACGAATCACAATCAAGAGTGTCGTATGTGTGTGGTTTTCCATGGTTTCCCCAAATTACTAGAGGAAAATTCCGGGATGGTTTCTTCAAAAGGCCATGATCAAATTCCTTCCCTTCCCTTCCGCCCATTCGTTGCCGTCTCTTTTGAAGGAACCATTCCCCCATTCGCATCGTGTGATTTCAGGAGATCATGGAAAACCACTCCATACACACTGCGGAGTGGTTTGGGATTTAACCCAGGACTTCGACGTACAATCTGGTGATTAAGAATAGTGCACCACCACCTGTCTCTCCTACGCTGCCGGCCAAGTTCCGATGCCGAAAAATTTCCACAACCAGGAATCGAACCCCTTGACAGCGGCGGACACCATCACGAGACCAACGGAGCGAGCTTTTCCTTTGTACATCAGTGGGAAATCTTGGGTAGACGTCATCGAATCAGCATGTGTTTTTCTTTTACGTCATTAGAGACGGGATAGGACTGGGAACAAGTAGCGGTAAGGAATTCGGTCATAGAATTTTGAAGGATTATTTTCTTCGAGAGATTTCCGAAAACCACGGAAAATGGAAACGAGGTTGACGGGATCGGAGAACGAACATCTCAGCGTAAGGATCAAATGTGCCTTAGTAAGCATTATGTGCGAGAGGCGAGTATCGATACTCTGAAAGGCAAGTATTGAATTCTCTAAAATAATCGATATTCGTCTATTCTTGGTTCTGTACATTTTATTCTCCAACAATGTAAATCCGCGTATGCTAGTTTTTTTTTTCTCCTTTAACTGGCTTTACCCAAAATTACTGTATAATTTCATGTGAATTCGTTAATTGCTCATAGAAATGTTAAGTAATATACCTATGCATTCGAAAGGACGTGGGTTCGAATCACCGTCCGGCCATCCAGATTTGGGTTTTCCATGGTTTCCCCAAATTACTAGAGGAAAATTCCGGGATGGTTTCTTCAAAAGGCCATGATCAAATTCCTTCCCTTCCCTTCCGCCCATTCGTTGCCGTCTCTTTTGAAGGAACCATTCCCCCATTCGCATCGTGTGATTTCAGGAGATCATGGAAAACCGAACTCTAGATGGCCGGATGGGGATTCGAAACCGCGTCCTTCCGAATGAGAGGTGAGAGCGTTACCGCTCGTTTTAGCCTTTCCATCGTTTATGGCGGTGCAACATAGTAGCGTTCCCAATGAGGGAGTCTTGGGTGTCGTTTATGCGCACTTAGTATTTTATTGCACATAATCGAATACGACTGTGCACTTTTATAGCCCATAAACTGCGGCTTGCCGATCCGGGACACCCCGGCCAACACAAATGAAAGACTGCGGTCGTTCGGAAACGTTCGTAAATTATTCGTCGCTGACACTAGAATCGTATTTGCTTTGTCTTAAGGGGGACTGCATGACTATTTCCACCAGTAAAAAAAAAAAGTACTAGTCTCTTGGACTTCGGAGTTACTGCTTCGATATTATGTGTTCTTGTTATCCCCCACTCGCATTTTATGGAAAACCCGCCACAAATTAAATTAAAAAAGGCGAAATACACAAGTGTCACGCATTTTTTTAATGGCCTTTTGCTACTAGGCAATACAACCAGCTCAAAAGGTTTTTTTTGGGGGGGGGGGGGGGAAGAGCTTTACGCCTCGTCAATGTTTACGTCATTAGAGGTTGGATGGGACTAGGGAAAGGAACGGGAAGGAATTCGACCATGGCCTTTTGAAGGAAGCATTCTGGCATTTGCTTGGAGAAACCATGGAAAACCCAAATCCAAGAGGTTTTACCGTCAATCTGCCAGTGTTTCTGTTTAGGCAGCAAATTGTTTCCACAAAGTGTACACGACACAGGGCGGACCCTACATGTAATTAAAACTACTCATGCCCGAAGCCAGAATTGAACCGGCGACCCCTGCCATGCGAGGTTGTCACAGATAAATGGTTTGTCCTCTTTCGTATATCCTCGCCTTTCTGCTTTTATGTTGGTAATTCTCACATCATACGGTACAATTTACGAGTGATTTATTTCATTAAATGAAATAAACAATTATTTATGGACTTCCAATGTTTATTCTCTCTCTGTATATACATGTTTACGTTTATAATAGATTCCAGTAATGCTTCGATAAAAGATTCACTATAGACATTGTATCCGAACTGATTGCAGGAAAAGCCCTACGTGAGATAAAATTGATTACCAACTTAAATTATTTTGTTTGACCCAGAATTAACTACTTCAAAAGGTTCAACAATATTTGAGGATTGAATCAACTGCATGTAGTTCTTGACTGTACTCGCCGACAATTTTTTTTTTAAAAACTTTCTTCGACAATACGGCTCGATTCATTACCTCTATAGGTCTGACGTCATGGCACCACGTGACTTTATAACTGGCCAATCACATTCTAAGTCAGTGGTCCCGAACGGCAAACTTTGCAAAACAAAATCTTACTGATGTTAATACCAATATCGTCTAATATGTCACAAGGTAAGCACGCTAGTTCCATCACTGCCAGGACCGGCAATGTTAATCAACTATCAGATGCAGCCATCGCTAAATTCTTCTTGGTCGAACCGCAGTGAAATATAATCTCAACGTCCCTGTGAAGTGTGCAATGATCTCCAACAACAGTTTAGACTTCGGAGCTAAGAGAACGTTTTCGATAACTACCCGATTAGTTTACACACGATATTTCGGCAATCGAAATGTCTGTCGCTATCACTAGAAGATGGTGACAGAGACTTCATCGGCATAATATCGTACGACGTTCTCCTCTTGGCTAGTTACTCGAAAACATTGTATTAATTCTCAACGCTGAGAAAAACATCGTTCTTACAGAACATTATACCGATTTGAGAAATATAATTATTTCGTGTATTCCATGAGCATGTGAATTAAATAATACCAGACATTCCAGTATATCTTCATGTTTTGAAGTCATTACCTCAATTTCGATTTATAATTTTTATGCCCGTAAGAATTTTACATCATAAAGTTGTACGTCGCTGAGTTTGGTATAAAAGCTTAAGCTGATATATGAATTGACGAAATGAAGAACAAGTATTCCACATATTAATTGATTGTGATGTGTTGGGTCCTGTCAACTCTCCGTCAGTAGATTTTAGTGACTTCGGAAGCAAGCTTACGTTCTTAAGACTGTACCCATAGAAGTTAACAACATCTCTGACGACACCGTACATGCAATGCACAGTATCACGTCTTAATATTCCGAAATTTCTAATCGCGGTTATTCATACGTCACAGCAGTTTACAAAAATCATGGCAGAACCTCAGCAAACATGAATGTCTTCCCGCTGAGCCGCATTTCATGCGAAATAATTCAGGTTCTTTAACTTCGGCGATTTATAATGTGGTTAGGCTTCCTGTGTGTGTAGCATTAATAAAATGTGACTTTGGAATGCTGCCAGCGCAAATATGTTGCATTGCTCGACGCGTTTCTGTTTTTTTTTGCTTGAATTATGAGTTTATGTTAGTTTTATTCCGTAAACAATTTATTTTATGTGCAACAATTCCTTTATGATAGTACTTCGTTAAATATTAACGCAATTTCAACAGTAGGTGATATACCTGACAGCTTTATTGCGTGTAACTTCTTTAAGGGGGCATCCATAAATTACGTAAGGTGTTTTTCCGGATATCCGGGAACCCCCGCTCTCTGGAAAGACTTCGTGAGATCTGGTCTGACTCCCCCCCCCCCCATCTGGTGAGATCTGGTCCGAGAGAGTGCCTCCCCCCCCTAGAAATCGCCCTTACAACTTTTTGAGACTTTTTTTTAGGTCTCACCCTTCCAAAGTAGATTACACCCCCACTTTTAGACAAAATACCCCCCTAAAATCGGCTTTCGCGTCATTTGTAGATCTTTTTTTTAGGTCTACAGTCCAACAAAAATTTTCATAACCACACGAGAGATTTCCGTTGACCCCCCGCCCCCTTGGTGAGATTTCGCCGGAACCCGCCCTCCCCCTATTTCACCTCACGTAATTTATGGAAGCCCCAATAACTTCAAATCTCTGAAGTTCCAGATATAATCTCAGAGGGTAATTGGTGATTTTAGTCGTTAGTGCAATCAACACGAAATTTAAAATTTGATAATTTCAATTATTTTTATCCATTCAAATTTCTGGTCATGGAGTAATGATGCGATGGGATGGAAAAATAAAGGCAGTACGATTTGTTTGGACGATATAATTGTTCTATTTCATTTTTTCTATCCGCAAAAGGACGGTTTTCATTTATTTTACTCGAGGAAAATAAATCTCTTTTTATAGAAGATTATTAAACTTATTTTAGTTTTTGCGAATCGAGTTTTGGGAAAAGGAAAGTTGTAATGTGAACGAAATTGCCCGATATAAAAATGAAGATTTGTCTTCCACGTGGTACAAGGCTTTAAGAATTTTCAAATTTGTAAAAGTTATATAACGTTAACAATTTACGACAATGCGTGATGAGACGCTCATTAAAAATCGCGGATGACGGTTTGTAATCGTTTTACCAGTTGGAAGATACAGAAGATTTTATTGCCAACAATAAACATTCTTCTATTAACTGCACACTCTGCAAATGACCACCTCCGACTTTGATGACGAGAAACAACATTTTTACGAGTAATCTGCTGTGCGAATTGCGTACAAAGTTGTAAGCTGCGACGTTTTATGGGCTTTTGATAGGTCACAAAGAAAATGGCCACCGGCGTAGAAGGATAGTGTGTTGCTAACAAGATTGGCTTCCTTTATTGCTTCTCGCTTGTAGACCAACTACATAGTATACACATAACGAGCGAAATCACCGCCAACTGCGCCATAAAGTGATTTCCGAACATATAACCTGCAGCCCACATTCTAGTACTTTTATACAACCACGCAATTAAGACTGCAGAATAGAGCAACATGCGCAAAACAAAAAGACCGAAGGAAATGAAAATGCACGTTTACTGCAGCAAATATTTCTCCAGCAAAAGTGAAACAGAAGTGGCAAATGCGGTCTTTATAGAAACTAGGCTATATTGTGAGGGAACGGGCTTGTTTTCCCTTAAATATATTTATATATTTTCTAATGTTGCAATGCATTGAGTGAATTTTGGGTTTCAAAGGTTGGCAGAACATATAGCGCTGCCTAGCGGTTTACTGTTAAACAAATGAAGATGGTTGCCTTGGAAGGGAGGATTATAACATCTGAGTTGTGAAATCAAAAGGCGAACTGTTTGTAAGTACGAAGACAAGTATTTGTGAGGTTTTTAGGGTTATTATTGTGAGTTGAAAATATTGTGAGAAATGTCCTGTTTGATTAGTTTACATTATTTGTGCATCATAATATAATTTAATATAAAAATAATATTTAATTAAATTGCAATGGAACGCACGCTCCGGTGGCAACTTCCCTACCACCCATCTACCAACCGGCCTTATGTCAAGTGTTGTAATTATACCGAGAAAAATACACGGCCAAAGAAAAGAAAACTATCAGTCCGATTAGAGCCTTATTTCCAATTCGACTTCTAGTTTTTTTACAGTTTGGAGATGGAGAAACCTAATTGGGGAGAACCATTAATACTACCTGCCCGTACGCATGAGGCAGTATTCAAACAATATACGAAAGTTACAAGGCACAGACTACAACCTTCAGAGCTATTGCGTATATGAACCATGTGGAAAACAGCAGGAAAGTGACGACTATAGGGATTAATAAACATGTACACTTGCATTGCTTCCCCTCCCTATTTTAAGACCGAAGCAGGGTTGCCAACCACTTTGGAAAAAATAAATGTATTTATCTTTGGAAGAGGAAAATACAAAGTATATGAAAGAAAAACAGCTGCTTGTTTAAATTGAGGTATTTATTGCCTTAAATAAATATTTTTTTCGTGCATATGGAACAACCAACAAATTTTTGGTTTCCGTGATAAGTGTTTAATGGGTAACACATCCTAAATCTAGATTTATAAATAAATGAATAACTCATTTTTGATCAAATTTATGGTTGCTATGTTTGTCTATTCCCGCCATTACGCATTCGAATATAAAAATAATTATTCAGGAGCTAGTATAGAATAATTATTTTTATATTCGATAAATTATCATATGTTTTCTAGCATGTATATACCTATATAAATATTGTTTCGTGGATCGGTCACTTCTTCCAACACTGTTAGAAAAATATATATATATCTGCTCAAGAATGTGTATACCGTTTCATTTTGTCATAATATATCTTTTGGAAATTAATAAAGAACAAGAGCACTGAATACGTGATGGTTAAATAAAGTACGGCATATAGCCTAGACTAAAATTAAAATATGATAGATTATAAAATATGAAGTATGGTTGGCAACCATAGATATTTATAAGGGCTATTCAAACCCTGATCCTTCAGATCTTAACATACTCACGTGTAACAGAAACTGGTGTTAATGGTAAAAAAAGTAAATATCTATTGATCGGGAGAAGCCGAAGGCTTGATTGGTTGCTTACGTTCCAGATTTTCGATTTGTCTTTCATTCCACCTATGTTGTGGCTTGGCTTAATGAGGCAATCCAGCGATAAGAGAGAACTTATAGTTTTGCGTCGGATCCTTCACAAGAACAAAGATGATAGTCACCAAAAGAATCCGTAAATATTACCCACCAAAACTGAGATTCAATCGAGTGAACACCCGATGCCGAGTCAGGTACCTAGGCGACCTAAGCACAAGGTCGTTGTGAAATATATGAAGAATCCTGACATGTGTCAGTACTGTCGCCACGACGCGTACTCTTACACAGTGTATTGTTTGCAGTCGTCGAGAAAGCCCCACCTGGCGACGCCGCACGACTTGTTCCTTTGACAATGGCGTGACGTCATCTGAGGACCACCCAAGACGCCGGGGGACCACGCGAGGCGGGAGGGTGGGGCGAGGAGGGAAGGGGGGACGCAGTCCTACCACATGATAGCCCCGCCACGGCGAAGGTTACTTCATTCGTATCAGATCGCAATGCGCGAGAGGACGTCGCGTAAGCCGCGTATACACTTGAGCATTTGCCCCGAATGAGCATGCGTTCGGCCCGTTTTGCTCAGATGTATACGGGGCGAGCAGAATAGGTCCGCATGCCTCAGCCCGATCCGAGGGTTGTCGGTACTTCAAAGTGAGCACGTGCTCTGTTCGTGCTCAGTGGGTACGCGATTTGTGTATGCGGTCGAACCGAACAATATGAGCCGACTGCCCCCTCCAGTTTCAATGAATCCTCTGCTGTAGACACACGTGTCTCGTACCTAATTTGACAGGTTTCAGGTATGATTCTGCCAATTGCTTGTTTTGAAATTTTAAAGAGGTACTGGAAACTCGAGTACGAATCTCCTGAAGCAAGAAATCGCAGTGTCACAGCTAGGCGTTCTTCGGCAGTTATGGATTTTCCAAATGTTGTGTCTTGCCTCTCAATTGTAGTCCTGACACTATTCAATATAAACTGAAAATCCTCAGGTGATATTCTTGTAAAATTTTTTAAGTTTTCATTTGTTTCGTGTCCTATTGTTTTTAATAGTAAAGCGTTGAACCTCTCTTGAAACAGTTTTCTTCTCCACCGCCGCTTTCTCGATTTCTTGTTCGAACACTGCAACAAATACATGTAACAATAACTGGTAACGAATTCCAGTTAACCATTGCAGTGTACTCAGCACTTGCGCAAAGCAGACTGGGTTCCCTGTTCGGGCCGCATGGGGTCCGAACACAGTGGCCCACTGCTATGCGGGGGGGTGGCCGTGCGCACCCCCTCCTCTCAACCCGTATGCTCATCGGGGCAAATGCTCAAGTGTATACGCGGCTTTAGCAGAACCAACCATTTATCGATTTCCACGATGAGAATTGTACGGCAGAAACAATCTAACTTGTTGAGACATCGATGTCGCCTGGGATTTCTACCGCTACCGTGGCTTCTCCAGTTTCCATTCCACTTCTCTGAGTTTTCTTACGCTCATTGCTTCCTTCACGTCATCTTTCCAGTTCATTCTTGTAGTATCTTCTTGCATTCTGGTGGCTCTCATGTATGTATATATATATTTTCCGTCAGTGAGTTTCTTCTGCCGTTTCCATGTGTTTTTCCTCAACATTATCACACGCTGTTTTCTTTACTCCTACTGTCTGTTTTTTCCCAATAGTTTACCAGGAATTCCCCAAATCATTCCAGGCGAATGCAGGTTGATTCATTTAAAAAGCTATGGCCGAATTCCTTCCCGTTCCTTGCCCCCAGTCTTAACAAATATCCCACATAGTGCTCACCTGTGACCATTCCTCAAGAAGTCCATTTCTGCAGTTAAAAGTTTCAGTCAGTTTATTTTTCTTAAACGCGGTGTTTCTTCTCAATATATTATTACATTTTTAATTGGACCGTAGTATATGCGTCTTTTTGTTGTTTTTATTAGTACTGATTTTTCGAGACGTAGCTTATAAAGGATTTGGAATAGGAATCACTGAAAACGGAAGAAAGGTGAAAAGAGTGTTGGGAGTGTACGACGAGATATTGGTGGTGAGGCGTGGAAAAGTATTGGTGGAAAGAATGGCGAGAGGTACTTGGAAGGTGAAAGAAGACCATGTCCACATATTGACACCTGATTTCAGGCATAAGAGTGTGCGAAGATTTTATTTCGTCGGTAAATGATTCAGGGATTGGAATAAACTATCGAGGGAAATGATGAATAATTTACCAAAAACGCTGAAAGAATTTACAATTAAAATTCGTAGAGGCCAAAAGGAGGAGGTTACAAAAAAAGAGGAAAAAATGATTTGATGGGAAAATTCCACTCTTTTCTTTGTTTTCCTTTTCTGTAGGGGCCTACTCCATCCTTAGTAATATCTTACTTTACGTTTTCGTGTCGGGAACCAGAAGTTTCTCAGTGCAGTATTGAGCTATGTCAAATACTTCTTTTCTGAAAGTCCATAGTTCGTTGGAGGTATAGATGGCAGGACAATTTGGGCAGATCAGCAGATGTTCCATGAAGAAAAGGCTCCTTGGGAGCTAACTTTGACAATTGTGAGTTTAAACGTCGATGGTTTCACAGTCATCATCAGTACATGGACCTACTTTTACGTTCCCATGAGTAACTAATTTAAAAATACTTTTAGAAAACATGAAAAAAAATTTGAGCTCTTTTATTGATATAGTAGTTCAAAAGCTGGCTGCTTGGTAGTCTAAAATTTTCAGTATTTCCCGGCAAGACGAAGACTTTAATGAGATTTGAATGTACAATGAGATGTACGGACAAAATCAGTTGAAAGTGATTAACACTTTGGAAGAAGGCTACCTGTATCACACGAAATGTGAAATGAAGACATAGACATCTCAAACTTCATGACTTGAGTATAGCCTGTACTTAGCAAATTTATCGAGAGGAATTCGACAGTTCAGAAACTACATAATTCTACTTTCTAAAATCGATTTGACACAGCAAACATTAGGACACTAAAACATGGAACACAATTGAACTAAATAGACATACGATGAGCAATTTAAAAATTTTAAGCATTGAATCAGATGGTGATGCTATTGAGAAATTATGAAAATAACATTGCACTGTAGATTAGAGTGTTTAGTCTCTACGAAAGAAATGTAAGTTGTTAACAGCATTTCCTAAATTTATTTATCATTACAGTAATAACTAATAAGATATGGAAAAATGTGTGGAGGTCGATAACGTTTAGGACAACATTTCCTACTAGAATACTCATTCTGGCCTCGCATCGTGAGGACGCGTGTTCGAATCCCCGTCCGGGCATCCATATTTGGTTTTTGCATAGTTTCGCCAAATCACTCGAGGCGAATGCCGGGATGCTTCATTCAAAAGGCCGTGACTGCATTCCTTCCCGTTCCTTGCTCCCAGTCCTTTCCCGCCTCTAACCACCTTGACGTCGACGAGACCGTAAAGCAGTATGGGGAAAAATAATCCTACTATACTCTTGTAAATCCACATTTCAGTCGCTATTTGCAAATGAAATTGTCACTCCTATATCCGGAAACTAATTGGAGACGAAGTTTACAGTACAAAAACACTATACCACAAATGATATTACATGAATTTGTCAACGCTTACAGCAATTTTTGTCCTTTATATTTACATCATCAACGAAATTATGATACGGGGTCTCGTTAAAAAAGTAGAAAGAAATTTTCGTCTCCTCATAATGTCCAACATAAGCCATTGGTGTCTGTTATAAGATTAATTTAAGCGCTTGCACTTCAGTTCATTGAATCTTTTAGTAACAGATATCTACTTCATGTTAATTATTTACGATATTTCAACCATATAATGCTTCTTTGTCAGCCAAAAGTTTTTTTCTCAGATTCTAGCTTTTAGACTGTAAATTATGTTCGCCGTGCGTTGTGTTCGCGGCCGGTATCGAACCCGTGACTGGCGGGGCCTGTAGTATCGTCCTTGGCAGAGTGCTGCCAAAGATGACGTGCCAAGAGCGTCTTGCGTAAGCCCGCTGCGCTCGACCCATTCATAAAACAGTTCGGTCAGTCAGCACGTATACACAGCAGCATGCAGTTCATGGCTGCAAACTTTCAACAGAAAGAACTGAGAACAGTGCGTTTAGGCATCGCTTCAAGACGCTGGAATGTACAGAAAATTAGTCTGCAAAGGGAGATCACATTTCTCGAGTTAGATAAGCACTTATGATTGAAAGAGGACTGACAGAACGTGGTACATGTCAGTGAGATGAGAAGCTTTTAATGATGATAAATTCAGTTCTTCTCGATGTACAAAAGTCATTTGTCAAATATGAAAGTCGTATATAGTTGTCATAAACTCAGGCATGTGAAGTCAAACAATTAATTTTGGGTTTGAAACAGACAGCAACTTAGCTAACAGGTTTATTTCATATATCGAGTATCATTGCTTCCATCTTCAAGCAATCTCAAAAGTGGCTGGTAAAATTTCTGTCTTCAGTTTAGTATACTATGTATATGGTTCTGAAGCTTTCGTTCAATAACCTTGTCACCAAACCAAATACATAAATCGCTCACGAAAACAAAATATGGATCTTGAAGTGTATACAATCACTGAATCAAAGCTATCACATTTATGTCGCCATAAATAACCCAAGTAATAAAGCAAATGTAACAATTCATAATTTCATATTAAATGAAAGTAAATTGAGAAACTAATATTTATGCTGTGAATTATATAAACATGTAGCTTGAAGAAAAAATGACTTATTATCATCAAAATAATTTCTTTAATACAGAAAAAAATGATACATACAGGCTAAGTTTTAAGCAATAATCGAATGCTCATTAAAAAGTAATTATAAATAGTTAGTTACCTTAAAAGTTTCTGACTTAGCAAACTATTAACTGTCGGGATAATTTTAACGCACAAAAAAGCAATAGAATATACACACTTCAGTAAGCCAATGAATGCTTGTTTACTATTGTAACCGAAATTGTACGATTGCTGGGGTTATTATTTACTATTTGGTAGGTGCTTTCAGAAAATAAAGAGTAGAAACGGCGATAAAAGAAACTAAAATAACGTACAAATCGAGGTGTCAGAACTTTAAAAGCGGAAGTAACAGCATATCGCAGAAATACGAAGAAATTTAGCAAGTGTGCGTGATCATTGCATGCAGATAAATACGCATATGGGAGCAACTGTTTATGATTATTCCTGCCTCTTACGTTTTTCATTGTTTGTAAACATGAGCGAAAATTTTAATAGATAATAATGACAGGGAACGTGATAGAACTACGGTACTGGAGATTAGGAATTGATTGTTTAGATGCAACCCAAAATCACGCGTTCCTATGCGTCTATAAAATATTTCAATGCGATGCTTCCACCTGTACAACTGCTTTCCATTATACTTAAGACAATCACTAAAATTCTGCTTCTGCAAATTAGAGTGTAGTAAGTTGTTGTAACAGGAGGATGGCTTTTGTTTTCATTTGATTAATTAGAAGCTTTATAGTAGGAAGAAGAAAATGAAATGATATCATACATGATGAAAAAGAGGACAATCAGTTTATTTGGTCACATAATGAGAATGGATAACAGCAAATTTACAAAAAGAATTTCAGCCACATATAACAGAGTAAGAATGGCAACCAGTGGATGCAAGGAATAAAGAAAATCGGAAGGTTTATACAAAATTTCAAGAGTTTCCAGGAGAAGTAAAAAGGAAAAGTAATAATGTCTGCACCCGACTAAGGAGGAAACAGTAGAGTGAAAGGATGACGAACTGTTGGAAGTCAAGAAAAGAAGCATCGAGATGAATGCAGAGGATTACTTTTCGTGGTCCTTAGATGGCCAGAATTGAATAGAGGAGGAAGAAGCTTTGTTATTCTGTCCGCATTGTTGAGTGATATTTAGATTAAGATAGCATTTAGTTGGAGTTTACGGACCAAATTTACATCGCAATACAGTGAGTGTATTATTGCACTAGTTGTTCTTACTGAAAGTGTATGACGAAATTAATTCATGCTGAGCGGTCCAGGAGCGTTGTTACTATTCGAAATGTAGTTTGCAATAAATTTAATGTGTTTAGTGTGTCAGTATAGTTTGATTTTGTAGCGGCAATGGTAATTGAGATTGTGGTTAGGTTGAAATGCAGCTTCCTCCTTGTGATCGCCTCTGACATCCTTTCATTTTCTTCTTCCTTGTATTAATTGATCAAATATAATCGAAAGCCATCCTCATGCTATAAAAAAAAAGCTGCTACACTTTGATTTACAGATTTGAAAAAAAAAAAAAAAATCATTTAATTCGTATGCAGGATTTTTCAGAAGCAGAATTTTAATGCTTGTTTTAAATGTATTTTAAGGCAATTGTCATTGGGCATGCGACAGCGCAATGAAATATTTTATCGATACACAGGAACACATGCCGGGTCAAGTTTACATCGCGATACTGTGAATGTATCGTTGCATTTGTAGCTCATACTGAAAGTGTACGAATAAATTAATTTATGCTAAGCTTACTAGGAGCGCTGTTACTACCCAAAATGTAGTTTGCGATAAATTTCATGTATTTAGGTGTGTCTGCATGGATTGATTTTGTAGCGGCACTGTTGGTAGAGATTTTGTGTTTAGGTTGAAATTCAGCCTCCTCCTTGTGATCGCGTCTGACATCCTTTCATTTTCTTCTTCCTTGTATAGAACTTCTAATTAATCAGATATAAGACAGTTGTCATATGGCTGGAAGTAGTGCAATGAAATATTTTATCGACACACAGGCAACATGTGCTGGGTCACGTTTGCTTCGCGATGCAGTGGGTGTATTATTGCAGTTGCAGTTCGTAGTGAAAGTGTATGGCGAAGTATTTCGCAATTGTGCAGTAAAAACAATTTCATTTCGTTGGTGGTGGTGCCGTGTTTGGCGGAGTGTACGGAGGAAGCTGGCGGGTGGCCACCGGGCAGAGCGTGGTTTCACCAAGGCCGGCGCGCCAGCGAGCGAGCGCCAGAAGAAAGACCGCTCCGTGGGTGGTCCGCGCGTCTGCTGGAACCGTGTCACGCGGAAGCGACGCACCACCTGCACGAGGCGAGTACTCTGGCAGCTCGCTCGCTCGGTGCGCGCGATTTAAAGCGGTGCGCGTCCTTGGGTATGTGTGCCGCGCGCCAGCTGTTGGAGGTCAGCGGCCCGCGGGCCGTTATACCTCGCCGCCTTACCTTGTCGACCTGGGCGAGAGCGACGGCGGCGTCTGTCCAGCTAGGCCTGATCAGCAGGTCCGGGTCCGTCGTCGACCTGGTCGAGCAGGAGGACTGCCTCCTGGAGCCGGAGGGCATGTTGTGGCTCGGCCGTCAGCCTCAGCAGCAGGCCGGGCTCCAGTATCCACATTTAGGCGGCTGAGGGCGCAGCGCCGCACGAGACAACACTTTGCGGAGGGGGCACTGCACGCTGGCTATACCACCGCTAGCGCTGAGTCCGTCGCACATGCACACTCGCGAACGTCCGTCCTGCGCGCACTCCGGCAAAACACTGACGGCGCGGCCCGCAGATTTTCGTGCTCTTGGCGGCGCGGCGAGAGTCTCTCGGACTGTGTGGCTCGGGAGCCGGCGACTGCCGAGCCGCGCCGGAGACGGCCGAGCGCTGCGATTGGCTGGCCCGGCCGCCGTTGCCTGGCAACGGGCTCCCCCTCCCCCGGCGGGAGGGGCCCCCTCGCGCGCCGGCGACGCCGCCGCTGGACCACACACGCGGCGCGAGACGGAGAAATCTGGCCCCGGGCGGCGGGCACAAGGCAGCGGCCACAAAAACGCTTCCCTCTCTCTCGTCCCCCTCGCGGACAGCGGTACCCGCCCGGCGTCGGCTCGTGACTGGACCAAATGGCACTGCCATTAGTGGAGCAATAGCCGACTACCACGGCCGAGCATGTGTCGAGTCGGAATTACGACCACCTGCGACTGCTATTGTGTCGGAGGCTAGGCGACACGGCTCCGCGGACCACCCGGTCTGTCGGTCCGCCAAATGGACTGACCGCTTCATTACCGAAGTCTTCTCCACCTGTCCATGTCTTTCACTTATGCCAGCAGCTGCGTGTAAGGCTGAAAACATAGTGCAGTAGAGAGCAAAGCAGCCAACAGAGCTAACGGCAGATGGTTTATTGTAGTGACTTACTAACTGGGGCGGAAAGAGGTGTTGAAACGACATCACAATAGAGCAAAGCGTAGCGTTCAGGCTTGTTTCATTTCATCGCTATGCTCCAGTATGTTTTTAGCCTACGTCTTGTGGGTTTCATTCAATAGACAACTATGCGTTCCACTTATATAGATGCGCCTAAAGAGACATCTTGCGAAGAAACGCACCAGTTCATACGTCCTCTCCTCCGCTCTCATACCGTTATTTCATCCAACGCTACAATGAGTCACGCTACTTAATTTTCGTCAACAACCTATGACAGTCGATAAAGTCAGTATTTCGGTAGATTTTATTATGTTAATAAATGCCTGATAGAGCAGTCTTTCCACTACGTTTGTCTCTCAGTCTCACTTTAAACCATTTGCATAGCCAGGAAATAAGTACTGCAGAAGAAGCTTCTTCTATTTCTAGTTAATTCCTTGCGTTGTGAAACGTCACCGACCACTACGACTATTACAGCAACACTGATGCTAAGACTTTGTAGGCTACTCTTATTGGTTTAGCTTACTTGTAAAATGCAAACTCCAGTAATTACTTCATTGTCTTATCCTCCGTATCGAAATACCGTTTCCAGAAATTACGATTCAGTCACCGAGCGTGAGGGGTGAGAAGGTTGTAAGGACACAGGTTGCAATCCACGTCCAGCCATACATATTCCGGATTTCCAAAATCTCTCCAGTGGATCTTGTTATGGTTCTTTCGAAAATACCATGCCCAAATATTTTCCTGTTTCTTCGCTCAGACCAATCCAGTCTCTAATGACCTATAGTTATCCAAGGAAAAAAGTTTGATTTTTTGTTTGAAAATGTGGTGTAATAGGTAACGTTCTCTTAATATGCTGTCTTCGACTAGAATTAACATATGTATCACATAGGAAGCAAATGCAAACACGCCCTACAACTTCACGAAGTTTATCAAGACTTAAAATACTTTAAAGCAAAGTTAACAAATGTATAGTTGCATATATAAACACCTGTGTCAGTGCAAAAATATTGGTATTCGTCAAATTCTCCTGAAGTTTCCGGAATAACATGGAAAACCGAATTCAGGAGGTAAGACCAAGAATCGAAGCCACTTCCTGCCGGTGGCCAGGCCCGAACAGTAAGTATTCACTGATCAAGCTCGGTGTACAGAGTTATTAACAACGATGTACTGAAACTATACTATTAAACTGGAGCTTCAATTAGACTTATGGTAACAGAGTCGGTAATATTCCTAATATTATGATTATCGTAAACCAACAGACAAGGAATGATGTGGTCTCTTAGAGTTACGAAACCAGATACACCTTGAACCGTCGTCTCCAGGTAGAATAGTCTAGGGTGATCCTCTTGCAGCTAACTCCAGCGACCCTGCATAAGTCCTTGGCTAAGAGAATATCGTATGTTGGTCCCTTTCTACAAATACGGCATCCTACTGGAACTGGTCAAAATCTTCTTTTTATTTCAAACTGTATTACACTTGGTGTATTACAACATTTACTTAAACAACATTATCATTTCGTATAAATTAACTGAAACTCCGCTTTGTACCACGTTCTCTCATGATAATCCCTCCGTTCATTTCTCATTTTCCAAAGATATTACATCTCTTCAGTTGTCATTTGGGTTGCCAACCTCTGAAAACCTAAACACTTAATAAATGCAAGATAAAAAATTACAAAAACGTATTTTAAGGGGAGGCAAGCTCTTTGCCTCAGACGTGTCCCATCGGGTCTCCCACCTCAACCCACTTTAACAATTTTCCAGTCCGGTCTGGCTTAACAGAACATATCCGCCTCTATAAACAAAACAATAGCAACAAATCACCGTGGTTCACCATGCCGCCAACGGCGCGCCCGAGAAAATATTTTAAGACGCGAGGCTGCTACGGAGAGAAGACGAGTAAAGCAGCTAGCAGAAATTTTGAAGAAAGCAACGTCTTTGCACTCGTTGTTATGTAAACAAATGTATTATCGCTGACGAAGGCTGCAGCATGTCGAAAGCTCAGCAATGCAAATAAAATCGTAGCATTCCCGGTAAATAAAGTTATTGTTAACATATGAAAAGAGACATATGATGAATCCATACGAAAAAAAACAACTTGTAATTAATTAGTAGTGATGAAATGTTTTATAACTTTTCTGTTTCATAAGTATCCTACCTACTTAATTCCATTTTACCTCAGGTATTTTGGTTACACTTATTCAGTTGTTCATATTGAACAGTGCTGACTAGATGCAAATGGGGAGTATTAGTCTCAAATTTCACATTCTTAATCTGCAAATATATTATCGCAGCATGTTTATCCACTAACTACAATGCAAAGTTCTACACCTACGTCTAAACTCTGTAATTCACAATTCTGTGTGTAGCAGAAGGTGCTTTGTACCAAAGCTAACTCCGTACATTCCAATCCAGGAGAGCACGAGGGAAGAAAGAATTAATATAAGCATTCATAAGATGTAACTTTAATATCAGTTACATTAATGCGAGAAAATTCAACTTGTCTATAGAAATAATAATAAAAAAATCTTCCTTTATTTATCTGCATTTTTCTACTTAACAATTCACATTTAAGATCATGCTATTCCTTTGGTTGTATCAGCTTATGAAACAATAATACTATTTTATCTTTGTGCCATAATCCAGTAAATCATTGGTCGACTGGCTCGTGTTGTTATTTGTTATTTGTATATGTCTGCAATTTTTTTAGTTTATTTTATTGGCCATCGGTAACAGAGACCATACAGCCATCTTATGTATTATACATTGGTACACATTAATTACAACATACATAATGTGTAAAATAGATTTAACAAAAGTACCGACGTCTAGGTGTACAGTATACATTTAATATACTATTAAAATTCCTAAGAACAATCTTCAGATATGCAACAGTTTCAGACTTTTAAAATTCAATAGCTCAATTTTTTAAATATGTTGTTGTACATCTATATACCCCTTTAACACCGCTGGCTAGGAGTAAGATTAAATTTGTGGGTAGGGGGATTCCCATTCTGGCTAGTTCACTTAACATTTTACCCTGATAAGGTTTAATTTTTTTGCAGGAGAATATTGTATGGTTTATGTCTCCAATAGCCTGGTCTTGAAAATCACGCAGAGGAGATTCTCGAATCCCTATCCGGTGCAGGTAGCTTGGGAAATTCCCTTGATGGAAAGGAGCTCTGTAAATAGTGATAATAAGGCGTCTGCTGATGTTCCACTTGTAAAACCATGGTTTTGTTGGTGTTTTTTAGTTGGACCCTTCCATAGTGTGAGCTTTTAATGATTTTTGATTTATTCCACTCTTCTTGCCAAGTGTCGATTGCTCTTTCTTTGATGCTTGGAATTATGTCTGTGACCAAACGTTTCGTGTCCTCTTTATGTCCCACGTGTATAGCTTGTTTAGACAACATGTCCACCTGTTCATTGTGCTTTATTCCACTGTGGGATGGAATCCATAGCAGATATGTCGTAATGCAATTAATACTAGCTCCCTATTGTACTTTAGGTGTTTCTTGATTTCCATTATTAATACAGATAAGTTGTATACAGACAGGTTGTGTTTTCCAGACTCTTAAGTATACTGAGGGAGTCTGTCATAATCACTACTTTATCATGGCCGTATTGGTGGCTATATTTAACCGCCTCAAGAAGAGCAGCTGAGAAGATGGATGTTTCTTAAGGGAGAGAATACTGGGCAGAAAATCCTATGCTGGGGTGGAAGAAGGAGCATCCTACTCTTGTAACTTCGATCAATCAGCAGTTCAACGCGCACAACCTCTCGGTCGCACATCCAAAGATTCTGCTTCACCAAAGTTGATACTGACAATCGTACTCTCTGGTTTCATAGACATCGCTTGGCCAAAGACTCAAAGTCTGTTATTCCAAACTTATAAACATTCAATTTAAAATAACGGTAAGGTATAAGAAGTTACCTTCCAAACTGTGTCTCTAAAATTGGTATCACAAATTTTTCTATACAAGCAATTAATGTGGTTAATGTCTGAAACCTCTTATAAATTTTAATTCTTGGTCATTCTCATTCAAATCTTTTCTATGAACTCGGATACACAAGAAAATAAGCATTTTCCTGTAGTTTTACAATTATCAAATACTGTTCACAAAATTTATCAGTCAACTCTCAAATTTTGAAATTAACTGTTTTAAATGTTTAATGCGAATTATCAGATATTAAACCACTCACTTAAAATTCTAATCAACCTTTTTATGCATATCCTCATATTTTTCTCATTATAATACACCACACTTCTTCCTCCACTGTTTTAAATTCAATCCGCGTTTCTTATGATTCTTCATCTTCATCATTTTTCACACTCCTTCCATGGTTATGAAACAGAAAATTGATTTTAGCCTCTCATCACATTTTTTAAAATCATTTTTGCTGGACTTCTTAATTTCATATTAAATAGTATCTGTCTTCCTTTTTTTTACTTCTACTGTATGTCACTTTTGCAGTGATCTTCTTCCTCTTCATCTACGTCTTTACCGCCAACTGGTACGGAAATGTTTTCATGTGGCCTAACATTTTTGTCCTCATTACTTGTATTGTCTTTGATTTCATCTTCCTTTGTTTTTTTCTTACTACAATTATCTTTGTCTTCTTTTCTATCAGTGTATTTTTCATCATATGTTACTGCTTCACCCTCTTCTCTCTCGTCTTTCGACACAAAAGTATGTTCTTCCGGTATTCTTCTTCTTTTGTTCATAATTTTCTTAATTTCCTTCTTCGTCGTTGTTATTGTCAACAAGTTCATCTTAACTTCCTTTGCTCAGTTCTGTCTTGATTACCACCATTCACTTCGTTGCATTATTTTTGATCACTACTCATTCCCCAAATCATTTGTCTTATTTCATAAAAAAGAAAATCTTTTCAAGAGTCTGTTTGATGGCATGTAAATAATTCTTTTGACCCTCATTTCTTGTCCTTTGCAAAATTTTCGTTAACACCATTTAAATTCTATTATTATTCAACTCAATATCTTTTTCTTCATAGTCATTTTCGCAAGTATAACCATGTATTCCTCCTTTTTTTTTTTTCGTCTAGTTTAAGATTGATTAGTAATGAACTACCAACAACTTAAATCCATGTTTTAAAATCCTTCGTTAAACCCGGAATAAATTCGTGACATACACATTACCATGGAACCACCTAAAATTATTTTTTTAAAAGAAAAATCAATCCTTTTCATTGATCGGAAGACTGCAGTTTCTTGAGATATAGCATCAACATCTGTTCTGCTTTGAACGGTTGTTGATTGCAACTTTAATGGTAGTTACATTAATGCACTAAAATCCAACTTTCCATTTAAAAAAAAAATAAAATACTTCTTATATTAACTGCAGTTTTCTACTTAACAATTCACATTTCATATCATTTAATTAATTTGGCTGTCAACTTATAAACCAATGAATATTGGGGGACTGCAACACTTTCGGAACCCACGAAAAATTGGTGCTAACCTGTTTAAATTTGGTTTATTTGCTTCGTCAACATGTCCTCTTCACTTTTTTCGCCCTTGCTTTGCGGAAAAGTCGCTAGAAATTTAATTAAAAATGCCGAAATATGAAAGGCTGCGCAACCGCAAGATGCTATCAGCAACTGCAAAAATAACATAAAAATTATCGGTACAAGGATCATATCAACCTAAACAGTTTCGTTTCGTCATAGAGTTCGTGGTTAGGTTGAAATACGGCCTGGACCAAGAGAAGAAAAAATGTTACGAAATTTTCGTTCTGCGGCATCCATCACGGAAATGGTAATGCAATTGAAGCAATCGATTATCTATGATGGCACGCTTCTATATAAGATGGCGGGCCTCACCGTATTAAAACTCGGATAAATATCGTCTATTTGTCAATTTTGTGCGACTTCTTACAACAGATAAAAGCTGAAACGGCAAGAAAACATTACAACAAAGAGACTGTCATGTCAAATTTTGGGATTTTTAATTAAATTCCTGGCAAATTTTCCGCAAAGTAAGAGTGCAAAATGTAAAGAGGACATGTTGACGAAGCATGTAAACCAATTTTCAACAGGTTAGTACCAATTTCGTGTGGATTCCGAAAGTGGTGCAGTCTCCGAATATTGTTTTATCTTCAAACCATAATTTAATAAATCATTGGCCGACTGGCACGTCTTGTTACTGACTGCAGATCAATGCGCGTAATTTTTCTGTCGCACTTCCAGAGATTCTGCTTCACCAAAGTTGCTACCATGGAGGAAGGAAATATATGGAGGAGAAATGACGTTAAATCTGTGAAACAGGCTCTAAATTCTCGCGCATGCGCAGTGGTGGCAGCGGCGATATTGCGATCCCAAACAAATGCGATGTTCACATTGTATTAGATGCTGTGATTATTTCATTTTGTAATGTGTACAAGTGTTTTATAATGCCATCTTGTGTTGCATGCGGTATCACAAATAGGCAAGTGAGGAAAGAATCTGGAATATCATTTCATAAGTAAGTTGAATTCTAATTATCGTTGTTAAATTGGTCGGTAGGAATTGAAAACTTCGGTGCCTGCCTATAAATATTTAGTCATAGCTCTCAATGGGATGACTTTGTTCTCAAATTTTTGTTGGTGTAGTGTAGAAAATCAGCATACCTTTGCTATTTTGCACATAATAGTCTAGCATAACTTTTTAACGAGTGTTGAAAATGAGATTTAAAGGGGTGTGTTTTACATCGCGATTCAGTGAATTTAGTATTGCGCTTTCTTTCGTTACGTTGCAGTTTATACTGACAGTGTATGATAAAATTAAATGTGTTAAATTATGCTATGCAATCTAGGAATCTTGATGAAGCAAACGATGTTGTTACCGCAAATACAGTTTGCGATTCAAATACGCGTGTGTGGGTATGTATACATAGTTTGATTCTATAGCGGCAATTTAATGGTGATTTTGGTTAGATCTAAATGCAGTCTGTACCAGAATGGTTTTGATGTTCCATAAGAGACAAAGAATTTATCTATTACTGTTAGTAATTTCATGAGAACCAAGTTAGTGACATAACGTGTATCGCGATGGAAACTGCTTTCCACTTCCAGCTATTCCCAATTAAGCTTACAATGTATGATAACAAAATAACTATTTTTATTCTGGTCTAGGTCGCATTTCAATCTAACCACAAGTGGCAGTAAAAAACTGAAATATCCATTCTGCATGTCCACCATGAAATTCATTATGGCTTTGGCAGAATTAATTTTTAGTCCAGGCCGCATATCAACCCAATCCCAGTATATCTCGAAAACTAAGCAAGATATCGAAAAATTTCATTCTTTAATTTTAGATTTGTCTCGTCGTGTTACATGAGAATCAATCATTAAATTTGACTTTTGAGAAATTTTTCTTCTGTATTTCATCTCAAGACACCTCACTTTTTATACAATATATCTCGAGAACTAGGTGAGATATCGAAAATTTTTATTATTTATTTGTCTCGTCTTTTTAAATAAGAATCCGTCATCAAAATTGACTATGACCAATGTTTTCTTCTGAATTTCAACCAAAAACATTTCAAGTTTGAGACAGAATATCTCGAAAACTAAGCATTATATCAAAAAAAAATATTTTTCATTTTTTATTTGTCTCATCGAGTTACATAATACTCCATCACCAGATTGCGGCGTTACGTTTATCCTAGGGTCCTCTTGAGGTTTTTGTACATATACCCCGTGTCTGTATGGGATCGGCCTAGCCCCCCCACTCCTCCTCGCCCGGCTTCACTTCAATGCGTGGTGAAGGTCTCTTGCGTCGTCTCCATGTATTTTCTTCCTCCATGGTTGCTACAGCCAACCATACTCTCTGGTTCCATAGACATCGTTTGGCTGCCTTATACTCCAAATTAAATCTGTTATACAGAAACTTACAAACAATCAATTCTCTGTACTTTTTTTTTTACTAGCAATCAATCCCCTGCGATACGGATCCCAAATGGCACAACAGCCGTCCAAAAGTCGATGCACGACGATTTTTTATGGTGTTTCCTTTGTATCTGCATTACATTACGCAAAATTCGACCGATGAATCGCAACCTAGAATTAGCTGTACCTACGACCGCAGTTAAGTTCAGGTCACCTTTCATATTGTTTCTGAATTTCATATTGCTGTATATTGTTACGCGCAACTACTTCAGGCAATCAGCAATTTTAATAACTAAGCTATTTTCTTTCTACTGCTGAATAAACGGGTTCTTTTTGTTAGTTATGCACATTGCCTTGCACTTTCTTGAAATTTAGTATAAGTTGCCACTGATCGCAAAATGCCGAAATATCGTCCAGATCGCGTTGAATTTTTAAGTAACCGGCCGAATTCGTTGTTTCCCTATAGATGACTGCATCATCAGTGAACAATCTCGAACTGCTATTAATGTTGTCTCCAAGATGTTTATATATATAAAAATCTCGTGTCACGATGTTCGTCCGGGATGAACTCCGAAACTACATAACCGATTTAGATGAAATTTGGCTTACTGTGTGTAATTTAGTCCAACTTAAAAGATAGGATAGTTTTTATCTGGATTACAGACCTCAATATTTATTATTTGTGAAATAAATGTTAATTAAATGTTTGTCATAGGACAATGGTTTGTAATTATTTGTAAGCCACCAAAAATAAGCGGTCTGCTGGCTTAGTGGCTAGGGCGTCTGACTGTAGATGGAAAGGTCCCAGGTTCGAGTCCCTGTCTCGGCGGGGATTTTTATAGACACTTAACCCGGCATTAATCTCCGGTGCACCATGCTGTGTGAGGTGAAATACGCCATGATGGTACTGTGGTTCGGATTCGACGTAAAATGTAGGTCCCCTGTACCAGGCAAGATGGGCGGGCTAGGTAAAGGCGGCTACGACAGTGGCAGAATGCCCAGCCAGTAGAAACCATGTCACCAGGTCATTACGACCACACGAAATTATTATTATAGTTTCATAAGTTTCTAACAGATGGCAATGTGTTAACTTATCGATATAACACTTGGTTAGCTAGGTTGGGTAATAATCCAGTAGATCAAGTTCTGTTTCAATTTATTTATGCTACAGTTTATTCCTAACAGATGGCGGTGTGTTAATTTATCGAACTATCCAGTAGATGGGGTTGTATTTCGATTTATTTATGCTACAGTCTATTCCACGCCATATATGCGAGTTTCTTCAATTTTAATTGTGCTGTGTATTGTGTTATAATTATACCGTATTGTTGTTCATACCTAACGACAAAGTAATTACACACATGAATATAACATTGAAGAAAACGTTACGATAAATTCGAATCGTGTAAGTAATTCTCGCTAGCTTATCATTTTTCTTCTTCTTTTTGTTCAGCTAGAGACCACGTGTCAATTTCAATTCCTCTCCTGTTGTTTTTTCTTTCTTCCTCCCCAGTACTCCGTCATTATTGCACTCCTTTCTACCTTTGAATCCTGCCATATTCAAAGTCTGCTACCGAAAAAAAATTTATTTCCATACAGTTCACTGGTAATTTTTTTTTTTTTTTTTTTTTTTTTTTTTAACTGCTTTACGTCTCTTTTTAACATCGAGGTCTTTAGAGACGGGAAAGGATGGGGGGCAAGGATGGGGGCAAGGAATGGGAAGGAATTCGGCTATGGCCTTTTTGAAGGAAGCATCCCGGCATTTGCCTGGAGTGATTTGGGGAAACCATGGAAAACCCAAATCTGGATGCCCGGACGGGGATTCGAACCGCCGTCCTCCCGAATGCGAGGCGAGAACGCTAACCGTTACACCGCCCTGCTCGGTGACATTGGTATTATTTCGTTTCAAATCTTTCTAAACCTCTTGAAAGCCTATAAATGTATCGAAAAAATATAATTCTTCTTTTTCTGTTATTTTTCAATGTTATTATATATTTCCTCATTAGTTCTTAACTTCCATTTTACTGTATTTTTCAATGGACCCAAAAATTCCGGTTCACCACTGTATTATAGTGTCTTATTTTAAGGATTTCAGAAAGGCACTTTTTGTTGTAATTGAAATATTTTTCAGTGAAATGTCGCCAAAGAATCTAACCTCGACAATGCGTGTAGCAGAGAGGCACGACGCACGACGAAAGAGCTCAACAATCAGCAACACAAATCGCGGCAAGTATGGAAGTTCACAGAATCAGGACAGCTGCGCGTCGTATGCAAGAATCTGGTGGCTCCCGACAGACATTACCAGTGATTCCTCGCTCTACTTTTGCCGATGAGATTAACGTATGTTTAAAACAATCGTTTTTATGGCGGAATGTCGAAACACTTTGATTGACCATGAACATGCGAGTACAGTTGCAAAATGATCCATCGGCACAAGTATTTTGTAAGCAATTGCTAGATATTGGAAAAGGTGAAATAGAACTGCATCGAAATACACAATACATCAAATTGCCAGACAAGTTCTGCACTGTTGTTCACTCAAAAATGAACTAACTCAGCGTGTGTTCCTGGATATATCAAATAATTACTTAGATCATAATTGGATCAGTAATCGTGCTATGTTGGCAGAAAAAAATGATGTCAACGAAATTAACTTCCAGATACGACAGTTGTTGCCAGGTGATCTGATGTCTTTTAAATCAATTGTAGATGAAAATGAAGCCGTAAATTTTCCAAATGAGTGTTTATTCTCTTTGGATATAACAGGAATCCTGCTACACAATCTCCCGTTAATTATTGGTTCACCGATTATTCTTCTTCGTAATTTGAATCCACCTAGATTATGTAACGGTACACGTTTGGTGATCAAAAGGATCACCGGAAATGTTCTTGAAGCAACTATTTTGACTGGAATGTTTAAAGGAGAAATCGTCCTGTTGCCACGTATTCCAATGATACAGTCAGAATATCCAATACCATTTAAAAGGCTTCATTTTCCGATTAGTTTGGCTTCCGCTATGACTATAAACAAGTCACAAGGCCAAACAATGTCCGTTTGCGGCTTGGATTTGCAAAATACGTATTTCTCCCATGGGCAACTATATGTCGCCTGCTCACGTGTAAGGAAACCATTAAATCTATTTGTATTAGCAAAAGACAGGCTAACTAAAAATATTGTGCACCAATTAGCACTTAGATAAATTAAAATTATAAATTGTAATAATTTAATATAATGAAAATAATTGATAAAAATGTTTAAAAATCAACTTCATAGGCCTCATTTATAAAACTGAAATTTCATTTTATATAAATATATTATATATATAAATAAAAAATAATTTATTTATTTATTTTTATAAATATCAATTTTTATATAATTTCAATTAAATAATTTGTAATAAAATGTAAATTAATTTTTTTTATGATCGTTTGTCCTTAAATTCAAATCTCCGTAATTATTATCCCAGTACATTTGAATTTCCAAAACGACTACAATGTTTTGTCTTTATTAGTGAATATTAATTTGACTACTTTATTAAGTTTAGAATAACATTAATTCAACGTATTATAATTACTAAGTCACAGCAACGCGTGACCGGGTCAGCTAGTCATTTATAAAAATTAAGAAAAGAAGTGGTCCTCTTACTCTTCTTCGAGGGACGCCTGATGTAACATCTAGATTAGGTTTCTCCGTCAACAACGACATACAGCGACCGACCAGCAAGAAAATCTCTCATCCGTTCAAAAATTGTTCCGATACACCGTACGCTCGAATCTTCATTTAAAATGCGGTTATGTGATACAGGTTGGAGCAAAGATCTTTAGAAAGCATTTGTTATAAAATACCTAATAGATTTACTGTCCTACATTAAAGTCTTCAAACTTGAGGGTGGATACAGTATTCAGATTTAACAAATTCATAAGGAACTCTAATGTAATTTTATCTGGACTTTTTGGAGACGATGATAGCGCGATTAAATTTGTTTCTAATAGAGGAACGAGTATATTCGCCCATGAAACAGGACCTATAAATCTCGCAAACTATACGAATATTAGCGCGAATTACACAGTGTGTAATGAGTGTCTTCGGCTAAAAACCATCGGATGTTGACAGTTTCCGCAACCGTTTGTATAAATTTAAAAGTAAAGCCTGGTAAACAATTTACTCATAAAATACTGGATAAATATTAAGTTTGGTTTCATCTATTTATAAAATTTAATATATTTTTAATATTTGTTCGGTTGGTGTACATTACTTGAATAAATAATCCTATTGCATATACTCATGAATTACGAACTGTAAAGTTTTTTGGTAGCGGATAAAAAGGGTTTTTTATTTTACTTTGTCATTCATGTACTGCATTTCAATTATCTGTGTGAAGGTGGTTAATCATCTTGAACACAATGAGGCTGCATTGTAGAGTCCTGCATCAAACCAATGCTCGAATTTGCATTCCTACATTGGGACTAGATCATGTCTCATAAAGCATAAATAACAACAAAGGCACTGAGCGTGGTGGGTGAACGGTAATGGCCTCGCATTTAGGAGGACGCGGGTTGGAATACCCACCCGGGCATCCAGATTTTGGTTTTCCTTGGTTTCCACAAATCACAGCCTTCAAAAAATGCCATAGCTTAAAAAAAACCTTTACAAAGTATTTTATCTAAAAATAATTTTCCTTAATGAGCGACATCGTTTAGAATAAATTGATATTTTTCAGTCATATAGTTAGAAAATTATTTATTTATTTACTTTTATTTTCTGTGGCTTTATTACCATTAACCAGCTCCAGAATTTACAGTTATAATAAACAAACATATTAAAAAATTTAATAGATTGAAATTAAGTTTTCTGTAAAGACCACCACTTTTTAAATATATACTAGCTGACCCGGCAATGCTTCACTATTGCTGGACTTGAGCAGGCACATAGATTAAATGAAAAAAATATTTACATAAAAATTTTAAACTGCTGTTTCATTCATTTTCAGTTGGAAAACATATGTAGGCAGTATTTTTCTGTTTGTTTTAAAGTATAAGCGTACAAATTCTTATCTAAATCGGATAAAAAATGTGCTTTGCCTAAATTATGGGGTGAAAACGTAATGGGGTTGGATAGGGGGAGAGGGGTGAATATTCGGAAACCATACGTAGGCAATACTTTTCTGTTTGTTTTAAAGTATAAGTGTACAAATTCTTATCTAAATCGGATAAAAAATGAGCTTTGCCTAAATTATGGGGTGAAAACGTAATGGGGTTGGAAAGGGGGAGAGGGGATGAATATTCGGAAACCATACGTAGGCAGTATTTTTCTGTTTGTTTTAAAGTATAAGTGAACAAATTCCTATCTAAATCGGATAAAAAAATGTGGTTTTGCCTAAATTATGGGGTGTTATGGGGAATAGGGGGTGACTTTTTGGGATTTTTTTTCACATTAACCTTCGCAGACGCACACTCGAAAACTCTCCAAAGTTTCATTGCAATCTGATAAATGGTATAGGAATGCATAGAAGACGAACAAACCCACAAACCCACAAACATTGATTTTTATATAAAAGATTAAAA
>JARYHS010011408.1:194638744-194917080 GCA_031002005.1 Vandiemenella viatica
TTATTTCAGCAACACGTAATTGTATAACGTTGTAATATTGGTCTGAATCACGGATAACAAAAAAGACGGTGAAAAATCCTTTGAAGATTTTGATCAAATTTATCGCGATGCATTATTGCCACTAAAATGAGATACAGTACATGTATTAATATGCTGAGATTGAAGTATTATTCTCCTGGCGCCATGTTTAGCGTAGTACGTGGCTAGATTGAAATGCAACCTGGACCATGAAGGAAACAGATATTGTTGTTTGTTGTTTTTCCGGCTTTAGGGCGCGTCAACATCGAGGTTATTAGCGCCCTAACTAATACCAGGCGTGACAACGTGGCAAAATTGCCGTCTGTGTGGCCGACTGTAAAGGTCGGCCACAGAGACAGCACAATAAAATACTAACATACTAACTAAAATACCGTCTGTGTGGCCGACTGTATACAGTAAAATAAAACTGAACTATTACTCTAAATAGGCAATAATATAAAATACATTAACTGGTTGGCTGTAAAAGGGCCAACCAGTTTAAAAAACAGTTAGCTGGCTGGCTGTAAAAGGGCCAGCCATATAAGTGTCACAAGTAAAAACAGTACTTGGATTGGTGGTTGTAAAGGCCACCAATCCAATCTAAAACCTAGGCCGATCTGCCCAAAATTTTTGGGACAAGACCGGCCAAGCACAAAACTTTAAAACCTTAGCCACGTTGTCACGTCATCGTTTAAAATAAGGGACAGATCGTTGGCTAAGCCAACGTCTGCCCTTAGATCTAAAAATACACATTCGGTTAAAATGTGGCGTACCGTCAAAGGTACGCCACAAGCATCACATTCCGGAGGGTCCTCTCGGCGGAGAAGAAACTTGAAGAGGACAGTGCCCTATACGGAGGCGAGTAAGGAGAACCTCATCCCTCCTCGCCCGCTGGAAGGAGCTGCTCCACGGCTGAACGGTCGGTTTGACCAGCCGGAGCTTATTATGCTCAACTTCCAGCCACTGCCTCTGCCAAACATCAAAACAAATCTCTTCGCCGCCGAGGCAAGGTCTGACTTTGGGACCGGTTCAAAGTCGGTTCTGACCTTGTCGCAGGCTAACTTGGCAGCTTCATCAGCTGCCTCGTTCCCTCTGATTCCCACATGGCCCGGTACCCAGCAGAATAATACCTCCTTTCCACGAGATTGGAGGGAAAGGAGGGCGTCCTGGATGTCCTGGACTAGACGATCTGCTGGATACATATTTCCTATGGCCTGAATACAGCTGAGGGAATCACAGCATATGATGAAACACTTATCGCGCATTACTTTCATATGCTGGAGCGACTTCAGCACGGCATAGCATCGGCAGTAAACGCTGCACCTGCCGTCAATTTGATGTGTAAGTCGCTCGAGGGAACACTACGGAGCAACCAACTCCGTTAGCCTGCTTAGACCCATCCGTATACACCGGGGTAAACGTGTGATACTGGTTTAAAACATCTCTAAAAATTCTGATAAAAACATTATCGCGGTACACAGTTTTGTTACCGCGACATCTAAAATTATTCTGGGCCTCTTTAAAAGCCAGGGAGGAGATTTACTCCAACCCTGGTGATAAAAAGAGGAAGCTCGAATCCGTATTGTTCTAAAATAGCCTTTGTACGGTAGCTGAACGGTTTAGTGGCTCTATGCCGGTTGGTATAGAGCCGCTCGTAGTTGGGATGGAGAACTATGTCGTACACGGGACTGCCAGGTGTTATGGCAACGTGAAGGTAGTGTCGCACCATGAGGAGTCGCCGGTGGATGGTAAGCGGCGGCACGCCCTAGTCAGCACAAATGCTGACAATAGGGCTGGTGCGATATTCACCTGTGGCGAGCCGAATTCCAGCATGGTGGACACTATCCAATATACGCAGATAGCTGTCCCGTGCCGAACCATACACGATACATCCGTATTCCAACCGTGACCGTACAAATTGTAGCAAGCAGGAGCGGTCAGCACCTCATGACCTGTCACACAGACATTTTAAAAGATTAAGAGCTTTTAAGGCCCTGGCTCTCACATCCTTTAGATGCGCAAGTCAGGTGAGCCTACTGTCTAAAATGAGGCCCAGAAACTGAACAGTATCGGTAAAACTTAAAGCGGTGTTCCGCAAGGTAAGGAGAATCTCTGGTAAAAGGCTTCTGATGCGAGTAAAAGTAAACACCGGGTTTCTCAGCGGGAAACGAAAACCGGTGTGCACTGACCATTCGTCCAGCCTGTTCAACGCGAGCTGCAACTGCCGCTCTGCGCTTCTCAGGCTGGACGATGCAATAAAAATTAAAAAGTCGTCCACATATAAGGAGTACCGTATGGGACTCCTTAATATGGCTGCAATGCTATTTATAGCAATGGCGAAGAGCTTCACGCTTAAAACTGACCCCTGAGGAACACCGTTTTCCTGAATAATAAGATCAGACACTTCACTACCGACTCGGTACCGGAAGCAACGACCAGATAAAAAAGATTTAAAAAAACGGGGTAGGTTACCCCTAAAACCCCATTTATGTAACTTTTTTAAAATAACATGCCGCCAGGTAGTATCGTAGGCCTTTTTAATATCGAAAAAAACACCCACAAGGTGTTGGCTGCGGCTGAACGCATCCTGTATTGCCGCCTCCAGGAGGATCAGGTTGTCCAAGGTGGAACGAAACTTCCTGAATCCACACTGAAAGCGGCTCAGCAGATTACGGGACTCAAGACACCACACGAGGCGGCGATTCACCATCCTCTCCAGTGTCTTCCCCACGCCGCTAGTCAAGGCAATACTACGATAATTACCTGGCAACAGTTTGTCTTTGCCAGATTTTAAAATGGGAATTAATGTTGCTTCTTTCCACGAGTCGGGGAAATGTCCTCCAGTCCATATATCGTTAAAAATATCTAGAAGGTACTTTTTAGCAACCTTACTGAGATGCCTCAGCATCTGGTACTGGATCAGATCGGGCCCTGGAGCAGTGTCATTTCCGCTGTTTTACGCTGACTGCAGCTCCCAAGATGTAAATGGGCAGTTGTAGGCCTCTGCATTCGACGAATCGAATCACAGCGGGCGCCTCTCGGCAGCGACTCTTCGTCGCTGAAACCAAGGGTCAAAGTTAGCAGACGATGTGATGGCGGCAAAATTCTACGCCATCAGCTGCGCTATGCTTCGTTCGTCGGTAATTATACGTCCATGATCCAGTAACCTAGATACTGGTGGGCGGGAGTACTTTCCAGATATACGGCGGATAGACTCCCATACTTTTTATGAATGTGTGGAACGATTTATTGTGTTCACAAAGTTCTGCCAAGACCTTTTCTTGCTTTTCTTAATAACACGACGCGCCTTAGTTCTGGCTATATGGAACGCTGCTAGGTTGATGGGCACAACCTAAAATGACGCAACGCCCGTCTGCGACCCTGGATGGCGGAACGGCATTCTTCGTTCCACCAGGGGACGGGCGTCCTTCGCAGCGTTCCGGAGCTTTTCGGCATGGAGACGCCAGGTGAATCACTTCACAGAAGTGATTCACCTTCTCCTGTATACTGCCACAAGGTTGTAGTAGTACACAACGGCAGAAGAGCTGCCAATCTGCACCACTGACGTTCCATTTACGCCGGTTATTACCTCCTCCACTTTCACACACAACGTGCATCCAAATAGGGAAGTGGTTGCTTCCATGTAGGTCGCGATCCACCTCCCACTGCACGGAGTCCGTAATTGAGGGAGAACACAAAGAAAGGTCAATGGCAGAAGACGTACGGGAAGCAGTGGTGAAATGAGTCATTTTCCCTGTATTCAGGATGCAAATTTCCTCCTGCTCTATCAATCTACCAACCACCCGACTCCTGGGGCAGTCCCAGGTGGAACCCCACAACGCACAATGGGCGTTGAAATCCCCCAAAAGGAGGAAGGGCCGAGTGAGTTGTCGTAATCGACGGACAAACTGGGTGGCAGTTTGAGAGAGCATACGGTCAGTTGGATTGGACCGTGTATTTTAACCGCTACTGCTCGCAATGAGGAGGTGAGACCGACGGGTTCGGAGTGGACAGTGTTTCGGACCAACACAGCCACTCTTCCCTTAGCTCGTTCACCCTCGGTATCGTCCTTTCAGTATATGTCATATCCTCTTAGCACTGGTTGGTGCGATGGTCTAAAATGTGACTCCTGTAGGCAGAGACACAATGGATTAGACCGTGCTAAGAGTTGGACTTCCTCTTTGTGAGCCTGAAAGCCGTTGACGTTCCACTGAAGTATGGGAGCCGTCCTACCTATTTAAAACCTCCCGTCCCGGTTCGGGTGGGTCCTCCAATGGTAGTTGCTGAGGATCGGAACCAGGTTCGTCCACCAGCATTACGTCGTCTTCAAGGTCCGAAGACGACTGTTGTTCTAAGGCCTCGGAGACTTGCGGACTTTTCTTCCGCCGAGGCCTTCTCCCCTTCTTCTCCCTGCCAGTTGGGGAACTGGGAGGAGAAGTAGAAGGGGACTTCAAGAACATGGTGGTGTCCGTTTGTTTGAACTTCGGACCCCGAACTTTCTGCACTAACTGCCATCCGCTTCCGGCAGATGGCGTTGCAGTTTCTACTCCCACTGCAGATACTGCTTCTGCTATGGGTGCTGCTTCTGCTGTTGCAGAGGCACCCACGGCTGCAGCTACTGTAGCGGATGGCTGGTGGACAAGCTGAACCTGTTGCTGCAGTGGTCGAGTGAGCAGAAGCGTTACTACCGACGACCGCAGTCCTTGGTGTTAGGACCTTACTGGGCTGCGCATCACATTTGCACTGGCACGAGCATGTCGTGCTCGTGCCCGTGTCTACAACGGACGTCTGCGTAGCAACGCTCTCCTTCCTTACGAGAGTTGATAACGTTTTGGCGAAGCTAGTGGCGAAGACCGGTGGCGACAGCGCCTTAAACCGTTTTCTTCGCCTCGCCAAAGGATATTCTTTCCTTATTCTTCAACTCCTGTACCTTCTTTTCTTCAAGGTACACTCGACACTCCCTGCTCCAGGCTGCATGTGACCCGGAGTAGTTAATGCACACCTGTGGGAGGGTGCAACTTGCAACCTGTTCATGTGCCGATTTTCCACATTTCCCAAAAGTGGCGTTGCCTTACAGTTCGCCGTCATTTGCCCGAACCGCTGGCACTTAAAGCAGCGCATCGGGTCCGGAACATACGGGCGAACGTTTAGATGTAGGTATCCAGCTTTTATGGACATTGGCAATGTTGGAGTGTCGAATTTCAGGACGAAGGTGGCAGTTTTCTCAAGACTGCCGTTAACCCTTCGTTTGATCTGCCTAATCTCGACCACATTTTCTGATCCCCACTCCTTAAGGAGTTCCTTGGACTATATCTAATTATCTATATTAAATCTCTGCAAGTGATTACTCCTTTGCTAGAGTTTAGAGTTTTATGGAGTTCGCATTTCACTGCGAACACCCCGAGCTTCTCACACTTAAGGAGTAAAACAGCCTGCTTGTGGTTAGATCTTTCCAGAAGCAGAGTCCCATTCCTCAGCTTTTTCACACTCTTCAAACTTCCCGCTATTCCCTCCAATCCTTTATTTATATAAAACGGAGAGACCTTGTCAAAGGATCCCTCCGTTCTTGCCGTGATCACAAAGGCGTTGTCTATAAGACAAACCTTCCCGTTACTGCTGTCTTGTTCCGTAGGAGAGCTGTCAACCCTCGCCCGCTTGTTGGAACTGGGTGTATTTTTTTTTTTAACCTTCGGCACACGCGGACCGCAGGGGTTTTGTTTTTGCTTGTGAGAAGGAATTTTGGTTCCACGAGTAAAAACATGTTATGAGGAAATGCTTATACAACAGGGGTGCGCAGGTGCCCCTGAGGTTGCACGTTAACGAGTGATTTCCCTTATCACCCATTCACCTCCTCGGCACGTGGCTGACCTTGAGGTTGAGGGTTTTTTTTTATAGAGGTTTGTACCATCCTCGCGATCCGGGCGATGAAGCCAAGATCTCCGTTCTCTTAGGCATACAACGTTCCATCGCCACGCCCTACGGTGGTCGTTGAAGCATGGTAGGAGTTTACGGTGTGGGAAACTTGCGGCGCTCACAAGTTTCCAGCTCGGGCACTGCGGGTTCGCCAAACCCGTACCTGGCACTTGCATAACAGGCCCCTGCGGGGGGAAGGAAACGGAAACATTTGCTACAGCGCAAGACACGAGGAATTACATTAAATTTAATTTTACAGCAATTCTATTTAGTTAAGCAACTCCTAAGACATGAATTGTCAGAACACTGAAAGAAAAGTATGTATTTCGTTTAAATTGGCATATTAATTATCAGTTTTTTTTTACTGATAACATTACATGGTTTGAATGAAAGAAGTTCAAATTGATCGCGATATATGTGGCGTAAACCACAATTAAATATTACGTGGCATGGCGTAAGTTGTTAAGATTTATTTTTAGCATCTTCCGTTTTCACTGGGGTCATTATTTCAGCCGATGCAAGCTGTCTCTGCCGTTAAAACATCGATCTTCATCACAGGTAATAAGAAAGAAAGGTTTGAGAACCTGTGAAGATTTAGGACCATGTTTATATCGTGGTGCATAATGACACTGACATGTATTAAATCGCGTGTGATTGAAGATTTGCTTTTCTAGCGCCAATATTAGCGGAGATTGTGGTTAGGCTGAAATGCAACCTGGACCAAGTTGACAACTGAAGCTTTTTGCTACAGCACATGGGACGATAAATTACAATGAGCTTTATTTTATAACAACTCTATTTAGTTAAGCAACTGGAGAGAAATAAATTACCGTAACACTTCGTTAAACCCGACATTTTTTACGGGCTTTGGGACTAGTCAATAATAACTTAGTACGGTGCTGGAGTCACTGCGTTTGACGGCGCAAAGAAAACCCGGAAGGTCAACGCGCCGCGTGCAGTGCTTAGTGGGACAATTTACATTCGTCGCAGGGACTGAACAAACCGCGCATTTTACGAGGGAGGGAATCAGCTGGCGCACGGCCAATTCATCCCACGGTGTCTGCTGTTAAGGTAGCCACGGGCACTGGCTGGCGCCGGTGGCCAGCATGCATAATGCACAAGACATTAAAATACATCACCCAGGTGACGTCACCTCGAGACACAGACAGTAAACAGGGTTTACAAGCTATCAGTGGCGATCGTACGGATCTTTATGACCAAAAAAATGGAAAAAATATGCATATAAAAATGACCTTAAAAACAAGTAAATATCACTGAAAATAATGACCAAACATTTAAAATTGCTATACGTGCTTAATTGTACCTCATTTATTTATTTGGTAGTCACTTTCATGTAGATAGCATAATTTGCTGCCGTGCACTCACTGCACCATTGGGATATTAAATTTAATTTTGTTGAAGTCTCTTTAATTTCACATAATTTACAGAAATGTTCTTTCGTCTGTACTAAAATACTTGTCTCCAAATTCTTTTACGTAATTCCATAACTTCGCACTTTCAGAAAAATTTGTTTTCGGCATGGTGGTACTCACTGATCCACTGCAGATATAACACTGACAGAGAATTATTTTCAAAAGTATTGGTTACAGGAAGACATTGAATGACGCGGATCGACACAGGCATGTTGCTGCTGTAGTGTCGAGATTCAATGCCAGGCGAAACATTGTTTAGAGAGTGACAATATTGTATAACTTTAATTTTTTTCACGCAAATTCTGACCAATTCAGTAACAATTAGTTTTGTTTTTTCCTCCAATATATAATAAGAGTACTTTTCTGGGAATAAATATCTTAATTTCTTCTTATCTTTAACTTCTACTGAATTTCCGCTACTATTAAAAAATTACAAAATTTTTCCTCAAAATATGACCATATAACCATAAATATTATCGTAATATGACCAAAATTTGGAATATGGCTAGCTAGACTATGCATTTATATGCTATATGAAATACATTTAAATACAATCAGAAACGTTTAATCAATGTATAATCAAGCATTACAGCTCAAAAAGGAGGCAGGATAAAAATATGACTTGTCGTAAATATGCGAACCCTGGTGATAGTATTTTCAGATGTTCTGACACTTTCCCAGGTACTACTGTCAAATCTTGTATCAACATAGTACAAAATTTTAATTTCGAATTGTGTTTGATATGATTTTTTAGAAGTGTGTACAAGATCAGAGCTATGATTTTTTAAAAAAAATCTTTTGTTAGTGTTTTTTTTAATTTTTAATTCGAAAATGAGATTAGACTTATTGATGCTTTGTAGATCCCATGTGGTATGTAACATATACCTACCGCTACTATTTTCTAACTGCCTTTAGTTCGCTTTTAATATACAATATTATTACCTGAAACCTATTCTCTCAATACTCAATTGGACCGTTGCTTTTCTTTCAGACTAATCAACACTATTCAAACATTTATAATCAATGAACGTGTAATGCTACTTATTTTAATTGATCACATTACATTTCCGTAAAGTAACTTTTATTCACTTTTCTCGCAATACACAACATTTATTCAACTTTTCTTCCACAATTTAAATTCGCTTAAGCAATTCTTATTAATTTTTTTCTGACAATCCGTGCAAATATCATAAATTGGAAGCGCCGCTAACGCATACCTTCCTTTCATCATGGCTCCTCCATGGCATCTCTCTGTCCTCATCCTTTGTTTCTCCTTATATCAAGTCATTGTCACATTACATCTATGGCTCGTTCCTCTTTGCTGCCTATTGAACTCAGAATACTAATCTAAAAAATATTTACGAAAAACATACGTATACTTAAAATTACATTAACAAATATCTATAAATCTGGTCTACTTGATGTATGTCCGTTATAACTAATTCACTTCTATAGCTGCGACTGTGGAGCAGTCTCGGTACAAGGTGTGTAGCGGTTGGGGTCATTCGGTGTGGGTAGACTCTAGGGTAGAAATAGGACTGACCTCTGTATTTTAGCGGCTCTGCTAATCTTGTGACTATCTGCTGTCTTCAGGAAGGCTTTTTATCTTGGGGTCATCATAATCTTTACCACTTCTTGCCAGTGGGCTAGCAATGACGACAAGCATTTGGACTGCGAGAGATCACTAAATCCTGCCAGCAGTACTTACGTAACTCGCGTTCAACAAACAATGAATGCTAATTTGTTGACATTTTTATCTTAAATTTCCAACTTTCCGGCTTCAAATCAAAATGAAAAATACTCTGTTTTACATCCGAGACCAGGGGCTGTATATCATTCAAAAATCCACCAAAATACGACCAGTGGTTTTGTGTGAATCCCGTGCATCAAAACAGACGGACATGAATTTTAAAAAAACAGTTATTCGTTTTCTGTAGGTCAATAACAAGGACCTAAACGCATTCTTTCAAAAATATTTTAAATGTACGGGACTTTCTTCCATTTACAGTCTTACTGCGTATGAGTAGAGTCATGCGTATAAGTAAAAAGGTGACACCGTTTAGTTCTGAATATACAATCAATGGCACTGCCCTTAGAAAGGTAGATTCCGCTAAATACCTAGGGGTAACATTTCGTAATAATTTGTCGTGGAATGAGCATATCGAGAAGGTAACTGGAAAAGCAAGTCATAAGCTATGATTTCTAGGTCGTAATTTAAAACAGTGCACACCGGAAGTTAAATCAATTGCATACAAAGCACTAGTGCGTCCTCACTTAGAATATTGTTGCTCCTTATAGCGTCCCCAACAAACAGGGTTAATGGAGGCTTTGGAGAAGGTCCAAAGAAGAGCCGCCCGATTAGTGACAGGCGTATATAACTGGTGGGAAAGCGTAAGTGTGATGTTGAAGGAGTTAGATTGGGAAGACCTGGAACACCGAAGGCATTGATCTCGATAGGAGCTCATTGAAAAATTCACGACTGATTTATTTCGGAAATACACTTCCGACAACATTCATATCTAGGAACGAGCGAGAAAATAAGGTAAGAGAAATCAGCGTCAGAATTTTTTCCACGAGCAATTTGGGAATGGAATAAGAAGGATTTTTCGAGCGAGAAAACAGATTATGATGGGAGTATGTCACGTTAAATCACTCCGGCCATCCTGATCTGGGTTTCCACGCTTTTCTCAGATTGCACCAGGCGAATGGCGGGATGGTTCCTCAAAGTAGCCCATGGGCGCCTCCTGGCATATCCCGCATATTACTTCCAAACTATCACACATATCGGATAAGTGTAATGCACCCTCTACCACCCACTTTTAGTTAATCGCGGAGTATTATTAATAATAATAATTGCATACAGATTTCAAGGGGTTTGATTTTCACTTTTTCTGCTATTCTCTGTGTCCAGACTTCACTTCCTTGCAGCACGGTGAGAACGTGAATGACCTGATTTTAGACAGGAAATCTGAAGACTGGCACAGATGGAGCTGAAGCACTAAGGAAAGTGAATGAGGTTAGCCATTAAATGGTTCCGGAGTTGTGGAGGAGCCAGCATTAGACGCCGGCTTTTTCCTCCCTCAGGTGCCGGGGGTGAACATTACGTCATTAGCACTCCTTATATAACGCCTAATGACAGCCATAAATCTCGAGGGCGGTAATTTATGAGGCGCCGTAAGCGCGGCCTCACAACAAATTGACGTTATAAATATTAAAGTAACGGAATGGCTACCTGCCCGTCACCGCACGGTATTGTTCACAGCACTTAACCTCTGCACACATCACTCCAGTGTAAAATTAAATTTATGAGAAACTTTCTATTGGGGGCTTCCTAAGTGTTTATAATTTAATCTACTAGTTCACCACAGTCCACATGTAAGGTAACACCCTACATTTGACTGTTATTTTAAATTGAAATTACATTTTGAGAAGATGGCAGCCAAGCGAAGTATATCGAACCAAAGATTAAGGTTGACTATGCCGGCCTGTTCAGCGGTAAGAGACTCTTTGGAGGATTCAGCACAGAGAAGTTATGCGCATCTCTGGAATGAAACAGTCTAGTAGCAAGATTAAAGAGATCTGTTAATTTTCAATATGATAATCTAGCGCATACGAAAGGTCAGCCAGTTGGATGTGGTCGGTGGCAGGTGGCCTAATCAGTGAAAGCTACACATGCATTACGCCAGCGAGAAAGAGCTAGACTTGGGTTTATAAGTAGCTAGCGATTCCTAGCCAATTTAGTTTAATTACAAGCGGAGTCCAAACAGTTTCACTCTGACAAACAGTCTTCTGAGTGTAGTTTGGTTTGTAACTTGTGTTATAAAACTATATAGTAAACCAAGGTAAATTATTTTGGTTTTGTTAGAATCTGATAGTTCTGACGATGAGTGTATTGTACCTTTAAGAGAGTTACATATATTTGAAAATGTTTTCAATGGTCATATTGGAATCAGCTTGCCCAAAGGCCACCGACCACGTTCAACAGGCTGACCTTCCGTGCGCTTTCCTAGCGCATGTCTTCGATTTTCCCGTTCTCGGAAGAGACATTTACACCATCTGATGTATCTGTTACAAGTTTGGATGACATGGCAGTGTTCCCTTCCTGTTCCGAATTTTTAAAAGATGACGAAGATGAATCTGTGTTTTCTACTTTTGATATATTATCTAAGAAGGTTTGTAAACATTTTAAGATTACTTTTGTACTGGTCTTGTGAGAGGAAAGAATGTGTCCAATCGCAGTCTGCGAATTCGGTACACAAGTATTCAAGGATTTGTTCTGTTCGTTCCGTTCCCGTAAGTTCTTTTATGTGACAATATTTTGAATAGAATAAACTATGGAGATTTTCGTATAGTGTTTATAAAGCCAAGAAGTGAAACCAGACATTCCTCAGAATTTTTGAAATGTGATACGATCTTAAAAATTAAATCAATAACACTCACTAAATCAGTAATAGAAGAATCTGTTTCGTCTGATACAATTTTTCTTTTCTTACTTGGTTTAATTTCTTCTTCCGACTCACTTATTTCGTTTTGGTCACTAGGTAGTTTACTTTCGTCAAAATCTGACTCCACACTTTTTACAGACATCTTTCTTTGCCTTATTGCGATGGCGTATAGTACGAAATTACTTTAAAACCATTAGTAATGATATTAAAACAGTTCTGAAAAATTACAATTCCCAAGCATAATTTCTAGTCATATTTTTCTCTGACACATTTAGAAAATAGAATGTTCAGTTGTAATTCTAACACCAAATATACCTTCTACGCAAATACCACAAAACAACAAATCACTATTCATAAATAAAGTCTGATAAAAATTTGTTTTTGTTTTTCCAGCACTAATGTCGAGATTATTTAAATCATAATGATCTTGTGATGGTGGCATTACATTCGGTAAGAAATTGGCATTGCTGGGTGTTCTTGTCATTAGCTCTATTGAATTGTTATCAAATTTCTCAATAATATTTTTGGGTCAACAGTTTACACTCATTACTATATACAAAACTGGTTGCTTACTAAAATTACTGTGCCTGTTACAATACCAGTGAGGCTGATTTATTTGATCTGTAATTCGTTACCATAAGGTTAATATTTATTGCTAAATGATTAGCTATGTAAGTATTAATCATTGTCATTGGAATTAGTTCAAAACTGTTAAATAATTCAATTTCTCTCATGAAATGGTCATAACGTTTAAACTTTAAAGGAATCAATCCAATCAAAATTATCCTTAAATTCTCGACAATTCGAATACAACTTAAAAGTGTTTAAAGAGTTTAAATTCACATTTAAATTTGCTAGACATATGGCCAGTGCAGAATATTGGCAAGATCTCTAAATCTTTTAGAAATGTAACTCATTTTTCCCATACGATTTGTTCTCAACACAGAATTTTCGTCCTTGCGCTGAGGATCAGTAACTCCATAAAAGAATGTACTATTATTGCCACTGATTCTACTATGACCATTGAAGACATTTTCAAATATATTTAACTCTCTTGAAGGTACAATACACTCATCGTCAGAACTATCAGATTCTAACAAATCCATAATAATTTACCTTGATGTACTATAATGTTTTTGCAAGACAAGTTTCAAACCAAACTGCATTCAGAAGACTGTTTCTCAGAGTGAAACTGTTTGGACTCCGCTTGTAACTAGTCTGAATTGGCTAGGAATTGCTAGCTACTTATATACCCAAGTCTAGCTCTCTCTCGCTAGCTGACCCTCCGTGCGCTTTTCTAGCGCTTTTCTTTTCTGGGAAAATCCAAATTCACCTCTGTTCTTTCAAGACAAAATGACAGAGGAAGAAAAAATATCTTTCAGTATTTCTTTAACAAACGACAACCAGAAAACTACATTTTCATGGACAGACGAGGAGTTACCTTTTTTAATGGTAAAGCAGTTCTGTCTGACAAAAACGATCCGGTCAATAGACAGACAACAATGGTGGAAACACAAAAAGAGGGAAATCAAAATGTTTTGCGATCCAGACAAATCAAAAACTGTAATGAATCAATCGATTTGGAATGTGATCTTGAATTCTCAAAATTATCTAGGAATATTACAGAAAACTGGGAAGGACTTAAAAAAATCAAGTATTCAACCGAGGAGATACTACAATTGATTTCTAATAAAGTTACGGTTCCTTTAGGTTCAATAGCACACACTGATGAATGGTTAAGTAATATTAAACTTGTAAATTTAAAACCAAATGCTTATAAAAATTGTGGAATTAAATTTTTTTAAAAGGTGTTTAAAATCTTTATATAAATATATTCATAGCGCTGAAAAAGTTAAAGTTACTATTCAGATTTCTATAGTGACTACTATTCTGATCAAATGTCTCAACAAATTATGTTTGACATGTTAGAATATCAGTTCAATGATGATTACGAAACTATTAAATATTTTCTAACTTGTGTATATAATGTTTTGGATAGAACTAATGGAAAAATTGTATTAATTTAATTTGTGAATCTAATAGTTTCAAGAGTACATTTGTGTCTATGATATCTGCTGCCATGATCAACACAGGCTGGTGTTACAAAAATAACAAGTATGTGTCTTTTATGATTACAAGAATGTGCAAGGAGGAGACTGATTGTAATGGACGACCCAAACTTTGATCCTGGCAGTTTAGAACAACTGAAAACAATTTTTTTTCTGGCAATTCAACTAAAATATCTGTAAAATTTGAAAGAGATTATATTTTACCAAAAACTCCAGTTATTGTATGCAGTAATTTAGATTACTTTAAAGGACATGTTTGGGACGAAAGGATTGAAAAGTTTTATTGGAAAAAATGGAACTGTAGACTGGTTAAAGAATTAAACTCATTTTCCTTGTACAATATACTTATTGAGTACAATTTATTATAACACATCTACATGGACTCTGCTTGTGACTAGATTTACAAATTTAACAATAAATTTGTTATGAAATATATTATCTGAGTGTATTTTTTATTTAAATCCTCTTCTTCTAGATTAATCCTTTCTTCGATGTCTCGTTTTCTTTTCTTCCCAGTGTTGTCGTGATACACTACTTGCATTTACTGTTGTTGCCACAGCAGTACCAGAATCGAAAGAAATCCCATCATAATAAAATGTAACACTATCAGCATCCCCCCCCTTTGAATACAGTTCATTACTGTGATCTAATGTTTGAACCATAGTGTTACAAGTTTCAATAGAAAATGCAATTTCAATTACAGTTTCCATCTTTAAAATCATTTTTGCTTTAACAATACTGGGCTACGGTAATATAACATGTATAGATTTCTATCAATTTCACTCGTTTACCAATAGACGCTGTATGTATTGTGTAACGCGGTATAATTTCGTTGAGTCTTAATTTTCTGAAAGCAACAGGAGATTGAAATACATCTTCATAATGTTATAAATGAGAAAGTTTGGATGTATGGATGTTCGGATTATTTTCCTCAATCACACCTTAATTGCTCAATAGATTTAAATGAAATTTGGTACAGAGATAGTGTATCGTCTGGGTAGTAACATAGGATAGTTTTTGTCTCGCAAAAATAAATATTTCCTTTGGGAATAGTCAGTATCAACTTCACCAACACCAAAGAGTCTCCTGCTTCGTAGCCGGTGCTGCTACGTTTACTCGTTGCTAGATCATTTATGATTTACGGCAAATCGCACACACTGCGTTTTAAAGACCAAAGTAATAAAGTTGGGCAACATTCAATGGTGTGTGCGCTTGATGAATTAACAGTTTCGGAGCAGGAAATAATCTTAACATTACAACTTTATAAAACAGAATGTTTTTAGTTTCTGGAAATTTGCAGATAGATATCAAAATTCATAATGAAGAAGCAATCAAATTCAAATTAAATTTTTTTAAAAAAATATAAAAAAATAAAAATAAAAGGTAATTTTAAGACGTGATAGGCAGACTTAAGTCAAATCGTTCAAAGAAATGTAAGAGCATGAAATTAATCAAACATCGCAATAAAGAAACTATTAATTCGTATTTTAAGATGTAAATTATTATTTTAAAGCAAGATTGATTGATCTAATAGCAGTTAAATTCTATGGTAATCGTATTTTTGATGTAGGGAGTAAATTAATGTTCATTATTATAATGAATATTTATTACTATCATTGTCATTAAAGAGAAATCTTACAGTATAACATACTTCCAAGAGGACCAATTCGTGGATTACTGCTAGTATTTAAATAAACCTAAAATATGTGTATATTGTTACAAAAAATATACTTACTTTTTCCTGTAACTTGGTTTCACTGGATCATCAATAGACGGGAAGGAAGTGAATAGCAGAATCTAGTTTCCCTTGATCAATAAGCAACATACATGCAAAACTAGCAATATTACGAAAGGACAGGCTGTAAAGGAGTGAGGAAAGGTCAGAAAAGAACGAAACACCGATAAACCGTCGTGTGTTGAGTGAGATGATGATAGCGATGTCGCTAAGCCTTTAGTTCCGTTTCACACTCCGTTGGGTGAGGCTATTAAAATTCCATTATGCCGATATCTGTGGAGAACATTACACAATTTATGGTCCTGCCCTGTGGCTCATAAAAAGCTTTTCTAATTAAGACTCGCTTTTACACCGTATTGTACTACGATAAATTATAATTTACGTGAAATTCCGCCGGCCTTTTTTGTTTTATTTTTCGGATACTCTTTGACAATGGAGATACGCTATTAACGCTGCCTGGCGCCACAGAGATATGAGAGGAATGTCTCTGGTCAGAGCCATGGAGGAGGAGTGTATGAGAAATAACGCTAAATGTGTGAAGCCTCATATAAACACTCATCTCCTACTGCGCATGCACGGCGGTCATATTAGAAACCCCAAAACATTGGGCTGTTTGCATTGTGTTTGCTGCTGTGAATAAATCATTTTCTAACATTTCAAAGTTTTTATGATGCCAGCCTGTGTTGCATACAGTTGCACAAAAAATTCAGATAGGAAACAAAATGGAATAACGTTTCATAAGTTAAGTCACATTGTAATTATTGTTCTTGAAGTGTTTGACAGGTAACTACAAGAGTAGGGCCTATCGCTATATATTTATTCATTGCTTTCAATAGGATGATGTCGTTCTCAAATATTTGTGTAGACTAGTTACTTTGCACATAAACACTAATCTTCTTGTAAACAAGTGTTGAAAGTCTAATTTAAGCGGGTCAAGTTTGCATCGCGGTACAGTGCATATGTTAGTCTGCATGCTTTAGTCCAATTTCATTTTACACTGGAAGTGTACGATGAAATTAATTATGATAATTTGTGCTGTGCAAACTATGAAACGTGATGAAACAAACGTTGTTGTTACCCGAAATTTAGTTCGCGATGCATTTCATGTGTTTAGGTGTTTTTGATTTTGTAGCGACAATATTAATGGAAATGTGGGTAGGTTGAAATGCAGCCTGTACCAGTAGGAACAAACAATTTATCAGCAGTTGTAAGTAATTTCATAAGCATCACGTTAGTGACACAACGAATATTGCGTATCTCAATGTATACTACTCCCATTTAAGCTTCTGAGTTTTGGAGACAGCATATCTCGAGAACTAAGCAGGATATCAAAATATTTTATTCTTCATTTTTAATTTGTCTAGTCGACTTACAAAATAATCCATTATCAAATTGTGGTGCAACTGCTCTCGTATGATTCCCTTGAGATATTTTTGCATATTCCCCCGTGTTTCTAGGGGTATTCAATATGGCGAGCTACTCACCCCACTTCCCTCTTCCCGATTTCAGTGCTTGGTGAAGGTTCCTTATGTCGCCTCCACTCTTTTTCTTCCTCCATAGTCATAGCTTGCCTCAATGTGACGCCATATTTAACCACCCCAGTGCTACAATTCTAATTTCGAACTGATATAGGTAGCAAAGCATCTTTTAGTTAAGGGAATAATGTCAAATGTTTACAGTTCAATGAAGAAATGTAGGGTGATCTGGATAGAATATCTAATGCCAAAAATATTCAGATTATAAGATACACAAATAGAAAACTAAAGGTTAAATATGATTAGAGAGCGGGATCAGAGTTGTTTGTTGAACGCTTTAAGTATAAATATCTTGGCATAACGTTTGATAACAAATTCAGCTGGGCAGATCACATTGGGCAGGTGGTAGGAAATGATTATAAAATCCTTCATTTGCTGGAGAGGGTGATGAGAACATGTACCAGAGAAGTTAGGGAATTGGGTTACAAAACTTTGGTCAGACCATTGGTTGAATATTGTGTTGTTTTGGACCCACATTTTGGTTGGAGGGTGTATAAAGAAGAGCAGCTAGATATGTTTGTGGAAATTATCGCAGGACCCAGTCAGTAACTGATATGATAAAGGAGCTGGATCGGAAGTCTTTGGAGGAAAGGCGGAGGGTGAAGAGAGTGCTGCCAATGTACAGGGTAAATGTTGGTGATAGGACTTGGAGGGATAATGGTCAAGGAATTATAATAGTGCACGGAAAGGATAAGACGACCATTATCACAAGCTGGCGCTCGATTTCATGCATGAAATAGTGGGAAATTTTTTGTTTGTTTATAATGGTGTCAGGGATTGGAACAAATCACCATGTGAAGTGACGAATAATTTACGAAAATCGGTAAAGTAATTTAAAATTTGTAAATCGGAAAAATGACTGGTGGAGGATTTTAATTCTCCAATTAGAAAAGAAAATTTTAAAAATAATATAAAAAGGGGTAATTACATGACTTGGGGAATTGCCACCGAAGCGTTAGCTCCATCATGATTAAAATTAATAATTATTATTATTATTATGTAAGTGAATTTTCGGTCACTATCGTCATGTTTGCAGGGCCTTTCTTAACTGCGAACTGGTACAACAAAACTATCAGCATTTTAATTACAAAGTTTTTGGAAATTTTGTAATTTCTTAAAAACTACGGGTATTTTGATCATTTTAATATCAGTGATACTTTGAAGATAGTGTAACAGCCCTCATACCTGAACTTTAAATAGAATTGTATTTAATGAAGTATTTGTAGTGAGCTAAAGTTTGCTTGAATATGATCTGGTATGTTTGTTTTGCAATTTCTTGTAAATCAGTGTATATAGACTTTATTTTATGAAAAGAAATTATTTAAAGGCCATTTAATATGTTTAAGAACCGAATTGTGAAAGAGAATTACTTAAATGTTTGTATTTCCAAGTATTAATGCAAGTTGCGATTTCTACAGGACAATTTTCTACAGTTTAAATGATTTCTGTAAATAATTTTATATTTAAATATCTTTAATTTCCATTTCTGACCGTTTTGTAATGATGTTAAATGATTGAGTACTACGTATTTCTGATTGTTTTTAATATGTTTAATTGTTTGAGTACTTGTTAATGTTCGAGAAATATCTCGCGGAAGCTTTTGATGAGTTCTAGAAATTTCGCTAGAGCCTATATAAAGAAATTAGCAGAAGGAAAGTTAGTTAGTTTATACAGATTCACATTGAAACTGCCAAATACTGCATTAGTAGTATCTCTGAATTGTATCTATGCATGTCAACAATATCGTTGATGTTGTTTGGTGAAAATAAACAAAGTCTAAACTGAAATATCTTGTGGACTACTTAATTACTGTATTAATTAAACCACGAGGAACCTGACAATAGTCAATTCTTTTAACCAGAGTTGCAGCACCTTATGCAGATTTTTAGAATATATTTTAAATATTGTGCATTGGCGCCTGGCGATATGCTACGAGACTAGGATACACTTGATGATAACGCCGTTTAGCAGAGAACTATGCAGTGACGCTTTCACTACGCCAGTTACTCGATGGGCTCTAGAAGCGCGAGATCTGATGTCACTAAGGTGGACGTTATTTACACTACGATTTGTGAAAATTGCAACACCTAGAAGGAGACATGTGGTTACAATGAAATTCATTCCACTCATTATGGACACTATAATATACAAATGACTGGAATTACAGAACTGTTCACTTTGACCGTGAAAATTCAGTGCTGTGTGAAACCTCCTCGTGCTGTTGCAATCAGAGCCTCTAGACGTCCTTCCAAGGAATCAAAGAGAACCTGGATGTGCCGCCACGTCGTTTGTAGGCGCGTCACAAACCACCGACAGTGGTTCCAGAGTGGCCAGAAGTTGCCAACTGACTATATACCAGACTGGTTCCACGGGCGACATGTTAAGTGATCGTGCAGGCTGGGGAAACAGTGGTACCCGTCGTTCTCTGAAGAAAGCTTACAAATTCTTCGCCACATGTGAACGGACATTGTCCTGCTGCATTATGTCAAGTGGAGCTACCAGCAAAAGTGGCACTTCCTCGCTCCTTAGAACCTCCCTTATTAGCCTACGATCCAGCTGCATGATTTCTACAACCATGTGTTGTTTGATTGAAATACAATTTTTATGTATGATTATTAGTAGCGGAATACGATTCTGCGGGGATGCCTATCCAAATATGGCCGCAAGTATTTTTTGATTAATTTTTTTTAAAAAATCATTCATTTTTTTAGTATAAATTGTTATTCATTTCAAAGAGATACATGTAAAAACATAAAAAGTTTTGGCTTCCTATGCAAGTAGGGGTTGCCGTCTGATAACGGTGTTCTCCGCTAATTCTCTCTCAAATTACATGCCTTTAACAGATGGCAACCCCTACTTGCAAACACTTTTACATAGGCAGCCAAAACTTTATCTTCTTTGCGAACGAAATTTTTTGAGAACATTGTGCTGTTCAAGTGCCCTTAGTACGTATGAGGCGAGATCGCTTGTTATAACCAATGGCTACCAAACCATCACACCTCGACAGTGCAGTCTGCCTGATTGCAGTCACTACGGTAGCGTCCAACAGGTACGTGACTGTCACTACAGGACAAGTAGAAGCGGGACTCGTCCGGAAACGCTACATTTTGCCATCTAGAAATCCAGTGACGTCGTTCGCCTGCCCATTGCAGTCTGAGGCGTTGGCGGCTTCTGGTGAATGGAAGCCAACTCAACGGCATGCGTGCCACCATTCCAGTCCTCAATAGACGCAGACAAGTCCACAGCAGTTACAGTGGTGCAACGTCGAGCCATCACTGTGGACGAAGCTGGTCTGTCGGTTACGGCCATGCGGACAAGATGGCGGTCATCCTGCGCTGTGGCCACACTGTGTGGTCCATGTCGCTGCCTGTGTGCGGCCCTCTCCTACCCACTGTTTCCAAACACGAATCACTGTCGTAGCCAGTGGTCTCGAGCGTCAAAATGCGATTTCATTTGGATAATTTATACGTCTTTGAAATCTGAGTCTGCAATAAATTTTATCCTGTGCGAACTTTAATCCAAGCTCAGCATCAATTGCTAGCAGCCATACAAATAGATTAATTTCAGACATTTCTACTTTTATATTTGTTTTCCCTCAGTCTTCATTGATATGGGTTGCAGGGATTAGTCTACACATAGCTTTCATAAGATACTAATATTCCAAGCTTAGGGAGTGAAACTGGTAGGAAACAATGGGTACTTCTCGATTGATGGAACATTTTAAAGATTACTCATACTTGGCCATCACACTTTTAGCGCGATAATACCTGTCGTATTGGCCTAACAACAAAACGAATGAATGTGAAACTCCAAATCTGGTAGTCTCTATCATTTGAGTATATTTCAGTCTTCCATACATAAATTTTAAATGCCCAGGTTAATTTTGTGTGGATTATTGCCCAGTGCAAAATTATCCACTTTAATAAAATTCCTTTCGCCTGGACATTGTCCTCGATCGGCAATGTTCGGTGAGTTCGATGATGTCCGAAGTTTTAGTTCCTCTCGCCGTCACCACGACGCTGTTTGGTTAACCAGAAAATTTCAAATAAATAACTGCATTGACTTTATCTGCGCTTAAATTATTAAACGGAAAAGTAAATATCGTTTATTGAACTTGATTTTACTTTTACCTATATCGTTAAAGGGCAGTGTAACTACGATACTAGCTGTAAGGCAGTTGTGTGTTGTGGAAGTAACTGACAAAAATATGCAGAGATAAAAAATTATAATGCAATGCAGAGATACAAATTTTTTTAATGCGACGTCCATTTAAATTTAGATGTTGCTATTTGTTTATTTACGAAAAATTAGTGCATAAATGTAAGGAGCAGAGCACTCGACGTTTAGGATCCCCTGAAACAGTTACTGGAACCAGGTTACAACATAACCTAACAACTTCCTGATTCAATATCAGAACTCAGATAAAGCTTACAGGAAACGTAGATGATCACGAAATATATAAATAAAATAAATAATGCTTATTAGTATTTGAAATTATGCTTACCTTATTAACACTTTTTGTCATTTCTGATGCGCTTTGATAGAAGTAATTGCAAATAGTACAGAAATGGATATCAGACATAAAAAAACATTGTAATACGAGGATTGTTGCTGTGCGTCTGTGTCATTGTGTATTCTGTTTACCTCCTATATCTGTTGTGGAAAAATTGGTAAAAAAACAAAGGATAAAACATTTTTTCTTGCTTTACGCCTCGTCAACGTTGTGGCAGGAAAGGACTGGAGGGAAGGAAAGGAAGAGATTCCTAAAGCCGGTGAACGCTGTAGCATGTTTTTTTTTTTAACGTCCCTTAACAGCGAGGTCTTTAGAGACGGGAAAGGAATGGGAAGGAATTCGGTCATGGCCTTTTGAAGGAAGCATCCCGGCATTTCCTCGGAGTGATTTGGGAAACCATGGAAAACCCATATCTGGACGCCCGTACGAGGATGCGAACCGGCGTCCTCCCGAATGCGAGGCCAGAACGCTAACCGTTACACCACCATGGTCGGTCTGTAGCGTGGTATCCAAAAGCTCAGATTATGAAATAAACAACGCGGCAGACCCCAAAAATCTATTAATCATGAAGAAAGAAAAAGAGTTCAGCCACGGCATTTTATAGGAACCATCCCGGCATTCGCTGGGAGTGACTTGGGGAAACCAACCCAACTCTGGATGGCCGGACGGAGATTCGAACTGGCGTCCTCCCGAGTACCAGGACAGATCGTTACCGCTCACCTACCACGCTCTTTAGGATATAATGAAATTTTAGTAAGCAGAAAGGAATTTTTTATCACAACTTGTGAGACGGTTATCGGTAGGCCTACACACTAAAAAATTGTTACTAGCAACGCATGATGTACTTGTAACGAGTTTTAGTTTAGTATAAAAATAATTTAGATTTAATAACTATATACCACGGCTTTATGACATATTCACTTGGGTAGTAAAAATCGCCAGTTTAAAAGAGACAGCAAAGTCAGTACTTCCCTGTCAGAAAGTTTATTTTCGCGTCATTTTTGGTAAAAAAAATTTATAATCAGTACATTTACGGGAATGTGGGTACATGATTGGCACATTTGTCAAAGGGCTAAACTTGGTGGCGAACTGAGCAGAGTGTCAAACCAGGAACTCGGTGTGTGGTCACCACTTAACGCCACTGGAAGCCTGCAGCTCGTCTGTCGTTTCGGCTGCTAATGGACCGGCGACATCAGGACACGTTGCAGAACTCAAGACACAGGTAGCGGAATGTGCGTAGCTGGTCCGAGTCTCGAGATAGAGCACTCGCATCCCCTAGCAGCAGCATCTGCTTATTTTTAGAAGGCCAGCCTCGCTAGACCTACCGCACGCTCGGAAAGTGCCTCTTGACAGAGGGGAGGGAGCCAACACTACAGACGCATCCCGCCTGTGTCTGGTAGCACACAGTGGTCCACGTAACGACGCCTCTGCTGCCTGTATGCCTAGGACACACAGCATCTGTAACAGAAATGTTTTTGGGTCTGGGGATTATATGAAACTAGCTTCTACTCACGACTTCGTATGAGTGGAATTTGAACTAGTCTCAAAAGCTCGTCAGAAATGACGGGTTGAATGAAGTGTTCTGGCAAGTCATTTATTCGCAGTTGATTGATTGTCATAAAATAACGCTCCATGCAATTTCTCGTGCCTTACGCTGTAGCAAAAAGTTTCAGTTGTCATCCTGAATTGTATATATCTATAAAACGACACCCATATATATTTGTTCTAGAAAAACTTAAAAACTATTGAGCAGATTTCGATGGGATTTTCGTCGTTTTAAAGTTTAAAATTTGAATTGAATCGTTTCTATGAGTTATGCTTCAACGTTACATAGCGCCGGAGCAGTAAGTGAAAATCTGAACGTATAGCATGAAATACCAAAGATGCAATACCAGCTATATGTTGATGCGTCATACTTCGTAAAAAAAGAAAAAAAAAGTACCGCATGAATCGGTTCATTCCTTAAATTTTTATTTTTCAGTCATTTAACCACATAGTGGCCGGGAAACTACATGAATTATATAACAGAAAAAAAACTTACGAGAGCGTCTTTGCTTCTTGAAGCTACGATCTCCGGCCGTACAGCTACAATCTCCGATGTTTGGAAATGAAATTATATTCGCTGTTAAATGTAAGTAATGCATGTCTGATAGATTTTAACATGAAATTGAACTGTTTAAAACTTTTAATGTTAGCGTAGATACTTATTACTCAACTGAAGCATTTTGGCAGTACTGTAGATCGCGATACATTCTGCATTATATTAGTCCTTCAAATACATATAGCAAATGGAGCAACTGACATTAAATTTGATTCACAGGTGCAGAAAAATGAAATCTGTTATGAACTTCAACAATTTTTAACAAATAATCTGACTTAACTTCAAAACTGTACGAACCTTATATTATGAATTAAAATCTCCCTTCCGTCTCATAACACTACGTGAACTGCCGCTGGGGGAGGAAATGAAAATGTGTATATGACCTCATTTTTTTTTAGCTTTACGCACCGTCGACGTCGAAGTCATTAGAGGCATTCGGCCAGGGTCTTTAGAGGGAAGCATCCCTACATTCGCTTGGAGTGATTTGGGGAAACCATGGAAAACGCAAATCTGGATACCCGGACGAGGATTCGAACCCGCGTTCACCTGAAAGTGAGGACAGAGCGTTACCGCTCAACCACCATGTTTGGTCGCACATTTCAATAAGATCACAACCAGACTGCTTCAATGAGGATATTGGATATAGCGTGACACCTCACGTTTCTCGGCCTTCTTCGTCTCTGTAGAATTTTGTTTATGAAAAAATGATGGTTAAAAAATATAAAAATCTTGTCTAATCTAACCCTCTGAATGACAACTACCCCTTCTAAACTTTCTAAAAATGTTTGTTATTTTTTCGGAAATACTGGGGAGCATTTGACACACATGTTTGAAATTGTGCGACTAAAATCACTTTATGGGCAAATCAAATTCAATCATACCGGGAACTCAGTTATGAAATAATGCTCAATGCAGTCCCTCGTGCCTTATCTGTAGCTAAAAGTTTCAGTTGTCATCCTGGTACAGGTAGCATTTCGACCTAACCGCAAACTCCACCAATACTGCCACTAGAAAAATCAAAGCCTCAATCACATGCGAATTAATACATTCGCTGTTGGTTACAGGCATCGCGATACAACATTGAAGCAAATTCTTCACCAGTTCTTTCTTTTTCTTGATTCAAATCGATATTACATCATTTGTACGGCTGACACAGTTATATGCGATTGAAATGTGGCATCTGTGAAGACAAAGGAAATTCGTTATGCAGCATAATATTAGTTTCAATCGTGGTCTAGGCTGTATAAATGGTGATCAATATGAATCTAGTTTCATTCAAACTAAATAATGTTGTGCTCGCGGAAACTTTATTTTTTTTTAATGCCAGTTGTCATACTGATCCAGACTAGATTTCAATCTAATCAACAATTCCGTTAATATTGTTTCTTTAATCTTACATATCTATGGGTTAAGAATTTATCGAACAAATATAAATAAGCAAAAAGTGACTAATAATATTAGTATGTTAATTTAAACGCAATAATACTTTTTTCAGTGTTTTGGATGTTAGCGGATGATTTACTAAATATAAATGTTATTAAATAACGCTCGTAACCTCTACTGGTTGTTGTTAGGCAACGAAGACTGGATGCGCGATGTCACAGCGTGACGGACATAGCTACACAGTGACCAAACTCAGCTTTTTATTAATATAGACTGGATATAGAAAGCTGTTAAGTTATGTAAAAGGTGTCCCAAAACCGCGGAGCCGGGATAATATGACGGGTAAGCTATCACACCATTCTACCACTCAAGCTTTCTCATGAAGAGAAGCAATTTCAAAATTTAATCACAAAATATATTATTTACCTCAAAAAAGAATCCTATGTCCTTTCTAATGATACATGGTGTTTCCTTGTCAAATTTCAGCAAGATCAGTTTAGCTGTTTACTCATGAAAACGCAACAAGCAGGAAAAGAGAGCTACCTTCGCATTTATAGTATTAGTGTAGTCATTCTTTAACGATTGACGACGTCACCAATATTTGTGGTAAGTTTCTGAGCTGACTTTTTCAGTAGCTGAAGACATCTACCTACTTTTGATTTACGAGCAGTAATTCGGTTGCGATAGGTAAATATTTGTAACCTTGAGTTCGACATCCGGGAGGTGTCAACAGCTCTCACTGCAAACGCCAGTTGTTAAGACTTACACAAGAGATAAACAACAACGTCAACATCAATAGCGCCCATTTTATGAATTTAAGCAAACCGAGTGATAAGGTGGCATTCTAATATCAACATCTTACTGATGAGTAGACATGAATCGAACAACGCTACATGAAACTAATTGCCAATTATTTGACAAACAAAACATTTTTTATACTAATATATGCTGCGTAGAATACTCCTACTCCTTCTTCATCCCAACGTTTCGACCAGGGCTTAGGTCATCATCAGGTACCGTCTACCGATTCTGCTAAAGACTGTGATCTGCTGGAGACTGGCGTGCTGGTTGTTTACGTATTTCTACTGTCGATTGTTTGACAATATCGATTACCCAGAGATATGCTTTTTACGATTTAATATCTGTGGGTCCAGAGTTAATTATTATCTAACACACATTTCCAAGCCTGGCTAATACCAAAACCACCATCCTTCTTGAGGTTGTTAGGCTGTTTGAATATTTCAATAGCCTCTCGTACTTTTCTTCGTAGAAAACCTTCGGTTTTAGCTAGCACTCTTGTATTTTCCCACAGTATTTCTTGTTCTTCTTCCATCTGGTGTTCGGTGGTCCCAAGATTCTCAGCTTTTGTTATAGCTAACTCATTTTTTCGTAGATCATAAATAACGCGTCTATGTGAATATTTTAGTTCTGATTTCTTCAAAAATATTAGCATCTTGTCAAATTCAACATTATCAATGTTCTGTTATTATACTGATCGCACAAACAGACTTGAAATCTACTATTTTTCATGGTTTATAAAATAAACCTAGGTTAATAATGTATTTAATATATCAATACGAATAATAATGATTTTTAATATAAATACATATTTGAGATAAGGTACTACTCCATGAAATGCCGAGAAAAATATAGATCCGCTAAATGCAAGGAATAAGGACACAAGGATGTCCAAAGCAAAACAAGATGGATGATAGAGAAACTTTCACATTGTGAGAAACTGAACTAGAAATCATAGATAATGTGTTGTCTATGATAAAATGGTGTTCAATATTATGAGATTGCCTGAGTTATGTTCATATTGTAAAGTGTGTTGTATGGAAGTTTATAAGTTATGAATCCCCGTCCGGGCATCCAGATTTGGGTTTTCCATGGTTTCCCCAAATCACTCCAGGCGAATTCCAAAAGGCCATGGCCGAATTCCTTTACATTCCTTGTCTCCAGTCCCATACCGCCTCTAATGACCTCGACGTCGACGAGGCCTAAAGCCATAAGTAAAAAAATAAAATATAAGTTGTGTATTGAAATTTTTAACAGCAGAAAAATAAATATGCTGTTTCTCTGGCAAATGCAGACTAAATCAGTACAGAGAGATAAAGGAGGTAAAATAACAAGTCTTGGAAGAGTAAGTATTCTATTTCAGGCTGTAGGAAGCCGAATTTGGATTAAACGGTAACCTATTACAGACATGGAGGCAAAGATGATGCTCTTTGGGTTAAGGAAACAGCACTACTAAAGTAATACATCAATTATATTTGATATCTAAGCATCTCTAGGCATATCTAGATAGGTAAGTCAACATAGGAGGAAGATAAATGCAAAGAAGAGTCAGCTTATTACGTACACAGAAAATAAAAATAAAGGTTAATTATCATTATAAAGTGGGGATAGAATTGCTTATTGAAGACTTGAGATGTAAATACCTTGGCATAACATTTGATGACAAACTCAACTGTGCAGAACACATTGGACAGGTAGTAGGAAATGATTACAAAATCCTTCACTTGATGGGAAGAGTGAAGAAGGGATGTACCGAGCGTGGTGGGTTAACGGTTAACATTCTGGCCTCGCATTCGGGAGGACGCGGGTTCGAATCCCCATCCGGGCATCCAGATTTGGGTTTTCTATGGTTTCCCCAAATCACTCCAGGTGAATGCCGGGATGTTTCCTTCAAAAGGCCATGGCCGAATTGCTTCCCGTTTCTTGTCCCCAGTCCCATCCCGCCCCTAATGACCTTAGCCTTCGACGAGGCGTAAAGCAATAAGTAAAAAAAAAAAGATGGGATGTACTAGTGTAGTAAGGGAATTGGCTTTCAAAACTTTGATCAGACCATTGCTTGAATACAGTGGTGTAGTATGGGACCCACATTTTGGGTATCAAATACAAGAGTTGTAGAGGGTGCACTGAAGGGCTGCTAGATTTGTCTCTGGAAATTATCGTAGAACACAATCAGTAACTGATAAAATAAATGAGATTCATTGAAAGACAGGAGGAGGATAAAGAGAGTCATGGGAGTGTACAAGGTGTCTATTGGTGATGAAGAGTAGAAAGATATTGGTGTAAGAATGAAAACTAGTGCACTGAAGGGAAAAAATGACCATGACCACAAGCTGGCACTCGATTGCGGGCAAACGAGTAATGGGGGTTAGGAATTGGACTAAGTTACCAAGACAAATAATGAATATTTTACCAAAAACGCTGAAATTTGGAGAGGGCATAAGTAGGGGGGTACATAAAAGTGGAAATTGCCACCGGAGCGTGCGCAGTTAAAATCTCGTAAGACCTGTCTTTGAATTTTATTTTACATCCTACAACCAGTCAAAAATAAAACGACAGTTAGTGTCGTTGCATTCGGAAGTGGTGCCTTTTCTTCCGCATGTTAAGAGGACCAATGGCCGGTAATGAGGCGCCTTCGTATGGGCGACACAGCGCGGCTGATGTTGATAACGTGCACAGGCGGCCACAGCCCTAAACCAGTGACGTCATCCGCCACTGTGCCTGCAGCCAAGGCTGCCTGCAGGTAGTACTCAGGCACACAACTGGGCCAACATTTAAATCGTGAACAATGGCCGGCATGAATAAAGTCATCAGGGCGTCGACCACCCAAGATACACTATTACCGTACAAGTAATGAGGTAGTAGCAATAAAGGACATAGCATACATCACGCTATGCAGGCAATATGGATGTACATATAAATCAACATCATCATTGTTAGATGTTTCCGTTTTTTGCGGATCGTCCTGCACATCCTCTTCCAAGTCTAGAGGTCTCTCCAATATTCTTTCTCCACTACTTGTTTCCAAATAACTTCATTCGCCTCTGCGTCTTTCTTCACTTCGTCCATCCATCTAGTCCCAGGTCTTCCATTGGTCCCCTTCCCACTGGTCAAGAGCGTTCTCCCCTCCACAATCCTCATACCATGCTCCAGTCATTGCAGTCAGCTTCAACTTGTAATCTCTACATGATTTTTTCACATCTTTTTAAAATAATTTAATTGCGATGGAGCGAACGCTCCGGTGGCAATCTCCCTACACACTCATCTTTGTCCTCTCCTCTTCCCACATGTTTTTGTACTCTACTAATTTCAACTTTAAATTGTTTCAATGTTTTTGGTAAATTATTGATCAGTTCTCTTGGTAACATATATCCAATCCCTGGATGACGAAAGTATACAAATTAAAATTTAATATTAGCATTTTTGACGAGTAAATGAGGTCTAAAAGTTAGAGAAAATTTCCCTAATCAACATGTGTAAATTCTAGATTAAAGTTTAAAGGACTAGCAAGATATTAATTTTATAAAATTTATTTTGACGTCATGCAGGTGGGAGATGAGTGGTGAAATTTCTGTTAGTCATAGATTATTCTCAGGATAAGTTGAGCCTAGTAAAGCTGTATACCGTACACGAAAAGATATGAAAAATTTATCATCAAAAAATTTCAGCGTTACCTTGCTTCCCAAATACACAAACCACTCTACCCACTCCAAGTTCTTGTCGTCGATTGACACATCCTTCGATGCCTACTTTTTTTCTACACTTGTCGCCAGGTCATGTTTCCCTATTGCAGTCCACCATTTCTCTAATTCCCTATTCTCTCCTCCCATTATGTCATCAGCATGTGCCATCACCTTTAACTCTGATGGATTTCTGTGTCCCTGGAGTACTGTCATGACTTCATCCAATACCACATGAAACAGGACATGTTACAAAACACTTCCTTGCCTCGCTCCGGTAAAACCATTCAGCGTGTATGTCATCTGTCCACACGCAGTTCTCACTCCACTCATAAACCTTCCTTATAAGTTCCACGATTTCTTCGTCTGTTCGTCGCTTTTTTAAGCTTAGCCAAATGCGTCCCTTTGAAATTACTTATACGCCTTTTTTATGCGAATTATTATTATTGAGTCTTTGCCGTATTCCCAAATTTTCTTTATGATTTGTCTCAGTATGAAAATTGCAATGCGCAGCAAAAATACTGTGTATAAAAAGTCCTCCGGCCTCGCACCCGTGCATTACGGCTGCACGACATGAATTAGCAGACTCTCAACGCGAAATGGTAGCAGGCGTTAGACGCATGGGGCAATCATTTTCGGAAATCGTTCGTGAACTAAAAAACATTCCTAGATCCGCAGTGTCGTGCCGTGCACACAGGGAATGAAAGGATAATCCCGCAACCGGGGACAGATGACGTCACGTCCTACTATACGACAAATTTTATTTTAGTAAGGGGGCGTATGACGCAAAAGTCGACTTTAGGGGGGATATCTCTTCCAAAACTGTGGGTATAACCATCCTTGGAAGCATAACACCTGAGCACCCTCTGCCACCCACAATTTTGTGAATTGCAGAGTATATATGTATATCTATATATATGTATATAAAAAAGGGTCTTAAAAAGGTACGAGGTCGATTAGTAGGGGGGAAGGGGGTGTCTCCGTCAAAATCTCGTGACATTTTAGATGGAGAGGGTCCTACCAGATCTCACGAAGTCTCCCAAGTAAAAGGGGGGGGGGGTCCGGAATTCCAGAAAGGCACCTCACGTAATTCATGGACGCCCCCTAAAAGTCTCACCATTTTCGAGATATTTGGACTCGGGTATTAAACGCGGAAGTGACAGGCTCCTATGAGCTGCCACATATTTTAACAGGAGAAATCTATCTCGACTTTTTACAAGACCAGCCGCCAAGTCCGGTTGTGTCCCTCGCAACAAGGGAAGAAATGTGGTTGCAAAAAGATGGCTGCCCTGAAAGGTGGATCGGGTGCCTCGGTCCTATCTTACGGCCACCAAGATCGCTGGACCTGAATCCCTTGGATTTTTACTACTGGGGCTGCCTAAAAGATTTAGATTACGCGACGGAGGTAACTTCGATTACACAGGGGCGTGAGAAAATAAAAACAGCTGCGGAACACATTAGCTGCAAAGGTTATGCTCGCAGAATAAAAAGATCATGTATCAAAATATTTACGGCGTGCATAACAGCATATGGCTGCCGTTTTGAACGATTTTTATAATTAATGAAATAAAAAATATTACTTTCATTTATTCTGTCTATTATTTGTATGCACACCATACAAAAAACCTTTTCTTTTTAATCGTTAGCATCGTTTTTTAAATACATGTTTAAAAAGCACAGTTGCAGATAAAACTACCATACAACAATCATTTTAAAAAAAGTGTAAAATAATTCTACCATTTAAGATTTTTAAAAGGCTTTTTTATCGTGTATTTTTTTTAAAGAACATTGTTTTAGGTCATGTATAGGCAACCCCCGGCCCCCGGGCCGGATCCGGCCCTCCGCCAGCTTCAATCCGGCCCGCGAGAGATTCAGAAATTTCAAATAAACTTCAAACTCAAGTTTCTCATTAATTTTCATTTCATTTTTCTATCTGTTTTTGTTAATTTACTTTTTGTATGTTTGATTATGCTATTGTGATTCTAATAAATAAAAAAAATGTGTGAATTTTTATCGCCTTTTATTCACTACTACCTACTTATTTCTTACCTACGGCCCGCGATTTCTTGCCTACGGCCCGCGGACTGATTAAGTCCCGAAATTACGCCCTCAGCTAAGCAAAGGTTGCACATACCTGTTTTAGGTGGTTCAAATACTTTGAATCAATTTAAAAATAAAGGTTCGAAAAATCTTAATTTGTAGAGATGGCATGGAATAAACTGAATAAAATCATATGTTTCGAAAAAAATATTAAAAAAATCAATATCTCGAAAATGGTGAAACTTTTACTGAAATAAAATTTTGTCATATAGTAGGAAAGACCTACCTGCGGTTGCTGGATTATCCTTTCATTCCTGGACACCGTGTATGTAATTCCCGGCATTTCCTCCCGCCTTGGATAACGCAGTGTCCGACCTCGTCTACTTAATGACCTAGACCAGCGATGTCTGTGACGAGGTGTCAGTGTTGACAGACAGGCGACACTGTGTCAAACAACACCAAAACTCTGTGGTGTTGGTGGGATATGGCAGCAGAAGACCGATGCTAGTGCTTCTCTAACTAAACGCAATCGGTAGCAGTGCCTCTTCAGGGCTGTTGAACATATCGATTGGACCCTGGATCACTGGAAAGAGAATACGTTGTCAAATGAGTCCCGAATCCAGTTGTAAGAGCTGGTGGTAGGGTTCGAATGTGGCACAGACCCTATGAAGCCATGGACCCAGGTTGTCAGGAAGACACGGTGCAAGCTGGTGGCGACTCCATCCTGGAACGGGATGCTCAAGCTGAACAGACAATTGACTTGAAATGGTTGCCTTCAGCTGATTGGAGACCATTTGCAGCCTCTAATGTCCTTCATTTTCACAAAGATAACTTCTCCAGTAAGATGATGCGCCATGTCACAGTCCAAAATCATTGACGATTGGTTTAAGAAACATTATGGACAGTTGCAGCCAACGGCTTGGCCACCTCGTAGATCTCCGGACGTGAATCCAATAGAACATATTTGGGACAGGATCGAAATGTCAGTTCCTGCCCTGCATTCGCAACACCTTAACAGTTACGGACGACTGTAAAGGAAACATGGCTGAATATCTGTTCAGGGGATTACCAATGGCCGGTTGAGTGAATACCACGTCGGGTTGCTGTACTGCAGGTGATCCCACACGGAATCAGAAGGTATACCGACCGAGTGTGGTGGATGAACGCCTAACATTCTGTCCTTTCGTTCGGGAGGACGTTGGTTCGAATCACATCCAGATTTGGGTTTTCCATGGTTTTTCCAAATCACTCCAGGCGAATGCCGGGATGCCTCCTTCAAAAGACCATGGCCGAATTCCTTCCAGTTCCTTGCCTCCAGTCCTTTCCCGCCTCTAATGGCCTATACGTCGACGAGGCGTAAAGCAAGAAGCAAAAAAAAAAAAAAAAAAAAGAAGAAGAAGTTATCGCATGACATATGGCACTTCAGTGTACATACTTCTGACAACCGTTGTTTTGTCTTTCAGTTATTAGTTGTCACAGTAAATAAATTTAATATGTGATATAACTGAAGCATTCTGTGTTTGTCAACATTCCTAAGATAAGCACCAAAACCTGATTTTTTTACAACGACAGCGTATCAAAGATTTCTACAATAGAAGCAGGAAGATTATCATAATTTGTAAAGACTAATAATACGTAACGTTTGAGAAACTTCAAGATCACCAGATTCTCATCAAAATTTCATAGTACTTAGTTTTCACACAGCAGCGCCATCTATAGTTAGGGCCGATAACTTCTCGAGATCATGCTCGCAGAACTTTTATCCCAAAATAGTGGTGAACATCTTATAATCTCAATCGAATACAGATTCCATTGTGTTTAATGTAATGTTTTAACCCTACATTAACGATACTAGGTTTTTTCCTCCTGCTTAAACCTTTTTATTGAATTCCAATGGGCGTTGCGTGCACACGTTGTGTTTTCCTAAGAGGCAATAAATTAGCCTTAAGCAAGGAATGCGTCTTCAACGGTGCGTGTACGGAATACTAAGCGTCAGTTGTTTATACCGCTATAAACCGGAAACACGTTGAAGATTTATAGGGAGCACTAAGAGCAGTCTTGATTTAAGCTTCCTTAACGAGTATTAAGACTGTGTGATGAGTAGTTTTTACTTGACTCAGTGGATATCTAATCAGTTGACACAGGAGGTTTATCTGTTAAAACTCACTTCCGACGCGACACCGAGTATGCTGGTTGAGCGGTAACGGTCTGACTGCATTTGGGAAGACGTGGGTTCGAATCCCCTTCCGGGCATCCAGATTTCGGTTTTCCATGGTCCCCCCAAATCATTCCAGGCTAATGCCGGGATGGCTCCTCTCCCCCCTCCCCCAACCATTCCTACTTCACCCTTAATGACCTCAACGTCGGCCTCGTTACGCTGCTTTATCTCGCGCTAGAGGTCAAAATTAAAATCACACCTTTTCAATTATTTTTCTAAAGCCTTAATAAAACGATCCATTCCACGTAAGAAGTTACATATGGGTTATTTTTTATAGTGAGAGATTGTAGCTTTCAGCGGCAACGAAGTATTCTGGCGTTTGTTTCGTAATTATTCATTTACGTGGCTTACTCTTTTTTCAGTATAGCCATTTATGGGGTTTAAAGAGTGAATAACAAAAAAAAAGGAAGGAACCGGTAGATGCTGTAATGTTTTACGACGTGTCTAAATTTTTTGCAGGGATGAGGTATACAACATTTAGTATTAGAATTTCATTTAATGTTCCGACTTTATTGTAACGTAGAAACATGAGACATACAGCATATTTCAAATCTGATCCTAACCTTTAAAACCGTGAAAATTCCATCGAAATCTGCTCTTCCCCCCCCCCCTGAAACAGATATAGTGAGTTGAGTTTTATTGATATGGCTGACAGTGCTGCGTATTTTACTAACGAGTGATTTCCTCACAGTAGATTCCACTAGTTACCATTCATGAGAGGTTTCTTAAGTAAATTTATAGCATATATTAATTGAATTAAATTAAACTGCGACAGAGCGCGCGCTCCTGATCATCTAATTACACGTTTCTTTGCATTTTTTATTGTTATTATTATCTTATATACTTTCAGTGTTATATTCCTCCCCCACTACCTTTGCAATTTACGAATTTTTACTTTAAATTCCTTCAGAGTTATTTGTTTCCAATCTGCACAATTTCAGCCATAGGTGATCTCAGTATGAAGAAACCAGTTCATTTTGCTTATTTTCAATCCTTAGCTCCACACTGATTAATATTCAATAACGGGGCAATTCAACTTCAAAGGATGAAGTATTTAGAGGTCAGCAGAGAATAACAAGAGTTATGTCGGGGATTAAAATACAACTTCCCATTAAGAACTGTTCAGGAAGCTAGGAATTTTAGCATTGGTGGACAAGTAAATTTATATATTAATTGAGCTGAATTAAATTGCAATTGAGGGGCTACTTTCCTCAAAATAACAAAAGTAGCCTCAGGAGAAAGCGTTACCCGTGAAGGTAAATAAAACGAAAGGTACTTACAGGCCACTTTACACTTCACACACATAATAAAATGAATCCGTCTCCTGAAACAAGCATCGTAAAATGGAATCGTTATACGCCATGACAGAGGGTAAGGAGGCCATTTCGTTTCTCTGTGTGTCAGTGTTCTTTGTGTCTATAGATGACTGCTGTTAAGTTTAGTTTGCTGTTATGTCATATGTAGGTTGAACGTGGTGCCAGACATGATCTAATAAATCTTACTTGTGTTTTTTACAGTAATAGAATAATTATTTTCTTGACTTGCTCGTTCTGCTGTCTGTTTCACTCTGCAATACAATGCGCGTAACTTCTGTGTGTTAAATCCTTCACAGATTTGTGGTCATGGTCATCCTTTCCCTTCCATGTATTACTTTTAATAATGTCGATTACGCTCTTTCAAAAAAGCTGATTCAGTCTACACTGCCAAGCTTAATCTTTGGTCGAGAAGGACATCGTATGGTTGTCTTTAAACCAAAATTAATTTAGTCAACTTAATTAATTTACTCTACACGCCCCACACCTATTTGTTGTACCCGCCTACTTGTGTCTTCCACGAATAATAATTTTAAGTTCTCTTAGTGTTTTTGGTAAAATATTCACGATTTCTGTTGATAAATTATTCCCAACCCTGACCCGCTTACCTATGAAAGAAAATATTCCCACAAAAACTCATACTGAGAAGCTGCAGAGAATGCAATACAAGGTGCTGAAGAGAGCACCCACCTGCCAATGAGATTCCCGACAGACATCTTCCACGAGACAGCGGGGATCCCGAGACTTCGGGATAGGTATAAAAAAATAGCAAGACATTTCTACCAAAAAACTGAGGAGAGCGACAACCACCTTATTCGCTCTCTAGCACAGTATGACATACACGAGGGTCCAAATAAAAGACCACTCCAGCTGCTGACAAAGGAAAAACCACAAATATCCATAGTGTGAGAGAAAAGCACTTACACTGTTAAATTATATATATATATATATACAAAAAATAATAATTAAAGGGCTCCACAGAAATGAAAAAATAGGCCTAATAAATCCAACACTTATATACGGATTCCATGGTTTCCCAAATCACTCCAGGCAAATGCCGGGATCCTTCCTTAAAAAGGCCATGGCCGAATTCCTTCCCATTCCTTGCCCCCATCCTTTCCCGTCTCTAAAGACCACGCTGTTGAGAGACGTAAAGCAGTTAAAAAAAAAAAAAAAACTTATACGGAAACAGCAAATAAAAGAAGGCAAGTACTTCCGACAAGAATCCCTTAACCTAAGGGCTAAGGGAGATTGATAGAGCCTCTATCCTTGTACCTGAAATCGAGTGACAGCTTGTGGTCGTGGTCATCTTTTCCTTCATATACTCCTGTCCTAATTCTTTGACCCGTATTTTTCCATGCCTATCACCAAGATACGCCTTTATGTTTGACCACAGATACTATGAAAACAATATATAGAATAATTATAGCAGACTGAACCTACAGACGTTACAATACTACAATATGAATATATGTATGTAATTAATGTACTTAATTGCATACACAAATATAATCATAATATTATGTTATTTATAGCCACTGACGATGCCCCACTCCAGAAGGGTGAAACGCGTCTGGTAGATGAAAGTTAATAATAAAAACAGTTGTTAGAAGACGGATTTTTATTCAAAAACAGTGGTACGCCTTGCTCACTCTCTTTGCCCTCGTCTTGTCTTTCAGTGAACCCCTTTCCAACTCCTTTATCATATCGGTTACTGATTGTGTTCTGCAGTAATTTCCAAAGACAAATCTAGGAACCCTTCTTTCAATTCCCTCCAGCTCGTGTATTTTATACCGAATCTGTTAGCCCTATACTACAGCACGATATTCAAGCAATGGTCTAACCAAAGTTTTGTAACTAAGAGCTATCAGCATTCAGTTTAAAATAAAAAGAAACGGTAAGGGATTACCTTATAATACGAAACATTATTTAATATAATACTGCAACAACACTCTTCAGAATCAGGCTTTGTTTGGAGCGCTTTCCAGCGTCAAATAACGGAATAGGTAGTGAAATTGAGAGAGTGCGTAGGAAGCTGTGGCCACGAGGCAGCGCACTCTGTGATTAAATAATTAGGAGCCGCCGCCTCATGACTTGCAGATGAACACGGTCGCAATCAGAAACAGAAATCCCGGCTATGCTAATGGGAGCGTCTGCTGTCAGTCTGAATACCGCTACGACAAAATAAACAAAAAGCGCGGCCGTAATGACCACACCGTTGCGCCAATTCCCTCTGCGTGGCGGAACAATCATTTACGCTCCGCTATTTCCTTCCGAGTGCTATCATTACCGCTAATTTTTAAACACAGATATGACAATCACACAACGGTCGGTGCGTCTCCCATTTTTTTCTCAGACAAAAGCAAAACGCTGTAATAATATTCCCCGCACTGAACTCTCACGAACTGCGTCATTAATAATTACGTCCGCTCGACGAGGTCGACGCGACCTTTACTTCGCAATTATATACGATACTAATTAATACGTCAATTACTTTTTATTTGTTTTTGAGGCAAGGTGAACGATCCTTGGAAAGAAACTATACTTCTTCTGGTATCTTGCTTTCTTCTTGTTGGACGGATGGTTATTTAACAACAATTCTTCCGGACGAGAAAAGAAATTAAATTAGTTCATTTAAAAGCACAAACCCTCTGCGTCAAGCAAATTCAAAATTACTCTATGATCCATCAGTTTGCTTTAAGGCACCTCTACACTAGATCGGGGAGGCACAACGCGACCAGGTTCGACTCCTGGCCATCATGGTTGCGGTTTTTAGGCGGGTTACCGTAACTGTCTAGGCGAATGCTGGTAAGGTTCCAAAACTCTGCCTCATAAACGAAAAAAAAAAAACGAAAAAAAACCCTAATCTTACAGCACTCGCAGACAGTTGGCAACACTTAAGCTCCCCCTTTGCTCCAGGAACTGACAATCACTGGTTCTAACTACCAAGTGGAAACAATCCGCAAATTCTTAATTAGGGGGCGTCCATTAATTACGTGAGATGAAATAGGAAGAGGCGGGTCCAGAGAAATCTCACCAAGGGGGAGGGGGGGGCTCAATGGAAATCTCACGTGAGGTTTTGATATTCTTGTAGAATGGTAGAGCTAAAAAAACAAAAAGGGTCTACAAATGACACGATAGTCGACTTTAGGGGAGTAAAAAACGACTTTAGAGGGGGGGGGGCTATAACCGCCCTTGGGAGCATGAGACCTAAAATAAAAAAAAAGGTCTCAAAAAGTAGCGAGGTCCTATTGTAGGAGAGGGGGGGGGTCTCCAACAAAATCTCACGTCATTTTACATGGGAGAGTTCGACCAAATCTCACCATAGGGGGGGAGGGAGGGAGTCGGTCTCACCAGGAAGGGGGGGGGGGTCCGGAATTCCGAAAAAACACCTCGCGTAATTAATGTACGCCCCCTTACAAGGCATGATGAGAATCAAGGGACTGTGCGATCCTACAGGTTCCAATCACAAATTATAATATATACTAATAAAAGGCTAAGCTTGGTCATCGTGTATCCGTGTTCGTAACGCCAACGTAACGCGCTCGTCCTTAGGTATCGGTCTAACTGCAGCCACAGATGTTACTGTTAAATCGAGTTAATAACAATTCTATTTAATTAGGCAACAGAGAAGAAATGAATTGCCAGAACACTGAAAAAAGAATGTATTGCCTTTAATATAGGCCTATTACTTATTAGTTGTTTATTTATATTCGGTCGAAATAGTTGTTTACTTATACTCTCTGTCCGGAGATATCGTATACTAAGAAATATGTACCACATTACTTTATTTTTAATGTTATGAGCATGATTTAATAACAATTGTATTTAGCTAAGCAACTGCAAAGAAATGAATTGCCATAACACTGCATTGTAGCCCTTATTTTTGACGGGTTTACAAGGTAGATATTACTGTAGTGATCTAGGCGGTCACTTGCTCAAATACTTCATATCAATTTTGAAGACGGTATCCAGGGTGGGCGAGCATGAAAAAGGTTAAGCAATAGGAGCTATTACCTGAGAAGTGGCACGCAAATCAACGAGCCAGTTGCCAAGCGCCTGTCATTACTGCAAAGTGGTAAAATGACTTTATACATCAGGTTAGCGAGGAGTATTGCCCTCTCCACACGGTGATGGTAGGAAGGGGGAGGATCTATTTAAACCCTGGAAGCAGGGGTTTGTGAGTCTCTCTACGAAATTTCTCAACGTACCACATCGACGCCGAGGGCGTCTACGCCGGCGCCGCCTGGACGGCGGTCGCAGAGAAGAAGATGGCTGTCGTCTACTACTAAGGTATGCTCGCCTGCGATAGCTGGTTGTGGACATTCAGATATACAATCATTTGGTCAGAGTCATTTGGGCATAGTCTTCAGGGAGTCCATTTAGTTTGGGCTGCGAGGCGCCCATAAGTTACATGCTCGCCCCGTCCTTGGCCGTATCTCCAATGTTTTGTTCAAAATCCAATTAAACAATGTAAATAGTCACGTATGCCATCAGTCATTGCTCATGTAAATAAATGTGTAAATATGCAATTGCCGTTTCCATTAATTTAACCTCCATTCCTATATTAATATTTGAATGTACTGAGCCATAAAACCTGTCAGGTGTTGCAGTAGGAACCAATGACGAATATTCATATCAGAACTATGGTCGATCTTCTATGGTTGGCCCTTATCCACTGCTCCAGTGGAAGTTACCCTGTCGGCTTGTATCAATCAGCTGGCAGGGTTACTACATTACCCACGACTTCGCACGCGTGGTCTTTGAATTTTATTGCTAGAATTTAATAAAACAATAAGTTATGTCTATACATGAAATTTATGTACAGATCATACACAAACTGACTGCGACAGAAATAAAGACTGAGTGACCGATATAAAGTTATGGAGACTTCCACTAATTATCCGTCTGTCTGTCACCGTTCAGTTAGTTTTCAATATTTCAAGACAAAATATTTTATTTATTCCGTAAAAAGTATCTTCTTGTCCAATTTCATCAGAATCGTATCAAACGTTTAGTCTTGAAAACGTAACAAAGAGACAGACAAAGATCCTGTCTCATTTATAAAGTTAATGTTGATGCAGTTGTTTCCGATATGTTCTATGTCACTAGTATAGTAAAATAGAAGAAATTAATTGACATATTGCATTCAACTCGTTATTTTTGACGTGTTTAGATGCTAATAATAATAATAGATAGTTTTTGAATAAAAATCCCCCTTCTAACAACTGTTTGTAATATTAACTTTCATCTACCAGACGCGTTTCGCCTTTTTGGAGCGGAGCATCGTCACTGGTAAAAATTGTGGCGGCTAGCACATGTCAGTCCGGACGATGCCCCACTCCAGAAGGACGAAATGCGTCTGGTAGATGAAGGTTAATAATAAAAACAGTTTTTAGAAGACGGATTTTTATTCAAAAACATTTATGCAACAACTGCGGAATATGGTCAAAAACAAAGTTACTGATAATAGATAGTATTGATATACGCAGTGATAGAAACTATGGTTGGAGACACATCACTCTGCGGTATGTGAGAGAGAAAGTATGAAAAAAAATTTCTGGGAAAATGTTCTCCATGCTTGGGTCGGCATATATTTGTGAGAAAAGCTTTTCTTGCTTGAAGATCAACAAGAGTTATTATAGATGCTATTTGATAGACATTAACTTCCTGGCTGCGATCAGAATCTCAGAAAGCAATATCATTCCTAATTTCAAAGAAATTGTAGAATAGGTTTGGAAATTTTCTCAATAAATTGATTCGAAAATTAAATGTGCTTGCGACCATAGATCATATGAAATTAGCTAAATAAATAAATTGAATAAAACTGCCACTATTTTATTTAACTAGATGACCCATGCGAAAATATCGCGAATGCGATGAATAGTAAGGTTGGTGGTTTGTCATTTGTATCAATTGTTTATTTGTTTAGTGTTACAGGTACGCCAATGAAGCAGTTTATTAATATCTCTGCTATCTAGCGGCTTGGCACTGAACTGTCACATACGCGAGACTTTCACAGTTATTACCTTTGTCCTTCAAGGATCAAATTCTGAAAAATTTTGATCTTAATTTATAATGCAGCCTGAGTGAGTTTAAAATGATACGTCATTTAACGATTTCGGTTTGGTGTCAAAGGAGATATATGGCTCGTAACACAAAAAAAAGTTACCGAAATAATTATACTTTCGGCCTTTAGTTGATGTAGTAGAATAAAAAAAGTTGATCCTTATTAACCATGGCATTTTGAGAAATAGTTTCTTATGATGTCAGCTTGAAGCATATACAACATATTAATTGTTTTATGACTTTAAAGCATGGGAAGTAATTGATTTTCAATCACTTCATCTTGGCTGTCCAACGTGGTTTAAATATGATTTTTTACCTGTTGACTGTGGTATGGATATTATATTAGTAGTTGTTGTTTCTCAGTAAGGAATAATAAAAACTTTGCATGGAAAATAATTATATTATATTGCGTTATTTATTTAATAAATCTGTCATCTCCAAAAAAAAATGTGTTAAGTATTAATTAGTACAAGGGGTGTTCAAACAATTTTAGTTAATTTATGTTGATTGTTACTGTATAAGATGTAACAAGTTTCATGCCAGTCATAGCTGACGTGGCTTTCACAAATAATTAATTTCACGTCTGATTTTATCAAATAAATATAAGTTATTGTATGAATTGCAATGTCAAGGCTTCTAATATAATAATAATAAAAAATTCTTCATTGGCAATAAAGAAATATCTCTTCACAAAAAAAGGGGGGGGGGAAAATTCCGAAAAATTCCCTTCGTAAGATATGATGTGGCCAAGACATTAATACTTAAAATGATATCTCATCTATCTACATCGATTAGATATCAAGGTAGATAAATGGCTCGTGACACAAAAATATGTTGTAGAAATATTGATACTTTTTCTATTTAAGGGTCGAATCCAGAAAAAGTATATGACGTCTCCGAAACGGAGATCTTAATCTTTAAGATGACAATTCACTTTCCATTTCGGTTAGAAATACAGAGAGATAAATGGTTCGTGATACAAAAAACAGCATTTTAGAAATATTAACATTTTTGCCCTTTATCGGTCGAATTTGGAAAAATTACTTTCTTAAAATATGATGTGACCAGAGCGGATATCTTAATCTTTAAAATGATACCTCATTTATCGATTTCGGTTCGGTATAAACGGAGATAATGGCATGTGACAATGAAACACCTGATATAAATAATGTATATCATTATACTTACTGATTTTATGGTACAATTCACACTATTTCTGAAATGAAAAGTTAAGGAACGGATGCAATAATTACTGAAGGGGCGGCCCTCCGTTAACATCTGCTTCGACAAAGTGCCCCCCCCCCCTTTTCCCGAGGCCGAAACAATTGCCCATCCCTCTTCTATGTGATTGTATAATGGTAAATTCGAAGAAATTAAATGCCACAACTGTGTCCTCATTTTTGACTGAATTAGAAGCTGGTATTAATTATAGATAGTATTAACATACACAGCGATAGAAACCACGTTTGCAGACATTTGACTCTCGGTATGTGAGGGAGAAAGTGGAGAGATTTGGCTTGGTGTTGGTGCGCGCACCTGTACCGTGGTAATTCATTAGCTAAATTGCCGGTGCGCGGCGCGGCGACTTCAAAGGCGCCGCCCGGCCTACCGCACGGCAGCCGGCGCGGCCGGATTTATGAAAATTGCCCGCGTCGCCGCCCGGCCGCCATTGTCGAAAAGCAATACGCGACGACAATTTATCGCCAGCCCTGTTAACGGAACGGGGAAAAAGTGAGACGCGCCGGCAAATGAAATTATATCCGCCCGTAACGGGGGCGGAGCTGCGGAAGGGTGCACCGTGTCTCGCCGTGGGTGGTCGCCCGGGGGTACCTGCCCGCCTGCCTGTGGGAAACACCGGGCACCACTCTGTTGGAAGCTGGCTGCGAAGAACGCAATAACTGCAGGTAATGAACGACTCCGTGTATCTGAGATCAATAGTCAGATGCTGAGAAATTCAAACAAAGGAAAGGGTACCTTTTTTAGAGTTCCCAAGGAAAATCCTCTTTAGTAAAATGCGTTGTCTGGAAACTGCGCTCACCTAATAGGTAGACCACCTTCAGCGAGTATCGATTATGCCCGAAGTGTTTTATACACTGACTTCCACCACATAGCTGCTTGACTAACCGGGATTTTCAAATAAATAACTGCATTTGTTTTTAATCGCGCTTATATTGCAAAAAGAAGGTGTAGATTTAAAATAAATAATCGAATTTTATTTTATTGACACTTACATTGGTAAAAAAAAATTTCCTTCATTTGAGTTCTTATGAGTTATTTCACTGTTTAAGAAAGGAGATAGGAATTCATGTTATAACTACCGATGAATTAGCTTATTAAATACGGGCGTCAAAATATATGCAAAAATGATAAATAACAGGCTCAAAGTAATAGCAGATGCTCTCTTATCAGAAGAACAATGTGGGTTTAGGAAAGGAAGATCCTGCATAGATAATATATTCCGCCTTGAACAACTACTGGAAAAGAGAAGAGAATTTAATTTAAAGACTTTCATTGGTTTTATAGATTATGAAAAGGCGTTCTATAAAATAAATAGATAAAAACTGTGGGAAATAATGCAAAGAAATGGATATCCAGAGCATTTAATACAAGTTATTCAAGATATGTATAGATGGACACAAATCGTCTTAGACCTAGGAAATAAACTTTCAGAAGAAATAGTGATTAATCAAGGAGTGCGACAAGGTTGTAGCCTGTCTCCAACACTCTTCAATATATATATAGATGACTTAGTTAGAAAATGTCCATCCTGGTATAAAAATAAGCAACAATACTTACATAAACACTATGTTGTTTGCAGATGACCAATTTATTCTCCAGGAAAATGAAGATGAACTTCAAAAAGCAATTCATATACTAAACATTATCAACAAAGATTACAATCTGCAGTTGCCTCGAGCAAAAACGGAAGTTATGGTGTGGCAGTGGAAGTACCGTATCAGAGTTAAAATAGTGATAGACAATCAGCCAATAGAACAAGTCTCCAGCTTTACTTATCTCGGATGTGAATTATCTTTTAACGAGGATAACAAGGTGAAGAAGAAACTTCACCGATTTCAGTATATGTGTGGAACAATTCGACGAACACTGAAAGGTAAAGCACGAGAGGAGACGCAACTCAAGTTTTTTAAAACAATGGCCGTACCGACTCTGCTATATGGCAGTGAAACATGGGTAAATAAAACACAATACAAAAACAAAATTCAATCATCTAAAATAAAGTTTTTAAGGTCAGTAAAAGGGTATTCCCTAAATGATAAGAGAAGGAATGAGGAAATAAGGGAACAACTGAATATCTCCCCGCTAAATGATAGAATTACCCAAAGAAGAGATAGCTGGAAGAACCACGTCCTACGGATGAGAAATGACAGCTTGCCCTGGAGTACCATCCCACAGGCAGAAGGGAAATTTGAAGACCTAAGAAGAGATGGTCGGAAGAATGAGGTAGGAACAGGCTTTTTGCCTAGCCATGAAGAAGAAGTAAGTAAGTAAGTAAAGATTTTTTTAATTGCGATGCCTGCTAAAATGCAACTATCTGTTCTGTAGCAAAGATACAAATTATAATGCGAGGCAGGGATATATAAAATTATAATGACACGTTCATATAAACCAGGAGTCCCCAAAGTGGTTGATATCAACCCCGAGGAGTCGATAAAAGTTCTCGTGGGATCAGTTAATACCCGGGGGTCGAAAGTGGGTCGATTAATGTTAAAGAGGATCAATTAAATTGTATAGCGAAAAATTGGAATATTCCATTAAAAATCAGGTCAATAAATAAAATTAAAGCTCAGCCTCTCAATTCCCGACTAGCTGTTCTTAGTTATATGCTGAACGACAAATATAATTCCCTATGGAACTAGGATTTAGCAAAGCAAACAGTAGCAATTTGCCCAAAATTGATGCCGTAACACTTGGAAGATTTTTCGCGTCAAACATCGAATTTTGATCATCGGAATTCCGCAATGTTAAAACTTCGATGTAAGAATACACAAGTGTCAAATACGAATTATAAGCTTAAATAGCATTATTTCAGTTTCATAGACAATAACCTATTGCATAGGCATACGTTTTGTAAATTAATTGATACTGGTTTTGAGGTTTCATTTACGAAGTATATGTAAGTGTTAAACAGCTCAACTTAATACACCTTTTCTAGAAAAGTATGTATATCCTCAAAAACAGGTGTGGCAAATTTTAAAGATATTGCACTGCCAATTTCCAGTCTGCTTTAAGCTTCATATCAATTATCAGCCTAACAAAATAATCTTTCAGTTAATATATCTCGATAACCAAGGGAGATATCAAAAAAATTTATTCTTTATTTTCGATTTGTTTCAGTCATAAGAATCTATTTTTCAGATTGTGGCACCACGGTAAAGATAGTGATGCCAGAGTGTGTTTGTTATATTAAACCTAACACTAAAGAAAGATTTTAAATCATAAAACCAAAACAACCTCAACTTCATACCATATTAGGTTATCAATAGTGGTAGTGGTTTTACAAAATTCATCAGTTTTGATTTAGAAATAGGCCTATATTGTGTACAAACACTTACATCAAAATGATCTCCAGAAAAATAGAGTCTTGAATCTTCAGATAAACTATAACCATCGAAGTTTTAACATTGCAGAATTCTGATGAGCAAAAATCTTCCAAAGAGTTACGACATCAATTTTGGGCAAATTGCTACTGTTTGCCTTGCAAGTTTTAACCACTTTTTCCCCATTTGTAACATATATAAATAACTTGTGTGGCATTTTTATTGCCATGTACATACACCACTCTTTTGTATTGTTTCGGGTGGCGTGACGTCATTCAAGACACCATGACAGTATTGAGCGTATTCGAGGTAAATTTAAATGCATTTAAAAAAATGCAAAATACATAATGTAAATGTTCGGATTATTAAAAAAAATAATATATGTTTTGAGTAAAATAGATAATAAGGTAAAGTATTAACCTATTTTTCAAATTTAGTCAACTAGTCAATTTCAACCAATTACTTTTGCACAATGAGGTAAGGTGGTTGTCAAGAGGCTTGTTGAGGTGTTGAAGAGTTTCTTAGAAATGTGGATTCTTCGCTCTGTGACGAGTTTAAACAATGCAAGAACCTATTCGGCAGGCAATAATTCGAAATTTATTCCATCTATCCATAATTTTTTAAGATTATAATAACAGTGCAAAATATTTCCTTTTCTGCTAATGTTATTGGGTAGATATGGGAACTATAAATTCTTTCGTTAAGTTGTTATGCAGGTCTCATTATTGCTTAACATTATAAATGATTTAATGTTTTTATTAAATACTTAATCTAGGGGTCGATAATAAAGTAAATATTTTATAAACGGGTCGAGAGGATAAAAAATTTGGGAACCCCTGGTTTAAATCTACATGTTGCTGCTTGTTTATTTTCTACGATTAAATAGATTAATTCATGTAAGGAACTGTTATCTGTAGCAGCTACTAGAACCAGATCACAACATAATCTAAGAATTTTTTGACATAACAAACAGTGAAGTTTATAAAAAGTCAGAGAAAGTTTATGCGAAACGTACATTATGACGAAATATAACATCTTTATTCGTTTTTTGGAACTACACTTACCTTATAATTTTTTTCATAGCAAAAAAACTGTACTGGATTTTTGGAGGTAATTGCAATTAGTACAAAAAGGAAGGGCAGAAATAATAATAGTGAAGAAATGCGAAGAAGAAATGCGTTATTCATTTTCTTGCTGCGAGTCGTAGTGTACTTTATAAACCTTGTGGAAGAAATAGAGAATAAACGAAGGGCAGAGCGGAATTTTACTACGCGGAAAGGTAGTTCTTTTATCACAACTAACGAGATGTTTGTCAGTAAGCGCTTTAAAAATTTGTCACTTTCCACATGGGCTTTACTCTAGTTATGTTAAAATACACACAAAGAGAAGACAATAACAATTAAGGACCAAGATACCTTGAAATAGAGGTTGGAAGGTTTTTCAAAGACCTTGGTAAGTCTATACAAGAGAATGGATTAGAAAAAGCTGCGATGAGTGATCGGATTTCAAAAATGGAAAGAGCTTATGGGCTAACGAAAAACATCTATAACAAGAAGTGGGTCTCATGAAACGGCAAAATAAGGCACTACAATACTGTAGTCAAAACAGAATACCTGTACTCCAGCGAAAGCCTCTCCCTGAACTACAAGCTAGAAGTCGTAAAAAGAAGAATCTTACGGAAAATCACGGACCCAGTCCAAACATAGAGAATGGAAACTTCGGAGCACAATAAAGTCTACAGGAATGTGAAGAAAATCTCGGAAATAATGAAAAAAATATAACATTTCTCAGGCGCTTGAACATAATGTATAAAACCAGACTAAGAAAAAGGAACTACAGCGTGAATTAAAGAAATTCGTATAGATCTGAAAAGTTCCAACATCTCGGAGGCCCTCTGCCACCCACAGTTTTGTGAATTGCAGAGTATATATGTAGATGTATATATATGTAAAGGCCCAGATGTTGAATTGGATTACGTTTCGAAGCGTGGTCAGTAATTTCGAAGGGTTTCAAGGCGAAAGAAGAGCAAAGACCGGAATAACATAGCAGAAGCACAGGACAATCGTGAATAAGGATTGCAATCCCGCAGTGTTTTCAATCCCGCAGGATCCGCGCGGGATTGGCGCAAACAGTTTTTTAAAGCTTATATTTAAAATATAGTTACTTAAAACGTTAATAAATTAAATAATAATTAAATTAATAAATCAATTTTAATGTTAAATGATAAAAATTAATAGTTAACAATATTTTAATTGGCAAAATGATATTAAAACTTTTTAGCATGTCTTAAGTACATTTCGAGGTTTTAAATTTTTTTTTTTTTTTAATATGAACCAATTTTTAAATAAATAATAAAAAATGGAAAATAATCAGTGTTAGGTCATATTATGTGCCTTACAATACATCACATGAATTTAAAAACATGGTTTGCTTAGTGGCCAAGTTACAAGAGTTTTTTTTTTTTTTTTTTAATCTAAATAAACGTTCCATAACACCGAGAGAAAGCATTCCATTTCACAAAGTGAAGTGAATATACTCTGTAAAGTGTAGACTTGGCTCAGAACAAGATCTCATAACTTTTTGTCACTGCACAAGCACGAGACTTGGCTTTTTTTTTTACAAAAATTGTTTTTGTGTGATTCATTATTATATCTCTTGATTCCTTGATTGATCCTACAGTTGATTCAGTGTTATTTAAGAAAACTACTCACCAACACTTAAACTGTCAAGTATTTAAATTTTACATATGTGGCGTAACGACATTTTAAGAGTGGAAATTATTACTTTTTAGTAAGAAAGGAAACTTTCTCGGCGAATGATTGCAGTGAAGTCCTTATAGGTTGTATCTCCGGATTTCATTGTAAAAACACGAGATTTCACACGTGAGGGAGAAGGCGGAGGCAGCCGTCAAAGTATGGTGTTCCTACAACACAATTCGTCGATACACCCGTGAAAACTTCATTATAACAAGAAACGCATTGAGGCAGCGGCCAAAACAGCAATAAGTCAGAGGAAATACAATTGCCTTTTGATAGCTGCTAAATAAATAGGTATGCGATTAAAATTACGATAACATTAGTTTCCTATCAACGAATAATCAAATTTTCAGCCGCAAAAAAGGAAATTGTCACAATAACTTTATCAGCAAATACAGAAAATGGGAATAATGAAACGGTGAATAAAACGCTGTAACTTTGTAGTTCAGATAACGTTTGCAACACATAAAAAATAATTATATATTTAGAAAATCGTACTAAATACGCAACATAACTCAAATTACAGAAATGTGTAATCGAACATGAATACGTAAAAGTGTATCTATTTACTTACGAATTATGAAGGTTGACAAAAACAAATGTTTGTTCACACACGCCAAATGTCAACTGTAAAGGCGCAGCCAAACAGTGCAATACGTCCGATAGAGACCGAGTGGGGCAGTGAGTCACGCACTGACACGCGTTTTATCCGCATTTTGCGGATTGCGGATCCGCTTAATTTTGTGCGGGATCCGCCAGACTGTCTACTGATGCGGGATCCCGCGGGATTGCGGGGTCCCGCTTTGCTGGATTGCAATCCCTAATCGTGAAGGAGTACTAAACGAAAAAAAAATCCTTCAAAGAACACAATGTGATTTTCAGACGAGGCTCTCAATGTTAAAAACTGTTAACTTAAGCACTACTTCAAGTTACCCAGTTTCCTTTAACATAATGCGAGGAAATTCGCTGCTAATCTAGAAGGACCCGTTGCGTAACAAGAGAATCACTTTTTTTTTTTTAATGATGGCTTTACGCCTCGACGACGCCGAGGTCATTAGAAGCGGGTTGGGATTGGGGAAAAGGAACGGGAAGGAATTCGGCCATAGCCTTTTTGAAGGGACCATGTCGGCATTCACCTGGAGTGATTTGGGGAAACCATGCAAAACACAAATCTGGATGCCCGACGGGGATCCGAACCCGCGTCCTCCCCAATCGAAGGCCAGAGCGTTACCACTAAAACAGAATCAGTAAATGACAAATATTATTTGTGAATCTTAGATTAATGTAACTGCAATGTACAGGACTCTCTTAGGATTGCCAACCATACTTTACAATAAAGTATCATACTGTAGTATTTTCGATATACTTTTACCTAACCAGAAGTACGCTAAAGTACTTTACTTGTAGTGAAATGCACAATTCGTGAAAGAAAACGTTCTTTTGGGTAATAAATTTCCAAACGATTTACTAGTGCTTGTGACAATTCGGAACGGAATTGAATCGATTATTTCTCATGACAACAATGTCAGCGATCCACCATGCAACACTAGGCGCATGTTTAAATGCATCTGCTCAAAATAGGAAGAGCTGGAGAGGTGCATCAAGCCAATCGAGAGATAAATGTTTTAACAATAATCAAATTTATGGAATATTTGTTGATAGAGTTTTGATCACCGAATTTTCATCACATTTTGTGCTTCGCTGTTTGATAGTATCGGCTGCCGCGAAGCAAGTGTGAATACTTCTAGACAGTAAATTAATATTACACCCGCAAACCATTAAGTTCCACGAAGATTCGAGATAATTTACATGATTTACCAATATCTTACAGAATAATCAGAGTCGTCTTCACCGGCAGAGGAAAGAATTTTTCACACCAACTTTGTACGCGACAAAGAATAACAGCCTCTTTCTTATTTACCGCTAGTAAAGCTGCATCATCTCTCTTTCTTTTTTTTTTTTTTTTTTTTTTTTTTGTTAGTTCTAAGGAGAGTTTTATACGTTTGTCTGGATGACGTAGGATCGAATTTTCATCCGATAATCCAAATTTTAGTTTTCCATGGTTTTCCCAAATCACTCCAGGCAAATGCCACGATGGTTCCTTCAAAAATGCCATGGCTGAATTCCTTTCCATTTCTTGCCCCCAGTCCCTTCCCGCCTCTAATGAACTCGACGTCGCGTAAAACTATAAGAAAAAAATAGCTTGTCAAGCGTTACATTTTGTAATGTAATGCAGGCACGTACACAGCAAACAGGCGGCCGTGCTTCTCGTCCAGATCCAATACACCAGACGACTACATTAGTATAGTATTACATCACATAGAGAGAACTCTATGCGGAGGCTTGGATTTATCCACCGCCAAACAGATATACTATGATAAGCGTCTAAGCTCGTAAAAAATAACAGGTTAAACGGAGTGTTCTGGCAATTCATTTGTTTTGTAGTTACTTAGCTATGTAAATAGAATTGTTATAAATTAAAGCTTAATGTAGTTCTTCGTGCCTTACACAGCCACAATCAGCTTCAGTTGCCATCCTGGCCCACGCTGCATTTCAACCTAACCACAAACTCCGCTAGAAAACCGAAGCATCAATCACACGCGCATTAATAAATTCTCTGTTACGCACGTTATTGACATGATACATCGCGAAATAAACTTGATCCTAAACTTTCATGGGTTCTTATTTCTTCATTTTTCGTTTTCAGGTCAAAGCAAAAACATTTGTACCTTCACGGGTTCTTACATCCTTATTTTTCGTGACCTGTGATTTAGATACATGTAATAACATTTGAACCTTCACGGGTTTTACATCATTATTTCTCGTTACCCATGATTCAAATTAACATAACAACGTTTGAACCGCTTACACATGCGATTGAAATAGTGACGACAGTAACATGACATTGGTAAAAGCAAAGGAAATTTAAAGAAAATATCTTAACTAATTACTTCCAGGCCGCACAAATCGCGATGAATGTGGCACTAGTTTCATTCGCAAAAAGTAATGACTGCAGTAATATGTCGCTCATGAAAGACACATAAATTACACGTAAGTACTCACGTTACTCGCGTTAATACATTCAGTGTAGGAAATGTGATTCCATATTTCTTAGGTTATTAATATAGTAGTCGTAGCAAACAACGGAAACATCTGCATGGAACGAATATAAATAGACAAAAAGCAACTAATAATTAATATGTTTATTTAAACGAAATACCTACCTTTCTTTCAGTGTTTCAATTTCTCCGTAGCTCCTTAATTAAATAGAATTGTAATTAAATAACGCTCATTACCTCGTTTTTGTAGTAACATGTCTGGCCTTTGTTAGTTTTGCGACGGAGGCCGGGCGCGTTACACCAGCGTTATAGACACGATGAAAAATGAAGCCCTTTGTTAGTATTGATAAGAATGAAAAGCTTCTTAAAACTTTTAAATGTTAGCATCCTTAATTAGTCTCCGCGTATCACCTATTTTCAGTGTCAGAATTACATTCCCCCTTTTCGTGATCCCTGCGAGCGTGCCTCTGCCGACCTCCGAAGAACAACAGGTAGCTGTAACAACTACCGTTGTACGAGTTTTAATTCCAAGAGGCGGCTGGCTCCGACATCCTCTTTCCCCAAAGAAACTAAACGAAAACAAGGTCACTGAATCGTTGTATCGCGGCTATCTTTCAGTATTAACAACGGCCGTTACTGATGTGTCCCTTTTAAGGGCGCCGAGGGATCCATTATTCACATGCCGGGTGAGCGTGCAGTAATAGCGCGAAGCTAATGGAAATTGTAACAGCCGACCGGCCGGCCGCTGGAATGCGCGAGGCGCCAAGAATCTGGGCATCTACTTCAAGACGTCCTCATAATACCCATAGTATAAACTAGGATAAACATATGAAAAACTAACTTTGTACGCGTGGAGTTGGAATTTTATTGGTAGAATTAGATTAGAAAGGTGTAAGCTACGCAAGAGGTGTCCCACAAAACACGGAGTTGTAATAATATGAACGGGGAATCATCGCCATGCCATTCTACCAATCAATTTGTCTCGTGAAGAGAATCAATTTGCAACATTTTTAAAAATAGCAACAAATCAAGGGGACGGGAAACTACCACAGTTATCCTATAAAATTAGTTGTGTCTCTACATGAAATTTATGCAGATATAATACACAAACTGACTGCGAGAGAAAAAAAGCCTTAGTGACCGATATAACATTACAGAGACTTACACACGTTATCTTTCTGTCTGTCACCGTCCGGTTAGATTTCAAACTATGTTATCCACAAAGAAGTATGATATGTTCTTCCTAATGATGTCACTGTCAAATTTCATCAAGATCGCTTTAGCCGTTTTGTCGTGAATACGTAACAAACGTACAGAGGCACAGAGTTACTTACACATTTATAATATTAGTGTAGACTAGTGCAGGTGAATGGTTGTGGCATTACTGTGTTTCATGGGATGGCTATTTTAATGGCAGTTTGCAGTTGACTAGCATTTTTTCCTTACGCACAAAACTTGATGTGCGTAGTAATGTGTTTACTTTATGTTAAAAATATTATTGCCGTGAATAAAAACCTGCTTGCTGAGAATAAGAATTTATATATATATATATAAAAGTACAAAACAAGATGGCAGAAATTCAGTATCAAAACAAGTTAAAATGAAACTGGAGTGCCACAGGGTAAAGTATTTGGATCGTTGCTATTCATTATTCTAATGAATTATTGAATTAAAACGATTGAGTTAAAACGATTCTGACTACTCTGTAAGACAATAATAAATCACATAAATTATTACTAAGTTTCGTGTAATTTAGAGTCGAGAAGTATTCACAGCTGCTTCGAACTAGCCGATGCTGTTAAATTGCAAAGCATGAAATGTTAAGAAAATCTGGCGATCAAAACTCTCTGTCAACGAATATAATTTTATTAGGACTTTCTATGAATTTAATTATCATGAAAACATTTATATATGGCAATCTGTCTCTGTTGGCTTGATATACACCTCCATGTCTTCGTATCTTGAGCAGATCTTATCATAAACTTAACGACCTAGGAAGAGGAAATCTTAAACTATAGAAATCAAAGAATTAGTATAGGAAATACAGTATCAATAGAGGTAGAAATTAGTGTTGGAGTGCCACAGGGTAGCGTGTTGGGACTATTCCTATTCATTATTCTAATGAATGATTGTATTGATAGATTACAGTCAGAAGTTGATTTTTTTGCAGATGGTATTGTGTTATATAATAGGATCAAAACGGGAAAAGATTGAGAATAGCTGCAGAATGATCTGGAGAGAATACTTAACTAGATGGTTCAACATGGAATGAAGATAAATGCCAAGAAGAGTCAGCTTATTAGGTACAAAAAGTTGTTTATTATTATAACATGTGGAAGGAATTACTTTTTAAACACCTGAAATGTAAATATCTTGGCATAAAAGTTGATAATCAACTCAATTAGGCAGGTGGTAGAAGAAGTGTACAAAATCCTTCTTATATTGTATAGAGTGATGAAGGAATGTATCAGAGAAATGAGGGAAATGGGTTATAAAAGTTTGGTCAGAACTTTGCTTGAATATGATGGTGTAGTAAGGGAAACACATATTTGGAATAAATCACAAAAGTTGGAGAGGGTGCAAAGAAGGGCTTCTAGAATTGTCTCTGCAAATTATCGCAGAACACAATCATTATGATAAAGGAGCTAGAATGGGATTTATTGAAATACAGGAGTAAAGAGAGTCATGGGAGTGTACAAGGCGTGTACTGGTGATGAGGCGTGGAAAGATATTGGTGTAACAATTAAAAGTAAAGCATGGAAGGGACAAGCTGACACTCGATTTCACCAGAAGGGGCTGGAAAAAATTTCTTTCGTAGGTAAGGTTTTAAGAGAGATTGAAATAAATTATCAAGTGATGAATAATTTACCAAAAACGCTGAAAAAATTTAAAAAAAACTCGTAGAAGGTGAAAGTATTTGGGAAGAGGAGAAAAATTGCGAAGGGAATTTGCCATGGGTTCGTGTTCTCCATCGCAATTAAATTAAATTAAATCCCTTCCACTAGGTGGCAGAACGACACGTGGATCGGCACCAAATAAAAACTAGATTCTATTTTTCCCGACATTTTGACCGGTTAAAATCGCATACTTATGTTATCATAACCATGTTTCAGGTGTTTTGTGGCATAAAAAGTGAACGGACATTTTTTTTTTGTCATTTATCTGTTGACAATTTAATCAAAAAATGGAAACGTCTTCGAGTTTTACAAGAAATTAAGCATTTATACCACACATTCATGCCACATTAGTCACCTTCATCACCGTTAAGTAAAATTTAAGTTCCCATATTTCCTCGAAAAAGATATTTTGCATTACCTCGCACAGACAAGCGTACGGCTGCACATTTTTAACGATAAGTTACTTCAACATACAAAACTGGAGTTTTGCTGATTCAGAAAATATTTTTGCAAATAACCGTAGGTTTATTTCTGGCATTTTCTTTATAAAATGCTGAATCTAAATCATCCTAAATTTTGCCATACCCTTTTCATTACGACAAATCGTCTTAAAACATAGCTTTATACGAATGTTCCATAGTATGATCTACTTGTAAAGGCATTATGTTTAACATTTTGGCCTTTCCCCTTATTAAATATAAAATAGTTGTATTTATTTTCCTTATCCTGGTTTATCGATAGGTCCACATCAATAATTCCAGGTCTGCTACCAACGCTGTAAACTGCCTGAAAATAGTAATTTTAATGTGTTAGTTTATCATTAATGCAAGAAACGTATATTCTACACTTCTCTGTTTACTCAATACGCCGCAATGCTTTAGGAAACTTCAAATCGGATGGTTTATTGAAGTTTTACAATTCGACAACCATTATCGATTACTTGTCTTTTGTTTAATCCCAATACATATATTTTCGTTAAGACATTAAAAATTTACTAATATAATCGTACTTCTTCATGATCTCAGTTTTTCGCTACAACAGGCTACACCGTATAATTTTACAGTCACGATTATACAAAAATAAAATAAAATAAAATAATAATAAAAATGTAATTACGTGAATAAGATACTGCAAACTTGTCGTTGGAAATATGTAACCACTGACTTATATTTAGTACCTGGGTGACCGATCTTCGCTCAGCGTCTTTCGATTTCTGTTCGATATAAAAGATTTTGAGTAAAGTTTGATTAAAGTTAAAGTTTTTTGAATGCTTCCTAGGCATTTTTGAGTGCACAGTTCCTTGCAAAGAGAAGCTTAGATCACATCAGTAGGGTTAGTGGTACCTGAATCCTCTGAGATGAGGTTAGACACTTTTCCGAGATACAAAATCCAGGAATTTTGTAAAATTATATACCAAAATTAAAATCAAATTGTTATCTACATATGAAGTTTTCGAGATCGTCTGGTTTATCTATACTTATAATAAGCAAGTTTGGTCATCTATAACGTCACCTGTAACGCCATGACGTCACTCTATGACATCGCTCTATGACGTCACGCCATTCGCCAGATGTTCTAAGTTATACACGTTATTTAATAACCGTTCTACTTAGCTAAATACACGCGAATAAATTAACTGTCAGAACACTGAAAGAAAATTACGTATTCCATTTATATCGACATAATAGTTATTAGTAGCTTAGATTTATTGAATATTCGTTTTATGCGAAAGTATTCGTTAAAATCTTTGGCCACGGATATGTAAGATAAAAGTTTTAATTTTCGCAATGTTTGCGGAAGGGAGAAGCTGTCAGCCATTTTTAAAAGTGACTACCGGAAATATTTCGAACAGTGGTAACACCGGTGGGACAAATGTATTAGTTGTAATGGAGAGTATTTTGAAGGGGATAAGGTTGTTTTGTAATTTTTTTTTTGAAAATATACAGCTTTTAAAAAATAATTTCTGTTTTTTGAGTGTCCCCTCGTATATATGTTTTAAACGTCATTTTTTATAAATAGTGATGTCATGTTCCCCACAAACTGATGTACTGATGTAGTCTATCGTAGTTCCCAACCATGTAAGCATTTGAACTGTCTGATAATCGTGTAGTACGGCAGCAGGTGTTTTATCTTTGCCAGGCTGCTGCTGGTGGTGGAGAGGCACTTTGGAGGCGAGCCAACAGCCCGCAGCCTGTGGACTTGCTGACGCAGCTGCACGTGCAATGCACGCGGCGCCGACTGTTTACAGTTGTAAACAGCAGACAGACCATCCCGAGCAGTCAGCAAGTGCCGCCCACTAACCACCGGCTGATCAACATACAAGCCAAACTTTTAGACCCTGTTAGTATAGAAGAACTCAGCAGTTAAATTTTGCTGTGCTGCTTTACTATTGTATTAAGTGTTTCGTAAGTGTACATGATAGTCGTTACTGTGCATTACATGTTTTCTGCATCTGTGAAACGTCAAAATATTGAAGATCCTACAACTCGACTTCAGGGATTCCTTCTGAAGAGAGACAAGTAGGTTCAACTAAAAGGCCTAAGCTTCTTCTCAGAGTGTGTAACACATCATAAAGGTATGCCCTCTGAGGAAATATGATGGACCATCCCAAGATGTTATCTGTACTACAACGTTCTTCTTAGCATGGATGCAACAATTGGACATCGATTTGCGAATGTTACCAACGTTCTTGTCTTGTGTATATTTGTTTGTATTACAATAGTTTCTTAGACATCCGAGAAATAAATAAAAAAAACCAATTCATCTTCCCCTTTCCACCCCTTAATTTTTGTCAATATTTATTATACATGCCCAAAGTTTTTATCCAATATATATGGAACTTTGCAAACGTATACTTTAAAACAAACAGAAAAATAATGTCTATATTTGGTTTGCAAAAGCCTAACTCCTCTCCTCCTTTGCACCCACACTTCTTAATTTCCAATGTTGTCTATAGAAACCCACATTTTTTATCAGATTTCGATTGAACACTGCACGTGGATACTTTAAAACAAAGAGAAATATATTGTCTACATTCTGTTTACAAAAATCCAACCCAATATCACTTTACCCCATTCAAGTTTTGCATATGTTCTATATACAAAGCTACAGTTTTTATGCGACTTCAATGGAACTTTTCACACGTATACTTTAAAAAAAGAGAAAAACGCAGTCTACATTAGGTTTACAAAACCACTCTCCGCAATCAGCCTACTTAAACAACATTTATATTTGAAACCAATCAGTTTTTAAACATCTCTAAAACGGTAGGAAATCGGCCAAAGTGGATAGCGATATTCTGGGAGCCCATAACATTTCCTGTCAAAGGACGTTGGATCGATTCCAATCGGTCAATTGCTGACCAACAAATTTTAATTTGAAGTTTAAAAATTGTTTTTATGGCGACATACAAATCTACAGTTTTTAATCCGATCTCGAATGTACTGTGTGCACATATGACTGAGCCACAGCGAAGCGTGACCGGGTTTGGCTAGTAAATAAATAAAATGTGGTTCGAATTATGTACGAGATAGAAAAATTGTCAAGTGCTTGTCAGGAGCAGATACCACGGGTTTTCCGTAGCTTTTTTACTATGTTAGTGTTCTACTCAGGCTTTCATATGAATTGTGCAACAGGATTAGACAGCACATGAGGCGGCGACCCACCAGTGTGGCTCAGTGCGCTGAGGTCGGGGAGGGACAGAGGGGTGGGTTCGAATCCTGGTCCCCGCATACTCGCCTAGTATAAATACAGCCGCGCGGTCCCACTCAAGACAGTGCTGTGTTCACTTCTACTCCGTTTCGTTTCCGTCTCTCTGTGCATCGCCTATTGAACTCGAACCAGCGCGCATCTCGGTTTACGTTCGGTTACTCCTTCGGACTCTGTGCATAGCTTATTGCACTCTGATCAATGCTCGTCTCGGTCTACATTCGGTTTCTTCCTTGGACTCTGCGCAGATCATCTTGGACTTTGCTTCGGTTCTCGCGTGATCGTCTCCGTACGACCGCCCGTCCACCGTGTTGACATTTCGGCCACCGTGCGGACACAGCACTGACTGTGGTTGTTAGTTGGTTTTCCAATGTCATTAAGGCGAATAACGGGACGTTTCCCAATATTCACCTCATCAAGTACACATAATTCTGTTGCTGTTTATTGTTTGTTTCATTGTGTATTTTTGTTTTGTCCTTTGGTTACAAGACCATACAGCCAGTACAAAGTTATTGTTACTTTACATGATCGTTACACTGAACTAGTAAAACTGATAAATTTCACATAACACCATCTTACATATCAATTTGTAAATATTTCAAAATTATAATCACATTCAAAGATAAAAGACACATTTAAGATGTACACTTAAGATAGTTAAGATGTACACTTAAGATAGTTAAGATGTACACTTAAGATAGAGTATTACAGGCAGTAAAAATTGCAACCTGTACACTGCACTGTAAACATTTAAAAATGGTAAACAGTATTTTGCTATTTGGATAAGCAATAGATAGTTTGTTTATCACGCTTAAATCTGGGGCTGGTTTCCATGTTTATTTAGTTGTTTACTACGAACTTTACGATTGCTTTGCAGACTCGTTGGTTTTCCGTAGCTAAAAGGTTCTAAACATTTGTTGGGAGCTTCATGTCTACTTGTTGCTGGTGTTCCAGTGGCCTATTAGTCTGCTTACAGTAGACTATAATGTGGTTTACATCTCTCTCACTCGTCTCATAACAGCCGCACAAAGGAGATGATTATGGAAAAACCCATCTGCAATAGAATATGTTGTTTCAGTATCTGAAGAAAAATCGGGCAATTCTTTTTCATAGTGGAAACAGCAGAGGTATGAACTCCTTCATTATTGCGGAAGGTCAATGCCCATATTTTTTTATTATTATTATTTGTGTGGCTAGTATCATACCATCTGTTTAAACTCCATCCCGCTTTCTGATATGTTAAATGATAGCTTCTTACTGTATCCTCAACGTAATGACAGTAGAGTTGCTGGAATTTGATTGTGGCGTCCTATTTAATAACTGTCATTAAGTATGAGATCAGAGTCCTAGGGCATAGCGCATAGAAACCGGATATCGGAGTCTGTCTATATGCTGGTCAGACTTGTGGGAAGAATTGTTCTATTTCTGGGTCGAGTGCCGGCATTGAACTTGTGTAATGACGGGTTGGTCCGCCTCATGCACACACTACATTATCAACCAATTACACCGCTCTCATTATTATAATCGTGCAATTTTCTCGTCGTAATCGTTTTAAGTTGCACAGCCATTTAATCGTAGTTTCACCACAAGCCGATAGTAATGGCCGTTCCCGCCCACGACGAGATTACAGTCTCTGACACCTGGAAGTATGTTTTCTCAAAAAATAATTACAGCTCTCTTGCTTCCATTTCGACTGCTTATTGACTTTTCCATTAACGCGCACAAATACACACAGACACACAACGTACTCGTGTTCCTAATCTCTTACTGTAGAGTTCCAGCTTCTACTCATACCAAATCCCGAAATCAATTCGATTAAAAAGTTTTTTTCCAAAATTTCAGGTTATGTCGTTTGTGAATCTAACTTCTATCGTTTATTTTCTAATCTTTGTGTAGTTCCACTGTATCACTCTTCCTAAGTTATTTCAGACGTATCTCTGCGACGTTTCTCGAAAAGCAGACACCATGCCTCTGAGTTTCATCCACTGTCACACAATAATATGGTTAGAGTCATTTGTACTCTCTGAGTCGTATTCTAACGTAATAGTGACCACACGACATGAATTAACAGAATTTACGCGAGAATTAAGTTTTTCTCGGCGTATGGCTGACAAGAATTCTAAACGGGTATTCTGCCGGAAAATTTCTTCTTTCCATAACGTTTCGGCAGCAACCTCCGCTGCCTTCATCAGGTGAGATGTCATATCGAAGCTGGCACTGAAACGACACAGCACCGAATATCTCACCTGATGAAGGAAGCGGAGGTTGCTGCCGAAACGTTGTGGAAAGAAGAAATTATCCGCCAGAATACCTGTGAAGAATTCTTGTCAACAGTCTTTACATCTGGAATAGAAGTTGGCGCTAGACGCAAGGGCATTCCATTTCGAAAATAGTTGCTGAATTCAACATTCCTCGATCAACACTGTCAATAATATGCCGAAATATGTAATTTCCTACGTTATCTTCTGTCAAGGACAATGCAGTGGCCGAACGACTTAATCACCGAGACCAGCGACGTCTGCGTCGAGGCGTCAGTGTTGACAGACAGGTGACACTGCTTCAAGCAACAGCAACACTCAATGTGCGACATACGTGTCCGTGTGGTAAGCGCAGCAAAATTTGGCGCTGATGGGATATGGCAGCAGAAGACCGACGCGAGTGCCTCTTTTTAGCTTATGGCTTTTGGTCATAAAGAGGTTGAAGGCAAGGAACAGAAAGGAGTTATGTCATGGAATTTTGAAGGAAGCATCCCGGCATTCGCCTGGAGTGATTCGGGGATACCATGGAAAACCCAAATCTGGATGTCCGGGCGGGGATTCGAAACCGCGTCCTCTCGAATGCGAGGCCAGAGCGTTAACCGCTCACCCACGCGAGTGCCTCTTATAACAAAATGCCATCGGCTGCAGCGACTCTTCTGGGCTCGTGAACATATCGATTGGCCCCTGGAGGTTGTCAGGAAGGCACTATGAAGCTGTTGGTGGCTCCATCCTGGTATGGACTGTGTTTACGAGGCATGGACTGGGACATCTGTTCAAACTGACCACTGACAGTAAATGGTTATGTTCAGCTGCTTGGAGTCCATTCATGGCCCTCGTATTCCCAAACAACGATGGAGTTTGGACTTTATCAGTACGACAATGCGCCCAGATCATTCACGAATGGTTTGAGGAGTATTTTGGACAATTCCGGCGAATGATTCGACAACCTAGATCGCAGACGACTTGAATTCATCCAAACGTATCTAATACTTAATCGAAAAGTCAGTTCTTGCACAACGTTCTGTACCGGCAACAAGTATGCAGTTACAGACGGCTCTTGAGGAAGGATGAATGAATGTTTCTCCACAGAAGAAAGATTGTAAAACCCACTGCCGGCTCGTTCAGGCCTACGCTTCTGAAAGATACCAAGGGAGCCGCCAGACCTAACGTCACCATCCAACGGACCAATCACCATCCACAGTACCATATACTCGTATGATCACTCCATACGCACGACGGAGAGTTTTGCGATTTAACTCAGAATTTCGGAACACAAGAAATTGATCACCTACACTTCTTCTTATCATGATGGCGCAGCAACCTATGGGAACGGATCAGTCATTGATTCGTTTATTTGCTGGAAAATGGAACTATGATAAAGCAAACAATAAGAGCCGCTCGATTCTTGACCGCTTGCGACAGTCCTTACGAAAGCGTCACAGAACTGATTAGGGAGTGTGCACAAACTACGTGGCTGGGTTCGGGGGAGGGGGGTGGCTGGAAGGCTACGCTGGGCTACGTGGGGGGAGGGGGGGTTCCGAGCCAGGCCACGTAGCTTTCCTTTCATTACATTTTTCACAGTTACAATGAGGAACAGAACTCACAACAGCATGTGAATATTTATTTCCCTCAGTTAATTATCTCCGTATGTAATTTACAATATTTTGACACGAGAAAACAGTTAAAATGTCTTCAGAAATCAAAAGGGAAAAAAGCTACGGGGTTGATGCAATAGCCACGTAGGGATACGTGGGGGGTAGGGGGGGTAGGGGGGGTTCACAGTAGGCCAAAATGGAGCTACGTGGTTTATGCACGCAGCAGATTGGGCTGGAAGTCTCTGGTAGACAGACGACGCAGGTTTCGTTTGAACTTATTGGGAAAAATGCATATACTCACTTTCACTTACGAGTGCGGCGAAATACCTCATCCATCAACCTATATAAGTCGCAATGACAGGAAGGATAAGATTAGACAGGTAAGGTGCCTCACTGATCCTTATATGAATTCTTTCTTCCCTCGTACCATTCGGGATTGGAATGCACAGGAAGAGATTAGTTTTGGTGCTGAGTACCCTCTGCCACCCACAATTTTGTGAATTGCATAGTATATCTTCTGTAGATGTAGATGTGAACAGCAACTGCTACATCAGGAAAGTTTTAGAGCCCGAGGCAGCCTAACATGCCATATTTCAGCAGAACAATGACCAATCACATGTGCCGAGGAGTGCGCAACATATCCTCAAGAAACGAGGGGTGCAATTGTTTCCCTGGCCTGCACGTTCGCAAGACATCTGTGAAACAAATTTAATTGCAATCACATGTCTCCTTCTGTGTGTTACAATTTTCAAAAACAGTCGTGTATTTACCTCCAGCCGTGCTTGTCATCGAATACGTTATTCAACAAAGTCAATCTCATCTTCTGTGATTCTGAAAAGACTTAACCTCGAACGCTAGATCGTAGAGTTCAGGTTTCGATTCGTGATATTCAACTTTTACACCACCACCTCGTCAATCATCTATTTATTTAATATTTTAAAAATGTAATAATATTCAATAATCAAACATACTAGCAATAAAAGACTTATACTTTTATGTGGGGCTGGTAAATGATTCTAGAAATACGTGAGATGATGATGATAATAATACCGAAAACATTGCGTTAATATTTGCATTACTTCTATTATGTTAATTATATTGGAATGAGGCACCTGTTCTGAATCGTGTCTCTTGTTAGCGAGAAAAATGGTGCTGTTTCGTCTCCAACTATAGTGAGACGTTTTTAACATCGTTGCAGTTTTCTAATTCCGATAGTTTGATTCACATTTAATCCATAGTGAAAGTAAGCTTTCGAGATAGGTGATCTGTTTCGAAGTATTTATTCATTTGGTACTTCTACTTCATCTAGAGCAGCTTCCAACTTCTGGCCTGGTCTGCTGGGAACAAAAGCCTCGCCACCGCTTCGTGTCCATCCACCATCTCTCTTCTTCCACTGCCACCCAATTTCCCCTTTTTCTTCCACACTTTTTAACAACCTTCACCCATTTTTCACTTGATCTTCCTCTGGGCCTCTACCCTTTCAGCTCCATGTCCAACACCTTCCTTGGTATTTTTAGCCATTCCATTCTCTTCACATGACCATACCACTGTAACCTAGATTTCTCTTTTCTCTGTTGTAGCTGTCCCTCCTTGTTCATCTCCCTGAATCTCTCATTCCTTATTCTGACCCTTCTCCTTACTCCTAGTCTACTTCTCTGAAATTTCGTTTCCATAGTTTGTACTCTCCCTTTGTAACTCTCCTTCGTCACCCAGGTTTCCGATGCATATGTCAGAATTGGCACAAAGAAGGTTTTATGGATTGCCTCCTTACTATTTTGCGGAACATCCCTGCTCTATACCACAACTCTAATACTCAGAAAAAATCTATCTGCACATCTTCCTTCATCTCCATCCTGTTCCCTCCATTTTCTTCAATCCATCTTCAAAAATATTTAAACATTCCACTTTGTTTAACTACTCTTCTCAAGTGATATGCATGTGTCAGTGTTGTTCTTCTTTGTTGTTATCATCGCCACCTTACTCTTTCATGCAGAGAACTTCACGCAACAACTCTCTTCCATACATCCAGCTGATCCTGCACCTCTGTTTGGTTTGTCGCATCATAGGCAACCATTAACCCATAGGATAACCTTCCCTAAAGTCCACTTGAGTAATTCTTGTCTGGCGCTTCCATGCTAAGAGGGGGATGTGGGGAGGGGAGGCATCCTAGCACCAGCAGGACGGAGTGACAGGATAGCTAAGTCCAGCCAAAGGTATGGTGTGGAACTGGAGGATTCGATCCTGGGATCCCGGCCCATTTCCAATCCCGAAAATTTCGGGACTAAATTTCTCCATCCAGTGAATTTCGGGATTGACAAAAAAAAAAAAAAAAAAAAAAAAAAATAGGGAGAAATTGATTTGAGAAATACATCATAAAACGCGCAAAATTTCCGAACGAATCACAGTCATTTTATCTGTCACTTTGACTTTCTTTTCCGTCTTGTTGTAACAGATGAAACCGAGAAGTTGTGAGTGAAAAGGTGTATTTTAAGTTAATTAGCATAAATTACCTAAAACAATGGTTATGTACAACGTTTGGAAGTCATTTTATGATTATGGCAGAATTTTCCCATCAAAATTCTTTAAAAAAAAAACAGGTGGTTTCACTAACGGAGAGACTAACTCGGAGAATGACATGCAAATGATGATAACCAAACTCACAAATGAAAGTAAAAGTTTTTAATTTCAGAAAAAAACTACAGACCTATATAGATAAAAGAGTGAAAATACTGTGCCCATAATCAGACAAAAAATTGAATTTTTCTAAAATCGTGAAGAAGGAAATGAATCGTTTTGAGGCCTCAATCTCCAGATGGGGCTATAATCTGGAACGAGCTTATAAGTACGTATTTATTAACAATCCCTCCAACTTCAATCGGGCCCGAACGCGCTTTCTCGGCAGCAGAGTAGATGTGCAATAAATTAAGAAGCAGGCGTCTAATGCCTCGTTGATTCTCTGATCATATTATCCCAATTCCCAGAAAAACTAAATTAAAAATATTGGTTTGCTGACTGTAAGAAAAGTGAATTTGACTGATTCATCTTTTAATATGTTAAACTTTTTTTCTACGTGCCTTGTTATTATGTAGAAACCTGCTAAAATACATAGAGAAGCTAATTTTTGTTTTGAAAAAAAAAAATCGTGATTGTATAATTTCAACTCTGATTATTAATAAATGACTGTTGTGTAAGGAAATATGACACAAATTTTTTTACAAAAATTACAATGAAAAAATGATTCCTACATTTTTTGTATGTTTCTAATTACCATCCCCAACCCCCAGATTATCCCGGGATCCTGACATTGTCTGTGCACAAACCCGAAATACCGGTATTAGAAATAAGGTCCGGTATCGAATTCTGTCTGTGGAACCCATGCCCAGGGATACGCATTAATTCCTCAACGGCAGTTTTCGGCAGAGAAGAAGACCTTCAGAATGGAGGAAGGGGCCACCCATCTCTCCGAGGGTCGATTGGAAGGGAAAACTGCTGACGTTTGGCAAAGAGAGATCTTCAAAGGCTAAGGGACTAAACGCAGAAATAAAATCCTCAACTGTGGTAGTCCTATCAAGCCAACAGAGCGAGTAAGGATTGATTGCTTTCAAATATAAAGGAAGAAACTCACTTACCTCTAAACACACTAAAACGTTTAACAATTGCAAGTCATCCAACCAATGTGTAGCGCATCTTATCTTTGTTCAGTGGATCCACTATACTGCTTCCTGGTTCCTGTCTGATGCTGTTCCTGATTTTCGTGCTTGGGAATGCGTTTTTCGTTGTTGTTCCTTTGTTTCTGATTTCCGGTGGAGGTTTGGCGGGTGGATCGCGTGCAGTGGCTGTGGAGAGCATTTCAATCAAGCGCGGAGGCCCCGCTAATAGGAGAGCGCACGCAACACCACACCTGACTGTCTACCTGGCCCACAGCAAGTACGTTAGTAAATACTCACCTTTGTTCGTTGACACCAAAGGTGCTCTACTTTCTGGCGGCAGGAAATTATGATGTGGCCACCTGAATGATGCGATGGTCCTCACTTTCCACATCAAAAACTACTTGTTAGCCCAGGGGTCCCCAAAAGTGGTCGATTAATACACGGGGTCGATTAATACAAGGGATCGATTAATACACAGGGGTCGATTAATACTAAAGAGGACCAGTTACACTGTCTAGGGAAAAATGGGAATATGCCAATAAAAATCAGGTCAATAAATGAAATTAAAGCTCATCCTCTCAATTCCCGGCTGTTTTCGAAGTTATGTGAAAAAAATGATGAAACTTTCCACCAATTTCTTTGCTTGTCAAGAAGTAATAATTTTCGGAGGCTTGTTGACTTGTGCGACTCATCCGAAGAGTTTTTTAATAAGACGGATCCATCGCTATGTGACGAGTTATAACAGTTCAAGAACCAATTCTTCTATTTTGCAGACCTTTTTTCGAAATTTATTCCAACTATCCATAGTTTTGTTATTACTTCTTATGATTATAACAACAGTGCAAAATATTTCCTTTTCTGCTAATGTTATTGGGTAGATATGGGAACTATAAATTCTTTCGTTAGGTTATTATGCAGGTCTTCTTATTGTTTAACATTATAAATGACAAAAATGATTTAATGTTTTTATTAAATACTTAATAATAGGGTCAATGAGAAGGCAAATATTCTATGAAGGGTTCGACGCAGTGTTACCACCTTACGAAAACAAAAGTCGCTGGACCTGGTCTCAAAACTCACCAGATTGTGGGATATTTAAAACTAAAAGATTCGTTAGAAATCGCTAGATAAAATAGATGCTAAGGTAAGTAATATAAAAATATTTTAGCAATTAGTATTTTCATTAATTAAACATAACATTGTACTAAAAAAACATCAAATTTCTTCAATCAATATTTCTTCTTCATCATATTGGTCTATCGGAGTTGCAGAATTTCTAAATGTGGAAGGATGAGATTAGTATTCAGCATCTTTAACAATTGAAGCAATTGCATCAGTCAGAAGCTCGTAACTGTAGCAGGTTTTTTCCCCATAATTTTTAACTGATTCCTTATAAAAAAGAATGCTATCAAGGGTATTTACAGCTATCCTATTTCTCTAATTGTTTTTAAGAATGTTCATTGTACTTAAAATCCTTCCTACTGCGGCACTAGAGTGAAAAAGTGATAGAATATGGCTAAATCGGAAAACTCCAGAAAGGTATTTATTCCAGCAGCATTCTTGAACTGGGTAAGCCATATTCCGTTTTAAATATATTATGTACGCCATTATTTATCCGAGTTTTGACAGAGGCATTACGTACCCCAATTACAATCAAGCTTTTCGAAACTGTGCAAGGTTGAATATCACTAAAAATCACCAAATATTTTTTTATCGATAACATATTTAAGAATATCGCTTTCGAGCTTCAAAATTCCCTAAATATAGCGACAAAATCGCTAAGGTGGTAACATTGGTTCGACGGCAAAAAAAGTTTGGGGATCCTTGTGGTACACAAACACAACACAGAACTAATTCGCACAAAGCCAACACGATTTGCAGACAGATGAAGAACGAGAAGTGTGTTTAGCTTCATAACGAAATCTTAACATATCAACAACGAGAAGTGATAAAGAAACGTTCACCTAGTGACACACTCAGTAAACAGACATACAGAAAATGCTAAAGAAACAACAATACGAAATGAGTTAACTAGATTCACAATGACTAAAGTTCGTGGAAGACAACAAGCGCGTGAACAAAATATTAGTAAAATAATATTATTAATTAAGTACGCTAATGCAACTTTTGTTGGATTTTACTTATTCCCGGACGCATTTCGTCACTCGTCGAGGTATCTTCAGCATACTCTGTTATTCGGTACTTTTTTTTCAGAATGGTTTTTATTTATATATCGGACCCGGAGTACGGGGCTACTCTACTAGATGGCGCCACAGACGCAGTGAGCAGGATGCCAGCGCCACAGCGACTGCGGTGACCTACGAGGCGTCTACTTAAGGGCAGCGCACAGCACACGGAGGCTCTCTCCATGCAAGATCATCGAAGTAACATTACTACGCTATCTGTCACTGTGTATTGTGAGACTGAGCCTAATAATCCGGATCCTTGTATCAGCTATGTTTTGTAGTTACTCTCTACTGTCCGAGGGATATCCACAGCCTACCTTCGCTAGTGAGCCACCTACCTCGAGTGGGAAAGCCATTCGACCCACCCGACTCCTGATATTTCCCGAATGGATTCGACATATATTTAAGAAAACTAATCTTATATCATATATCTTAATCATAGTGTGACTTACATTTACATATTATCGGTGTTTGGATTTCGTACATAAGTTTTTGTTTACATACAATAAAACCAAAAATCATATTGTAACGTAGATTTACATTTCTGATTTGTTGGTCACCTGTATTCTCAATCAACATGTACAAAACTATCCTATTTAGATGCAGTTGAGACCTTATGGCTTCTCTGATGGAGAAGTGCGAAGTAGAAGAACTGGAAATTACTGTTTTGCAGGTGAGACATTCCATTATAATCCGACTAAGAGTACAAAGAACACAAACACGTTATCAATGTCAAAATGAATCAAATGAGTTAGCTCTGCAGTGGCAAGAAATTCAGTAGAGGAACACCAGGAATGTGTGGAAAAATTCCATTAACACCATTGGACGTGCCCTCACCAGAATTCTTTCATTACGTGACTGGTGAAGCTGCCGAGCGAAACGAGTGTAAGTCCAGCTAGTATACAAACAATTCCATTGTTTTCCATTGCAAACCACCAGTACGGCTCGGGAGTGAGGGATTGGCTGGTGAGCATTGAGAAGTGGCGGGGCAGAATTTTCCTCAGAGCAAAGAGACGTGCTGTAGAGTTTCTGATGTGGTCATCTGAAGCCAGAGATTGCCCTTAGAAAATACTATGAGTCTTATTTGAATGTTATAATGATAAATACTGCGTTATTACCATGATAAATAAGTTCTATTTTTTTTTCCAAACGTTGCTCAGCGCATTTCATTCCTACCTTGTAACTATGATCTCTGATGTATAGGACTCATACAATCTGTAATCTGAGACAACGAATGTTGTTTTTATGTTATTATGTTGTTGTTAAGTGTCAGCATGGCGTAGGAGGTAGGATGTCTGCCGCACAATTTTCCGACCCGGATTAAAATCCCCGTAGTATTAAATATTTAAAGTTAGAGTAGGAAGTGCAGTATAAAAAGAACGGTAGAGGACTGTGAACAGCTGCAGGGTGATCTGGACAGGATATCAAGCTGGGTTGCTAAACATGGGATGAAGAGAAATGTAAAGAAGAGTCAGCTTATTAGATACACAGATGAAAAACTAAAGGTTGATTATAATTATAAGGTAAGGAAAGAATTGCTACTTGAAGACTAGTAATGTAAATATCTTGTCATAACATTTGATAACAAACTCAAATGGGCAGGACACATTGGACAGGTAGTGGGAAAATGTTTCAAAATTCTGCACTTTATGGAGAGAGTGATGAGGTGATGTACGACAGAAGTAAAGGAATTGGGTTAGAAAACATTGGTCAGACCATTTCTTGAATATGGTGGTGTAGTATGGGACCCACATTGTGAGTATCAAATACGGGAGTTGGAAGGGGTGTAAAGGAGGGCTGCTAGATTTTTCTCTGCAAATTACCACAGAACACAAACAGTAACCGATATGATAAAAGAGCTGGAATGGGATTCATTGGAAGACAGGAAGAGGATGAAGAGAGTCATGGGAGTTGACAAGGTGTATATTGGTGGTGAGGCGTGGAAAGATATTGGTGTAAGAATTAAAAGTAGTGCATGGAAGGGAAAAGATAACCATAAGCACAAACTGGCACTCGATTGCAGCCACAAGGGTGTGGGAAGTTTTTCTTTCGTAGGGAAGGAGGTCAGGGATTAGAATAAGTTAACAAGAGAATTGATGAATAATTTACAAATAAGGCTAAAACAATTTAAAGTTGACATTTGTAAAGGGCAAATGTAGGTGCATGTAGGAAAGGGAGAAAAATGGGTTTGTAGCGAAACTGTAACTGGATCGTGCGCTCAATCGCAATTAAAGTATATCAAGAATGTTAAAAATCGAGAAGCAGTAATGAAAGATTTGAATTCAAGAGTTCTCATTGTTAATTTATTTGTGCAACTATTCTCTTTTAGCTTTCTTGATTTGGTGTAAGTATTGGTGGACACCATCTTCTGCAGTCGGCTTGTATTGCAGAGCTCATGAGGTGAAAGTCAAACCACTAAATTGTGTAATGAGTATAAATGGCCATAACAAGACACCTATAAAATAAAATATACCACCAGCGTTCAATACTACTGGTGCGGTTATCTGGAGAATGCTCGCTTATACACAGGCAGTTCTATTGAAGAATTTCTGTGTTACTACCGACGTCGTACACAGACATATCTGCATCACTTGTAAGAGTTTTCGTTGTACTCCTCGCCACGTGTGCTGTGTATAAGATTTTAGTCGTATATCATTACAAGCACCCAATCTGTAATATTCTACGTACCAATTCAGCATACACGATATTTTACTGAAATTAACACAACTCTTCTTTTATTTATCACTCCGTTACAGGTTCATTCCATAATCACACAATTTCATTTTTATTAGTATGAACAGTTTAGGTTCAAAATTGAACTCATTAATATCTTTTCTCTCTCCGACATTTTGCTTAATAACAATACTCTTGTTTGCGCTCCTCTGTCCAGTAGGTACCGCGCCTTCTTTTCGCGTGTTCGTCTCGGCTTGTCCCATTTGTCATTAATTTCTTCCGAAAAAGATCTCTGTTGAAAGCATCTTCTGTTACTAGTCCCATTATATTTATTATAATTACTACCGATACCATTCAGATTTTAACTGTTTTTATTTCTCGGAAAACATCAGACTCCAAAGATATTGGTTGCACAATGCACATGTAAACACAAGCTCCAGCGATTACAGTCAATACTACTTTCAAAGACAATACTGCTATACACTCTCACAGTACTGAACTCCTTGCATACGTAAAAACTGTTCCTTACTGTTCGCGTAAAACTGTTTTAAAACTTGTCTCTACCGATCGCTTATATAAGTTTCATAGAAAATTCCAGAATACTACAAAGGATTCCGACAGATGTTTCTCGAACTCTAACAATAGTAAAACATTTAAAAACGTATTAAAAACAATCAAAATCAATTAAAATCATTACGAAATGCGCAGAAATGAAAATTAAAGATATTTACCCACAGAATTATTCACATAAATCAGTTTAAACTGTCGTAAATTGTCCTCTAAATATCGTAGCTCACCTTAATACTTGGAATTACAAACATTTAACCAATTTTTCTTGCATAGTTCTGTCCATGAACATATTAAATAGTATTTACATAATTTATTTTCACAGCACAAAGTCCATTTACACCGATTTACAATAAATTGCAAGACAACCATAAAAAATCATATTTACTCAAACCCTAGCTTGCTACAAATAATTCATAAAATACAATTTCATTTAAAATCTGGATTTGAGGGCTGTTACACTCTGATCACTCCTCCAAAGATATTCCCTCCCGCACCCGTGTACAAACTTATCCTTTCTGGTGTTCCCAACGATCTTAGCTCCGTATTTCAAAGAAATAATTATACATAATTCAAAACACAAGAATTTCAGTAAGACGTAACCTTACACACTTCTCCAATTAAAGATGTACTGCGGCTGATACTGACTTTAAGACGCTGTTCCAAGATCGACGACTAGAAACAATGGACGATTCCATTCCGTTGACTCACCAGCAACTGGCTTTCAGCAATACGATAACCTAACATCAAATGCCACTGTCCACTGCAAGACTACGTATCGAAAACAGAATTTGACCCAGAGCTCCCTGATTGTCTTACGTCAACTGACAATGCCATTGATATGACTTTATACAAACATTTGGGCGTTCTAAGACAATCGTAAGCAGTTTCACCATTTTAATTACTTCCATTAAATAAAAATTCTTTAACATTTTGTTTGGAGTTTTTTAAAATAAATTGTAAAATAATTTGATTTTCGGAATTCATTGGGGTTTGATTCTTTACAATATTATTACTAACCCGGCCCACTCCTTGATTCGCTGATGCATATATTTGTAAATGATTATTAATTAACTTTTTCATATGATAATAACCTGGGGGTAGCACGTCTTATAACAGTATTTATAACCATCAATCATTTGGTGGAAACCTGTTACAATTTTACCAGCAACCTGGTTCGGTACAAATATATCTGTTTCAATGGCATGGAAAAGAAAGTCCTCACATTCAAAGATCATGAATTTCTCGACAGAAACCATCTACCAATATAAGTACTGCGTTTCAATTACTTACAACATAAAAAAACAAATTCAAATACGGGAAGAATATGATATATCAACCATGCGATGGTTGGCGGAGGATGACCGGTTGTTCATTTCGCACGTCAGCGACTGGAAGTGTAGTTGCCATTCGGTATGAAGGTCCACGTGGAAGTCTTGTACGTCGACCACACGTGACCTCAAAGAGACGACAAAACTAAGCTTGATTGCTCGGTACGTGACGGCAGTTGAAGCTGTCCTGCTGGCAAAGGTCAAATTACAATAGTTAGAGCGGAAAAAACAACCATATTTCAATTTGCTGTATTTCATTTTTATCAAGATGGCAATTGAAACATTATTTTTATCTCTATATTTCTTTCTGCAAAGGTGAAATCTTTATATATAAAGATGAATGTATGTTTGTTTGTTTGTTTGTTTGTTGGTTTGTTGGTTTGTTTGTTCTTCATACAAATCCACAGTTTTTATCCGTTCTCGATGAAACTTTACACACTTATCCTTTGAAACAAGGAGAAAAATACTGTCTACATTTGGTTGAAAAATTATCTGTATAAATAACACATTTGTCTCATAACTTCGAAATACGGCGGTAGACTGACACGTTGGATGTGGACGACTCCGTACCAAGTTTCCACGTAGTGGCCTGGCAGCTGAGTGGCTAAAGCGCGGGCTTACGAACGTCGTGATCTCCGGTTCAAATCTCCGTCGGGGATGAGATTTTAAAAAATTGTTTTTCATCGTAAGAGTCAGGCCTGGGCCATAGGTTATTCGGATTGAATGTTAAACCGTAGATATTAGAAAGTTAGGGGTGCAATGCGAGGCAAATCGTAGGTATTCTTGCAATGTTGTAGGTGTATACTTTTTTACGTTATAATGATCCCTCAGGTTTTGTTCGCAGTCAGTGTGTAAGTGTAAACCACAGTAATATTATTATAATTAGGGATGTAAGTCCTTGTCTTTTTGATACGTTATGACGACCAAATGGCTATATCGTTGTTATGGAATTTTATAAGGAAATCTGTATGAAGGGCACAGGATATTTTTTCCAGTACGATTAACAGTTGTAGTCACGAAATTTTGAGACCTTATCGAATGGTGACAGAAATATGTTGGAAATTGATTCTCATAACTTGGAAATACGGCGATAGACAGACACGTTGGATATGCACGTCTTCAGACCGTGTTTCCGTGTAGTGTGCTGGAAGCTCAGTGGCTAAAAAGCTTGCTTACGAACGTCGTGGTCTCCGGTTGAAATCTCCGTGGAGGCTAAGATTTTTAAAAATTGTTTTTCATCGTAAGAGTCAGGCCTGGGTCGTAGGTTATTCGGATTGAATGTTAAACTGTAGATATTAGAAAGTTAGGGGCGCAATGCGAGGCAAATCGTAGGTAGTCTTGCAATGTTGTAGATGTACACTTTTTTACGTTATAATGATCCCTCAGGTGTTGTTCACAGTCAGTGTGTGAGTGTGAACCACAGTAATATTATTATAAATACGGAAGTAAGTCTCTTTCTTTTTGTTACGTTTTGACGACTAAATGGCTATATCGTTGTGATGCAATTTTATAAGGAAATGTGTATGAAGGGCACAGGATATTTTTTCCAATATGATTAACAGTTGTAGTCACGAAATTTTGAGATCTTATCGAATAGTGACAGAGATATGTTGGAAATTAATTCTCTTCAAGAGGCAGGTTCGACGGTAGAATGATATAGTGATAGCTTTCCTGTCATATTATGCCGACTCGATATTGTTTGGGACTAATCCTTCGTTACCAACAACTTCACATATTTAATTCTGGCAAAAAAATTCTTAATCCACGCGTACGAAGTCGCTGGTACGAGGCTAGTTATATATGTATAGAGCGAGTCCATAAACTCGTAGCTCCATTTAGACCTCCTGTGAACTTCCCCCCCCCCCCCCGTAGTCCGACGTGACTTTTACTTGTATCCATACCCCACCCCTCCCCCGCGTGGCACGCAGCTTTTTTCCTTGTTGATTTCAGAAGGCATTTTGTACTATTTTCTTTCCCAAATACGGAGCTAATTAAGTGACGGAAATAAATATTCACGTTTTGTTGTGTGTTCTGCCCCTTATTTTAACTATGACAAATAATATGAATGAAATTCTACGTGCCTTGGCTCGGAAACCCCCCTCCTTTCCCCACACATAGGCCAGCGTAGGTTTGCGGGCATCCATTAATTACGTGAGGTGTTTTCCCGGAATTCCGCACCCCTTTCTCCTTCTGGTGAAATTTGGCACAAGATTTGTTCGGACCCCTCTCGCCGTAAAATGACGTGAGATTTTAACGGGACCTCCTCTCCTACTGAATACCTCGTAGTTTTTGAGACGTTTTTTTTATTTCTCCTCCTTCGGAGGGCTATACCCTTCCTAAAGTCGGTATCCGCGTCGTTTCTACACCTTATACCCTGCTAAAATCGACATCCATGTCGTTTGTGGACTTTTTTTTTATTTCTCCACCATCCTTCTTGATTTCCGTCGTCACCCGCCCTCCACCTTGGTGAGATTTGCCGGAAACCCCTCCCCCCATTTCACCGCACGTAATTAATGGACGCCCCCTATCCAGCCACGCCCTTCTCCCCCATGTACCACGTCACGTAGTTTATGGACGCTCCCACACGGTGGTCGCCGTTTCCCCCTTCTCGATTTTCATTGCACTCGATCGCACCAGTCGTATTTCTCAAGTCCTCTGCTTTACATGGCTTCTTCAACGTCCTTCCAGTTTCTCGGTAGTCTTATTTGTTTCTTTCTTTCGGGTGACGTCCATTCCTAAACTGTTTAACATCTTCCATTCGTCGAAGTAGGCCAGACCATGTGATGCTTTTCCCCTCTATACTGTTTAATGTCTATAATGGAGTTTTCTACTTTCATTTTGTTCCCGATTCTATCGTTTCTAACATGTTCTAATTTTGATGGTCTACTACGACTACATCTCCAGAAGGGCTAACAATCTGTATTTCAGGGGCGTAGCTACTATGGGGCTAGGCGGTGCAGTGCACCTTGGCCCTCACGCTCAGGGGGCCCCCAAGAATACCTCAAGAGCCCCTAAGCGCACCTATAGGGCCCACGAGCCTTCACGGCAAACTGGTGACCTTGTTTTTAGCTCTACCGTCGTCTAAACACAGGAGCCCCTCACTAAGGGCCCTCGCTGCTCAGGGGGACCCAACTACTGCTCAGGTGCCCCTAAAGAACAATTCAAGGGCCCCCATCCTCAGTTCAGGGGGCCCCTACCAGCACACAAAGCAAAAAAAAGGTCGCCCGTCTGGCCTCAGGGCCCAAAATAAATTTTTTGCACCGGGGCCCTTGTTGACCTAGCTACACCACTGCTGTCTTTAAGTCGTTTTGTCGTCTCCCACTTCTCTGAACAATCATACTGCCATATTCAGTAGTTTTGGTCTTTTTTGTAATTTTGTTGCTCCACAATAGCGAGTACGCTGACGAATCACGATTCTCCCCTGTCCCATCTTGTTGAGCAGATCCTCACTACTTTGCCCATTTCAGGAAGTTGTGACACCTAGGTATTTGAAACACGAGCAGTGTTTAACTGTAGATGTTCCAATGCTGAAGTCACTGGAAGAGTTTTCGCCCACTGCCATATACTCAATTTTTTCCATGTTTATAGTAAGTTCAAACTTTTCGAATTCCTTTTTAAATTTTCTCGGCATATACTTTGCATCGCCTAGATCGCCAGCAACTATGACCTGATTGTCAGCGAGGAGCTGGGTATACAGATTCGTCACCGATCGGGATTCCCATGTCACTACATTTTTGTTTCACTTTTTAAGCCCTACCTGTACATATATTTCAGACACTTCTGTTTCATTGCTCGCCGTTAGTCTGATTTCTTATACTTGCAATTCTATCATTTTTAGAAATGTGTTAAATGAATAAAAGTGATTAACAATTAGAAATAACACAAAGGAAAACTTTTGACCTATTATTTTTTTATTTATTTGTCGTATGGCTAAGCAACTAATATAATACAAAAAAATATTTACAATGACAAGAACGTTGGCAGCATTCACAAATTGATGTCCAATTCTTCCAGCCATTCTATGAAGGAAGTTGTAGCTCCGAAAACATTTCCAAATGGTCCATCATGGTTCCTTAGAGGGCATTCTTTGATGATATTGTCCACACTCTGGGAAGGAGCTCCGCAGTCAAGTGCAGGAGAATCACCCACCCACTTATACAGTATGGCGTTGCATTCCGCATGGCCTGTTCTTAGACGATTTAGTTTGACCCTCTGGTCTCTATTTAGGTGGAATCCCGGGATCTTTAATATCTGGATGTTTCACAGATGAAGATTTCCAGCTTTGTCGCCATTTTTCCTTAACATCAAAGTCAAATACATCTTGCCATACTGGATTTCTGGATTTAAGACGAGTGGGGGTAAGTCATTTAGGACCACGTGGACTGGGAGATCCTGAGGATGGTCAGGATGGTGTAATTTTATCCACTCACGTGCCGCTGCTTCTTGGTGTCTTACCTCTGGAGGTGGTATTTTCCTGATTAGGTGTAACCAGGGGACTGGGGTGGATTTTAGGATGCCAGTTATTACTCTCATACACTCATTCAGATGGACGTCGATTTTTCTAGTGTGAACACTACGTTGCAACACTGGAGCACAGTGTTCAGCAACAGGGTAATCCATGGTGAGAGTGGTTGTTCGTAGTGTGTCCGAATCAGCTCCCCACGAAGTAGGCCTACCAGCTAGCTTCTTCATGATGTTGTTTCGTGTTTTAAGTTTCTGACTTGTGTTTTCCAGCTATTTTTTGAATGTTAAGGAACGGTCTAAGGTGATGCCAAGATATTTAGAATAGACTTTTGACCTATACAACTGTTACAAGGGTGTATACGGCCATTTTAAAACCACCAGGAACCTATGGAGGTATTTGAGGCCATATTCAAAGCAAACTTACTTCTGCATTGGATCAAACTGCTGAGGCAAATTGTCACAATATCATCTTGGTTGTCTGGGTGGAACCTTGTCAATTTATGGAAACATGACATTTCTGCCATCATACTGTGGCTGTCTTCAGAGTGCTATTTCGTAGTAGTCCTTTGAAGTGAGCCACAGAATGATGGCTGAAACGAAGAAAGCAGCAGCTTGATTGCTGAAAAGTCGGGTTTCAACAAATTGACGCGGTTCCACAGTACAATCCGTATATTATTGAAGTTTACGGAAACAGATGTTTACAACGAGGTGAAGACTCCAACGTAGGCGAGGGTAAACAGAGGCAGTGGAGCGGCGAGGCATTCCTTTGAGGCGGAGGCTCCCGCTGACGGAGGGACCACCCAGGCAGGCGACATCAGTTACCGTCGCTGCCTGCGGACCTATTAATTCAATTAGAGCGACCGCCACAGACACAAAAAGGTAGCGCACGGCCTGTCGCGTGGCTCGCTGCCAGCTCACAACACAGTCAACACGTGAACTGCTGCAAGCGCTAGGTTAAACGTCCGCCTCAGTCGAGACCTGAAAATGGATTGCTGATGTTATTTCAGCCAATTTAGGCAGGTAAATGCTTGTAATGGCCCGGTGTCAAGGTTTCTGTTGGCTGCGAAATCTGTACTGTCGTACCAGCCTTAACCTAACCCGGTAGTCCTACCGAGTATAGGGGACCTACGGTTTAACCTAGAATCCGAACCACAGAAGCGTTCTGGCGTTCTTAACATTACACAGATGAAGGTCGCATTACGGCTCTTTGAAAATCCGCGCCAAGACGGGGATACGAACCGGGGACAATCCGATCTCCAGTCAGACGCCTTAATAACTCAATCAGCAGACCACTCCATCTTGTGATGTCCAAGCACAGGACCGGTTGCTTATCGGCTGTCACATGATTAGTGTAAAACTCAGAAACTGATGAGTTTTTTTAAAAAAAATTTGGTTATGGTTTTACGCCTCGTCGACGTTGGTCATTAGAAGCGGTAAAGGATGCGGGGGCAAGGTGAGTGTGAAGGAATTCGGTGATGGCCTTTTTGAAGGAAGGATCCCAGAATTCACCTGGAGTGATTCTGGATGCCCGGACGGGGATTTCAACCCGCCTCCTCCCGAATGCGAGGCCAGAACGTTACCGTTCACTCACCACGCTCGGTAAATATTTATTTTTCTCTCGTTACTATAGACTACGAAGGAACCGACTCTCTGTTGGACAGGCGGAATTCTAAACCATATTTTTGTTATACCTGGAACCTTTTGTTCTCTTTATGACAAGCGTGTTTTTTGTTTGTATAATGTGTAGATTTCTGTGGTTCGGATTCCACGTTAAACTGTAGGTCCCAGAGGAAAGGAACTGACTGTACTACCTCTGACACAATGGCTTAGTATGCCTCCTTCGGGAGGATCCAACCAACAATCGGGTTGTGGACTAAGTTAAGTTTTAATGTGTAGACTATGAGACGAAGAATGGTGACCGTTCCGGTATTCATCTTCGTGATTGCAGAAAACAGCCTAAAAACCGCAGCCAGGACCGTCTGTACGCGGGGTCAAGGATTCGAAATATATTCCGTAATAAACATTCATAGGCCCGATTCTCGTTGGACATATGCTCATTAAAAAAACTATGGCCGTGAAACATCCAAACTGATATAAAAGTAGAAGCCAAATGAAATTAAAAGAAAGTAAAGTGAGAGAGATGCGATGTAAATGATGGCCGGAAAGTAACTCCCTATTTTGGATTTAGAATAGCTATTGATGTTATTTGTAGATTGCAATGAAGGTTACCTTGTTTTTTAGACGAAAGTGTGGCATTATGTCAATTTTTTTTTTCCAGAGAGATCTGACAACGATTAACTATTCAGGACAGAGCGATAATTGCAGCAAGGTATGAGATGTGGCAATCTGTAATGCAGGTAGGTTCAAAGCTGATGGAGAGGTGAACATGGGAAACATGTTGTTTTGGATGCAAAGACAATTAAAAATTGGCATAGGACGTCACTGACGACAGGTAGTGTTATGAACACAAAGAGATCAGATCGGCCCTCAACCTCGGTTTCAGAGAAAAGGATGGTCGCAGTGAGGGAGATGTTTCAGCGAAGCCCTGCAAAATCAACAAAACAAGCTGCAAGAGTGACTCGCATGACACGTTATTCTGTGCGTAAAATTCTCCACGAACAGTTACATTACAACCCTTGGAAGTAATTCTGATGACTATGATAGGCGTCTTGAATTTTGTGATGTTCGCGAGGTATGACGATGATCCACAGCTGTTTCAAAAAATTCTGTGGAGTGACGAAGCTGTGTTTAATGTTGGGGGGGGGGGTTTGTTAATCGCCACAACAGCCATTATTGGGCACAAAATGATCCCAAGGAGACTGTTGAAAAAATGCAGGGGAAGTGACAATCCAAAGAGTAGCAGAGTTATCTTAGGTGAGTATTTCTTCAAACACAAAGATGGTTACAGCAAATAAAATATTAATTATGCTTATGCGTTTGATTCAAGTATCAATTTATTTTAAAACTGAAGAAATAAGTAACTAAAGTCAAAAAATAAACCAGAATATAAAGACTAGTTGAGTGATCTTTTGTGGGTATTTCTTGAAATGAGTGCTCACCTCAAATGGCGCATATTCGTCGCATCTCGAAATGATTATAATTTCTTATGCAGTTCCTCAGTCAAATAGATTCATAAGGTATTTTCGCAATCTGAAGCTATACCATAAGCTCTCAGAATTTGAAAACGCCATCCGAATTGTTGCGATAGTTGCGCGTGAAGCCATTTTAAACTGTAAGACACGCTGCTAACTTACAGATTTATAACAGTATAGAAAATAACCTGAATGTGCATATTGCCTGAGACTGTTTCTACCAGTATTCTGGGATGGAGGACGCCGTTGATGCTGGTTTTCCCGCCTCTTCTGCTCGCTGAGTAATCAATCGAGGCTGCGCCGAGGTAATCATCGCCGATTACCGTTGCCAGTCCCGCGGGCGAAATCCATCACAGCTCCACCTCCCAAGCTGTCTGAGTCATCAGCCAACAAAACACGATCAGCGCCGTCTCTCTCTTGGCTCAACACCCAGAGCCAGATTGGCGCGAAATTACCGATTGGAATAGTAACCATTGTTCGAACTCAGTGAAGACATTCAGAAGTTACTCTAAGTAAAAGTCGTTCTGTTGAGCATTTCATTCAATGAAGTATCACCTGAACACCGACACATCGCAATGTTATCGAGACAGTGCCTATGAAAATCGTAATACCAAGAGAGAGTCTAGCTGTCAGAATCAAATTTACACATGTTGCTAGTATGAATAATTTTTTACAACAGCACTATAATTATCAGCAGAAACAACCAGTACCTTAGAGGGCATCCATAAATTACGTGAGGTGTTTTCCGGATTTCCGGCACCCCCCCCACCCCCCTCTCTGGTGAGACTTCGTGAGATCTGGTCCACCCCCCCCCCCCTCTGGTGAGATCTGGTCCGTGAGACCTCCCCCCCCCCCACTACAAATCGCCCTCGCAACTTTTTGGGACCTTTTTTTTAGGTCTCACCGTTACAAAGCCGGTGACACCCCCACTTTTCGACGAAATACCCACCTAAAATCGACTTACGCGTGTTGTGTAGACCTTTTTTTTTAGCTCTGCATTCCAACAAAATTTCGAAAACCTTACGTGAGATTTCCGTTGACCGCCCCTCCCCCTTGGTGAGATTTCGCCGGACCCCCCCCCATTTCACCTCACGTAATTTATGGACGCCCACTTACCACCTGCAATAGTAGCATCGAATGGAAGAGGCTTTGGATGATGTCCTGGCCCATAAATTGCGATGCTTTTTCCTTGCTAATGACTACTGTAGGACCGGGGTACCATATTTCAGGGATGTTAAATAGGTGGCATGCCTGGCGAACATGCAGAAATCTGCTGCGACGCGGAGCAAGCTTGAATTCCTGGGAACAGGTTGACGGGCATTGCCCCTCTGCGATAGAGCGCCAGATACGGGAGAAATTCCGTTTGTATTTATATCTTTGCTTCTAAGATTCCCATTAACGGTAAAAAATCTGGGCGGTATTGTGATATTTCTGTCAGTTATTCTTGACATACGTATTCAATAAAGAAAATTATTTTATTTAAACATGCAACGGTTAGAAAAATAACAAGTGTTCTTAAATAAGCAGGCCCTACGAATGTTCTTAAAGAAGAATTAATATTGAAAAAAGTTCCCGGTAACACAGAGTTGTACAAACTTGGCGAGCAACATATATAAGCCACAATTTCGACGTTTCATTAGCGTAAACGTATATTTGCGTTGACTCTTTCACCGATGGCTTGAAAATAAAACACATTAACCATGCTAGGCCTTTATCTAAGCACAATCAGTCAACATTGTACTACTCACACATCCGCCATTACACCATCATCCTCTGCACAGCCAAAGATACTACTATTTAAAATTGCACTAAGACTATGCACACTGCGGCATTTGTCGAATCATTCACACACAGCTTAAATAATTAACATTTTACATTACAATATTCATTACATGAGTGTAGCATAATAAATTATTGGTGGGTAGTGGATAGCAATGGTCACAAAACACTGCCCTGAGGAAGTCCCATGTTCACTCCTACTTCTTTTGATAGTGCATTTCCTACCCTAACTTTTTGCTTTAAGAATTCTTCTACCCAGCAAATTGCCTTTTTATCAACTTCAATAGTTTAGTTTAGCACCATTTTATGGCTCACTCTGTCAAAAGCCTGTAAAAGATCTAGTGCTACACCATCAATTTGACCTGCCCTGTCCATTTCATCAGAAATATTTTGCCTGCTATCTGAGATTCGCACGAATATCGTTGCCTAAAGCTATGTTGCCCGACTTGAATACCACTTACGATCCTCACAGACACGTCTGATATGGTTTCATATTAATCTCTCCATTAATTTACCTACCACTGATGTTAAACACATTGGCTAGTAGTTTTCGACTCTATTTTTCACCCTTCCTTTATGGACCGGTACGACAAACGCACTTTTCCAGTCATCTGGTAAGCATCAAGTATACGGACTCAATTTAAATAATATTTCAAGATATGGTACAATGTCACATCCGGCTATCTTTAAGATTGCTACCGGAGCGTGACTCCATCTCAATTGTAACAATTATTATCATTGTGTCACAGGATTCGTGGCGATGGTGCCAAAATCTGTTACTTGCTACTGGCCAGCAACAAACTCAAAAATGTATTGCGGAACGAGGCGCTTCTGCGGTACATTCTTAATGTGTATGCAGCCATCACTGAAGAACAGCTATACTGCAAAATCGCTAAGAAACACAACACAATGCTTAATAGCACACCAGTGGCTATAATCAAAAAACAATTATATTTCGGTAGTTCAGGCTCAATAGATTAGATCCACAGAGAAGCGGATACTTGCTGTTATGAACTGAAAGGTATCACACCACGAAAACAGACAATGTTATATCTGTTGTAAGAACGAAGCGTAAATAAATAAAATGCTCCTTGGCTTACTTTGACGGGACGTTTCGAGGGAGTCCATCTCGTCCCACCAACTGCAAACGCACTGGCAAAGTAACAATTACTGTCTTCGGCCCATTGGCCCGGCATACACATGACTGCCTTGGCGTTATGTCAGGTAAAAACTTCAACATGACCAATCATTCACATTCAGACTAACAGCGGACTTTGTCACTGATGGGGAATCCTTGACACCCCTTAACAGTTCGCTATCCATAATGCACTAGTTGTATGGTTTGCAAACTGCCGTCTGTTCAGATTCTTAAAACGACAGTTCAGATGGATCCAGTAGCCATGACATGAGCAATAATTCTTCAGTTTTGATGAGTGGCGTGTAGCACGATTATCGCGTCATATATCTTTTCTTCGTGGCTGTCAATTAATGTCACGTTGAACAGTGGATCATATTAAACGTCAAAGATATATTTCCTGTTTCCGCTAGTGTAAACCTTTCATTATAAAAGTATGTGATAAAAATTCACCAAATGCAACGGAAGTGGAATAATAATAATAATAAATAGTAATATAAATTAATAATAATAATAATAACAATCATCACCAACATACTAACTGTAAATCTACTATATAATTTCCTGAGGTCACTCACCTCGATAGTTAATGGCTGGAGAACGATGACGTCACGTGCCAGTCTTCACTCGCAAATTAACAGCGATCATAGTTATTAGTAATTAGAGGTTAGGGGAACAGTTTGATAGCTAAGCAACTGCTGTGAAATTAATTGCCATAATACAGTCATTAATTTTGCTTTGTAGCATATCATAGTTAAAAAAAATCGACAAACTTCACTGTTAAAAAAACGTGAAACTAACATACCAACTATAAGAAACTTAAATTACTCATGGTCTCTGCTATAATCACGAATGTCAATTGTCATTCCAGCCTAGGCTAAATTTCAATTTAATTAAAACTTTTGCTAATGTTGCTGCTTGACCAAGGTTTATACATTATGGCTTATTTGATTTTTACGTATTTTATTGACAGCTTTCGTAAATGGCCTTTGTTGGTACATATTCGGTGTACGTGAGTTGTTAGATTATTTAAAGTGGATATCAGATCAAATATGTTTCCGAATCGAGCAGTCTGTCAATTCATTTGTAGGGTTTTGCTTAACTATTTAATAATCTGGAATCTGTATTGACTTGTCAGGCCGTTACGGACACTATGAGCAAAGATTAAATTATGAATATTTGCCCTGCCTCATTAAAAACCAACGTGATGCTTTCGAAATAATTGCGCTCTACCTTTAAACGGGAATACTTCAAATTTTACAGGGTCAAATACAAGTTTGTATTTCAACAAGGTCGGGTATAGCAACCATGACCTTTGAAACAATTATACGATAGTGCGATCACATCCGTCAGCGTTTACAGGTCTATTAATACTTCTGAGATCTTCAAGCTCAAGAGACTTTATTCACTCTAAGGGTGAAACACTGGTCAAGTGCGTATTTGGCTAAATTAGGTCAACCTGTCATAATCATTCACCCTAAAAGCTGGAACTATTCTAGAACCGTGACGATACGCATGGGCTAACACTAGTTTCCATATAAAAAATACTTTTATTTGTTCAAAATACAAAATTTATTTTTCTGATGTCTCTTGCATTGTATGGATCGTAAGAATGGTTATCGGATTTTTTCATCCAAGTTGTTCTCAGATATAGGCCTAAAAGCTCTAAATACATAATATAGATTAAGGCAATACTGTATAATCTGAAGAAGCATGCTTTAACCTTTCGGTAATTTTGATTTTTTTACGAGAATAACTTGGAAAAACGTTCCTGTTTAAAGTAGCAATATAATAAAGATAGTACGATTACTTACGATTACACAAAGATAGTATCGTTTGTCCACTCGAGTGCAAAAGAAAATTACACAGAAAAATAAACGCAAGGAATATACAAAGATAAAAGTGTGTATCACCCATAGAAGTTTCACTTCTTGAACGTGTATAAACTGTCATATGAAATTTAATTTACATTTGAAGATGCCAAAACATTTTCTGGTAAACGATCAATAACATCTCTTACTTGATATACATAGAAAGAGATAACACTATACTGTGCTGCCATGGCAGTGCCAGTCACTAAAAGCGGTTTATGGAAATGTGCGATAAGAAATATATTTCGCATGCAGCTGCCAAATATTTTCACAACAAACGCGGGTTCTGGAAAATGTAGTCAGCCCGCATTCCCTCCGCGTTCGAACGACTAACAAGCAGCAGGCAGCTTCCTGCTCCGTAATGAGGAGAGATCAAAGCAGTTTCCAGCGAATTAATGAAGTTTATTTCACTGGAAGCTCGTATAATAGTTCAGATAAAGTCAATTAGAACAACAACCGTCTCTTTAAACATTCATGAGTAGTTAGTGTCTGTTGGAACACGAATTAGTTCAGTCCGGTATAGGCAATACTAGCAGCACATGTCATTATACTACTGTGGTGATTGCCTCTCGCATATGTAGTACTCACTGAACGCAGTCACGCTTAGATATATCGATAAAATAGCACATTAGAACCCTCTGCTGTTACGAATTTACATCAATGATCTCTCATGCGTATTAGATCGTAGTGAATATATGGTATTTTCTTTTTTTTTTCAGACGATACTAGCATATCATTGAAACAGAGATCAATATAAAATCATGAAAAGATAGTAAATAATGCTCTAAAGAAAATTAACAGATGGTTCAGTGCTTATTAATCAATACTTAATTTAAAAAAGACACAATTACTACAATTCGTAATTTAAAATAAAGCAATGGGCAGTATAATGTGATATCTGAAGTAAAAGAAATCAATGAAAGAAGTTTCACAAAATTCCTGAGTGAATATCTAGAAACCAAGCTGAACTGGAAGCAATATACATATATATGTCAGCCTGCCAAAAGTGGTGGAGGAAATAAAATGAAACGTCGCGCGTTGAGAGGGTAGGTGATCTCATTTCAGTGATTAAAAAACCCAGTCATATTTACAAAGAACTTGGCAGTGTGAGCCCACTTATCAGTATGACGTTGTATCCCCTCTGGCCTGGATGCATGCACTGATTCGTTTGGGAAGGGTGTCATAAAGCCGTTGTATCCTCTGCTGAGGCAAGCTGGCCACAACTGTTCCTTGATATCCTGGATACTGGCACTGGGACGGAGTTGACATTCGAGCTGGTCCCGAACGTGTTCTACCGGGGATCGTGCTGGTCACGGGATTACCCCTACAACACGCAGACAGTTCATAGAAAAACATGTCGTGTGTAGACGAGTATTGTCCTCTTGAAAATTGGCACCACGATACTGTCGCATGAGAGGTGGTACATGGGGACGCAGGATGTCCGTGGGGTACTGTTGTGCCATCAGAGTTCCCTCAGTCACTACCAGCTGCCACCTGAAGTCATACCCGATGGCTCCCCACACCATGACGCCAGGAGTAACACCGCTGTGTATCTACAAAACATTGTAAGAGTGGAAACTCTCCCCAGGATACCGCCTTACCCGCCGACGATGGTCATCAGAGATAGGCCTTCGTTCAACACAATGCGGTGCCATTCATCAGCGTTTTAGACTTCTCGGTCACGACACCACTCCAAACGTAGCCGTTGTTCTCGGGTGGATACAGTGAAGGTATTTGATGTGCTTAGTGGTCAGACGGGGTCGACAGGAACCATGATGACAAGGATACCTGCCATCACGTTGCCGTGTAGTCCAACACTGGACCAGTGTCACATCCGAATGACCCAAAAATCTGAGTAATGCACGATGCGACCAGCTGATCAGCTATAGACCCACTATGAGGTCCCTTTCAAACTGAGTCAGGTGCTGATAACGCTGTCTCACAGGAGAACTCGCCATCTCCGTCTCATTCGGGAGGACGTCGGTTCGAATCACCGTCCGGCCATCCAGATTTGGGTTTTCAGTTGTTTCGCCAAATCACTCCAGGTGACTGCCGGGATGCATCATTCAAAAGGCCATGGCCGAATTCTGTTCCTGGCCCCCTTTCCTTTCCCACCTCTAATTACCTCGATTTCGACGAGGCGTGAAGCCATAAGCAAAAAAAAGTGGCACCTTCGAGTCCTTCACAGTTACCACTCAACCTTATGACGCTGTACACGCCCCTTATACACCTAACAAGCCTGGCAACGGCACTAAACATAACATTACTAATACACTCTGGTAGCCGTTCTACTGGTCACAGATAATCGCAATTCTAATCATTTATAGATACCTTTTACCATGTGGGACAAGCATATTCCTCTGCAGAGAAATGAACCGTACGGTATAAAAATAAATCCAGAAGAGTTTAGATGTTTGCTGTTAGCGGTATCCAAAAGAGACCTTATAAAGAACGTACACTCTTTGGCAAAAGAATTGACTGTGGGCGCCTGAGACTAAGTCCCTTATTTCGCACAATGTGGCATCATTGCGGGTATTCAACTCGGCGCCATCTGTTATTCATTAAGTCAATGCCTGGAACAAACTCTCCAGTGATGCCACATAGTGCAAAATAATGGACTTAGTCTCAGGCGCCCACAGTCAATTTTTTTGCCAAAGAGTGTACATCACTTCAACTTGCAATTGTATGAGTGTGAATGCAAACATATATCATAAATATAAACAATAATAGTACAGTAATGGAGAATCCTTGTTAGCAAGGAATAAAGAGGGTCCCAGGAATCCCGATGACAAGTTATATATAACAACAGAAGAGATGAACAAGAGAGAGACGTGTAATGGAAGCAGCAGGAGATGTTGGACTTTAAGCTGAAAGAAAGGTGAACTGTGTAGAGACTGTTAGGCTGCAGCCAAGAAGAGATACAGTTGTATGAAAACATAAGTTTAGTGCAGTATAATATATGTGAGGCTGCAGAAAAAAATACTTATTTTCAAAGTGTTAATGAATCTCTCTACGGAGGCGAGAGAGAAAAAGTTGGAGTAAAATTTTCCCTTTCAGTTAAAAGGAAGTACTGTTGATATAAAGTATAACAGGAGAGCTCACATTAGTCGTTGTCTGATACATAACAGAGGACGTAAAGTGTACTATGTTTGGTAAGAAGAATCCAAAGAAATCGATAAGAGGTGAAGTAAATTATTTGAAACTGAAGACGTTTTGGAGCAGTAATTTAATTGTGATATCCCAAGTAAAAGCTATGGAAGGTAAGAAGACTTCTAGCAGAGGTTGACCGTCATATCAACCTATAATATGGTTCTTTACATTTCTGTTTGTCAGTGTATAATTTCAACTCAAACTGTGAGGCAGATGCTTGGTTTTGTTTCCTTTAAGCATCCGCCGACTAAGAGCCTCTTTTTCCAATCAGTCCCCACCTTTTCCCTCGCTGCCTTATATAGCACGTGAGATTCGGCAACAGGTCGTATCGTAACGGCCTTCGCGGACATTTTTATTGGGTCCATCAGAAACCTGCGGGATTACAATCTGCGACAGAGGCTCAGTAATTAGCGAGATCGCTGCTCGTAAAAGGAGACTGCTGTGATGCTGCATCGCAGATACTCGCCGGCCATTAAAAGAAGCGTCTCCGCCAGTGAAGCGATCTTTTATTACGACCAGATATCGTAAGTAACATCGCCAGAGAAGAAACGATTAATCTGCTGCAATACGACAACTCAAAGAACATAGATTACCCAAGAATATAGGGCTCTATTTCATAAAAATACATACTCGTTTTCATTCATTAACGTATAACTAGCTTCTAAGCCGCTAAATGCAATTGTTATTAAATAACATTGTGAGATAGCGAAGATTATCACATCTCACTCTCAGTTTTTTCGTGTACATTTGATCTCTATTAAGAATATCTCTGGATCAAGTAGTCTCTAATTAAGAATGTCGCTGGAGCAAAGAATCTGTGAGAGTTTATTTTATTTTATTTGGCCTGAAGCGCCAAATGGCACTATACAGCCATCAGCTATTTATATAGATAATTGGCTTGGTACAAATGAGTAAAGCATTGTACAGATAAACAAATTTACAGGATAATTATAATAAACTAGTAATATCATATCAGCTGGAATATTTCTCAAAAAAATACATGCATGTTTACAAAATCAAGGATTAGTAAAACAAGTAAATAGAGGACGCTGTACCAACAGTGGGGGGTACAAGGCTCTCCGTGCACAAAAAATAATTACAGTATAATTAAAATATAAAGGAGATTTTTTATATACACATTAAATGATTATTTATATACAGGAATTAACACATTATAAAAATGACTTATTTGCCTAAATCTTAATGTTTGTTGCTTTTATAAAACTGGCTAACAATTTATATACAATCACATTGTTGCCAAGCAACAGACAAGAAATACTTGTTGGAAAAGGTATACCAAAGTTGTTAAGATCTTTCAAGAATTTAGGTCTGTGAGAGTTACCGATGCAGGATATTGTGCATGAACTAACCTTTCCATCATGACTCAGATGTGTGTCTTCTGATTGAAGCCACAGCATGATGGCTGAAACATTAGGTTTTATTAAATCGACGCGGCTCCATATTTATTTATTTATTTTTTGCCTATGGCTTTACGCCTCGTCAACGTCGAGGTTATTAGAGTCGCGGAGTGACGAACGGGAAGGAATTCTGCCATGGACTTATGAAGGAACCATCCCCGCATTTGACTGGAGTGATTTGTGGAAACTATGGAAAACTCCAATCTGGATGCTCGGACGGGGATTCGAACCGGCGTCCTCCCGAATGCGAGGCAACAACGTTAACCGCTCATCCACCACGCTCGGTGAGAACCAAGATAAAACGTACAATCATCGCGAAAGTCTTCGAAACCATACGACCAAGATATGTTCGAGTGGATTCATGTTTGGCAGTCTAGGATACCAAATCATTCGCCGTAACTGTCGAGAATATTCCTCAAACCAATTGTGAACGATTTTGGCCTCTTGAAATGACACGTTGTCATCTTGGAAAAGTCATTCCTTGTTTTTGAGCATAAAGTCCACGAAAGACTGCAGATGGTCTCCAGGTAGCTGAACTTATCCATTTCCAGACAATAGTCGGTTCACTTTGACCAGAGATTCCAGTGCTTACCATGCAAACACAGCCATACCAGGATGCACAGTGCCTTCCTGACGACCTCGGTCTATGGGCTCATGGGGTCTGCGCCATACTTGAATCCTACCACCATCTCTTATCATCTTGAATTGTGAATCATCTGACCACGCAACCTTTTTCCAGTGATCTAAAGTCCAACAGGTATGTTCACCAGCTCTTAGATTTAGTACTATTTATATCCCCACATTAATTAATTTGGTAATGTTCCTCCAGAGTTAATATTTCTGCAGAATTATCCTTTCAGTACTTTCTCACCCCCCTCCACGACCATTCCTACCACCCAGGCCGTGCTACCTGGGTCCACCATTCACTAAGCAGGTATCAGGGGGATCGCAACTGTCTCATCTGCTTGCAGGAATAAGGTTCAACGCCGAAACATTGTGTTCCGTTTGTTTGTCTTCTTTGTGTTTATCGTTCTCTGCCACCGACATCCATGTTAAGTGTTGGGTTCAATTTCTCTACCCTTCCTTAGTTTCATTGCCTTAAAGTATTTTTGAGCTCAATAACGTTGTATTAAAGAGAATGAAACCACATGTTAATGCCAAACATTTGTAACGGTTTCATCTCAGACATTAATACCAAAATTCTACGACGCTTACTCGAACTGCGTTCAGTCCAACTTTTTATTTAGTGAGCTTGAATAGCCGCGTTGGTTGAGCGGTATAATAGCTTAAAGGTTAACTCGCTTGGTTCCAATATTCAAGGTTCTAGGCTCAAACCTCGTGTCGTATTTATGACATTGTTTTCCGTAACTCGTTTCAGTGTTGGTTTATTAAAAGACTCATTAAATATAACGATTGCCAGGGAACAATTCTTTCGTACAGTTTTCCCAAATTATAAGTATAACAAAGTTTCTTCAATATTCTAACAACAAAATTTTTTTTTTTTTTTACTAACGCTAAATTACAGAAACTGACTTCGTAAAATGCAAGTTCTTCCCGGAATGCTAGTATAGAAGTAATTTATAGGCGTGCTACATTCAAACTTCTCTACGAACATTAATTTTAGTTTCCATGTACTCATATAATGTCACTTGTACATCACTTAATGATTAAAGTAACTGATTTTACAACCAAGAAACTAACTGTTAGCCATCAACATTAAGCTTATTACTATAGCAACTCCAGAAAATGTTCTTCCAGAATAAAAAAACGTGATCTGTTGCCAAGGAGGTTTAAATTAATCACGCTTCATGCTAGAGAATACTAAAAATAGGATTTAATAATGATATGGTCTGAAACAACATAATTTTACGAGTTATGCTACACTTGGTGGGGTAAGAAATTGTTGAAACCTGTGCCTGATCGTATGAGATATTCCAGGAAGTTCCGTGGTTCGGATTGAACGTTAAACTGTGTATCCAGCTACTATTACTATTATTATTACTCCGCAGTTCACTGAAAGTGGGTGGCTGAGAGTGCATTACACCTATCAGAATGTGTAATCGTTTGGAAGGGATATGGCAGGAGGCACCCATATGTTATTTTGAGGAACCGTCCCGGCATTCGCCTGGAGCGATCTGTGAAAACCGTGGAAAACCCAGATCACGATGAACTACTCCTATCGGATTCTAAATTTTCTCGCTCGATAAATCCTTCCTATTCCATACCCTAATCGCTTGTGGAAAAATTGAGTTTTGAAATGAATTGGCTGTGGCCGTGATTTCTCTACGATTTCAGCTACGATAGAGACAAAACGAGTGACGAATTGAAATGAGCTAAGAATAGCGCTTCGACAGCAGAAATCACTTCTGTATAGCGGTCTCCCTGACCGTTATTTCCTCCAGCCACGTAGAGAAACTGCTTCTGTTAATTGCTTATATGTGCTCCGGAATAGGACTCGACCAACTTCATTGTAACCATCAATCATGCTGGAAATTCTCAAGAGGAAACGAAGGCCAGGACGCCAATGAATGCACTGTCTTCATATCATTAAAATCCAGATCAGCACGAAACTGTGTGGATTCGAGTAATTAGTTAAAGTCGTTGAAATGCATTAATTATGTCTGGCGATTGGTTAATGTAATTGACCAGCGGTGTAGCGGAGGTGCGGAGTTTCTATTAAATATGTGCGATGTATTTGCCTTTTTCAAACATTGCTCTTAAGAAACTCTACAGCAGAGAGCAGATGATATAATGCTGTGTATGATAGGATTAAAACTGGAGATGACTGTGAACAGCTACAGGGTGAACTGAACAGGATATCTAGCGGGGTAGGTCAACATGTGATGAAGATAAATGCAATGTAGAGTCAGCTTATTAGATACACAAATAAAAAACAAAAGGTTGATTATAATTATAGGATGGAGAACGAATTGTTTGCTGAAGACTTGAAATCTTGGCATAACATTTGATAACAATATCAACTGGGCAGGACACACTGGACAGGTAGTAAGAAAAGGTTTTGAAATCCTTCACTTGTTGGGGAGAGTGATGAGGGGATGTACCAGAGAAATAAGGGAATCGGGTTACAAAACATTTGTCAGACATTTGCTTGAATGTATGATGTAGCATGGGAACCACATTTCGGATATGATTTTATTTTTGCCTCGGGCTTTATCTCCGTCGACGTTGAGGTCATTAGAGCGGTAGGAGGTTAAGGGGCAAGGAACGGGAAGGAATTTGGCCATGGCCTCTTGAAGGAACTGTCTCGATATTCGCCTAGAGTGATTTCGGGACACATGGAAGACCGAAATCTTCACGAGTGGACGGGGATTTTAACCCGTGTCCTAACGAATAGCCCAGCCGTAACTGCTCATCCATCAGGCTCGGTACGGGTCTCAAATACAGCAGTTGGTAGGAAGACAGCTGGAGATATATATATATATATATATTTTGTAGAAATTATAGACCACAATCGGTAACTTTTATATGATAAGCTGGAGTCGCTGGAGGAGGGTGAAAGGAGTGCTGGGAGTGTAGAAGGCGTATATTGGTGACGAGACGTGGAAAGATGGTATTAGGATTAGGAGTAGTTACAGGAGGGTAGAGAAGACTATAACCAGAAGACAGTACTAAATTTTAGGCATAAGGTAGTAGGAAACACTTTTTTGTATGCAATGGTGTCAGCAACTGGAATAAATTATAAAGTGACGAACAGTTTAAATACCGGAAGTTTTTAAATTAAAATTCGTAAAGGGACAGCAGTAGGTGGGTGGTGAATTTGCTTTCAAAGAATTTATGATGTAAAAGAAATTATGAAATGAGACAGTAGGCAAATTACCAAAAGGCATATGCTTCACTGCAATTAAATTAAATGAATTAAAATTTGCAACCCACCTTTAAAAACGCATGTTATAAATAAAACAAAAATACGATTAATGGTGGGAAAACACTTGTCACTACTTCTCGATATGATTTTTCTTTTTCTTACTGTCTGTACGAATTATATGAAGACAATAAAATCTACAACAAGTGAGAACGGAGATTAAGTAGATAATTCATCTTCTAAAGAACATAAAATACCTGTGAGAGAAATTCTTGGCAAATCTAAGCGAAAAAGGAAACACAGCAATTAGAAATATTTATTGCGCGATCAATAGCACAAATCAGTAAGGAAGAATCGTCATCTAAACTTGTTAATACAGTTAATCAAACAGATATCTTGTACGTTGTGACATATTGAAATTCATTCTGTTCCTAAAACTGTTTCACCAATGATAATAACGATGGATTTATCCGCAATCCTTTTTGTAATTAATAACCAACCAAATGTCAACCTCTCCTTCACGTGGTGCACCCTGTTTGCACGGACGAGGCTCTGGCGACTGAAAGATTCCCGGTATAAGGAGTCACCCACTGCTTGCCAACGGCCTCCGAAAGGAGGGCGGAAGAGCGGGGAGTGGTTCAGGGTACCCTCTTGCCCTTGGGGTTGGAAACGGCCCCTAAAGGCGGATGAATCAGAAATGATCAACGGCATGGGGATGCAGAAGGCAACGGGAAACCACTGCATTAAAGACCCAAAGGGTATCCCGAGGACATGTAATCCTCTCAAATTACATATATCATGATGGCTTCTTCCTGGGTAAAATATTCCGGAGGTAAAATAGTCCCCCAATCGGATCTCCGGGTGGGGACTGCTCAGGGAGGAGTCATCAGAATGGATAGAAACATTCTACGAGTCGGAGCGTGGAATGTTAGAAGTCTGAATAGGGCAGGTAGGTTAGAAAATTTAAAAAGGGAGATGGAACAACTTAAGTTAGATGTTGTTGGGATTAGTGAGATTAAATGGAAGAACGCACAGGATTTCTGGTCTGGGGAACACAGGATAATTAGCACACAAGCTGTCAATGGAGTCACTGGTGTAGGATTTGTAATGAACAAGAAAGTAGGGAAACGGGTGAGTTATTATGAACAGTTTAGTGACAGGATTATTTTGATGAGGTTAAAAACTAAGCCCGTCCCAACCACATTAGTACAAGTATATATGCCAACGTCACAGGAAGATGACGAAGAAATAGAAAAAATATACGCTGAAATTGAAGAATTAATCCAATATGTGAAAGGGGATGAAAATCTAATAATCATGGGTGATTGGAATGCAATAGTGGGAGAAGGAAAAGAGGGGAATACTGTAGGAAGTTTTGGTCTAGGAGAAAGAAATGAGCGAGGAAGCAGGTTGCTAGAATTTTGTGAAAGATATAAGCTAGTAGTGGCGAACACACTATTTAAGAACCATGCAAGAAGAACATACACCTGGAAACGTCCTGGGGATACAGGTAGATATCAGCTAGATTATATCATGGTCAAAAAGAGATTCAGGAATCAAGTTCTAGACTGTAAAGCGTACCCAGGAGCAGACATAGACTCGGACCATAATTTGATAGTAATGAAGTGCAGGCTGAAATTCAAGCGAATAAGGAAGCAGCATAAGCAGAACAGACTGGCAGTGAATAAGCTGAAACAATCTAGCACAAGAGAGAAATTTTCAGAAATGGCAGACTTACGTCTAAGAAGTAACTGTGAAAGGAGCTCAACCGAGGACGAATGGAATGCATTAAAGACCGAAATAATGAAAGCTGGCAAAGAAACATTAGGCTTTAGGGAACAAGCTGCCCGAAAACCTTGGATCACAGAAGAAATTTTGGAGCTGATGGATCAGAGGAGAAGGCACAAAAATGCTCAGGATGAAGCAGGAAGAGAGCAGTACAGGCAATTTAGAAATCAAATAAATAGGAAATGCAAAATAGCAAAAGAAAAATGGCTACAAGGAAAAGTGTGAAGAAGTAGAAAAGGAAATGGATCGTAGGAAAAGTAGATGTTGCATATAGAAAGATCAAACAGAATTTTGGAGAAATGAAGAAAAGAGGTATGAACATTAAAGCTGCCGATGGGAAACCTCTTTTAAGCTCAGAAGATAGAGCTAACCGATGGAAGGAATACATTGAGAAACTGTATGATGGGGACGACTTGAACAATAGTGTATTGGAAAAGGAAGGCGATGTCGACATTGATGACTTAGGAGATCCTGTTTTGAGAACAGAATTTAATAAAGCTCTGAATGACTTGAAAGCAAATAAGGCAGTTGGTATTGATGAGATCCCTGCAGAACTACTTAAATCTCTAGGAGAGGAAGGAATCGAAAGATTATTCAAGCTGATATCAAAAAGTTATGAAACAGGAGAAATTCCAACTGATTTTAACAAAACTATCATCTTCACACTTCCAAAGAAAGCACAAGCCGACAAATGTGAGAATTATCGCACCATTAGTCTAACATCACATGCTTCAAAATTACTTAACCAGAATAATATACAGAAGGATGGAAAGGGTAGTAGAAGAGATAGTAGGTGAAGATCAGTTTGGGTTTAGGAAAAATCGCGGTACAAGGGAAGCAATTCTGTCTTTAAGATTAATACTTGAAGGGCGGATCAAGAAAAACAAAGATACTTTTATGGCATTTGTTGATTTAGAAAAAGCTTTTGATAATGTTAGGTGGGACAAGATGTTCAAAATTTTAAAGAAGTCAGGGTCTAAAGTATCGAGATAGAAGAATACTCTATAAACTATATAAGAATCAAGTGGCTGTAATAAAAGTAGAGAATCACGAGAGACATGCATCAGGTTAAAAAGGGTGTGAGACAAGGTTGTAGTCTATCCCCGTTAATATTCAACTTGTATGTAGAAGAAGCAATGAAGAAAGTCAAAGAAAAATTTCCATGCGGCATAAGTTTTCAGGGAGAAAAAATCAGTATGCTACGATTTGCTGACGACATTGTCTTGTTAGCAGAGAGGGCTGAGGATATTGAGAAGTTATTGAATGGCATGAACAAAATACTGAAGGAAGATTTTGGACTGAATATAAATCAAAGTAAGACAAAAGTGATGAAATGTAGCAGAAATGATACCAATAAGTAGCAGATTAAATATAAAAATAGGATCGGATGCTATAGGAGAAGTGAGTGAGTTCTGTTACTTGGGAAGCAAAATTACAACCGATGGCCGAAGCAGGAAGGATGTTAAAAGCAGAATAGCACTAGCTAAAAGAGCCTTCATGAAAAAGAGAAACCTTTTAGTTTCAAATATTGATCTAGGAATTAGAAAGAACTTTTTAAAACTCTATGTGTGGAGCACAGCACTTTACGGTAGCGAAACATGGACTTTAGGAATACCGGAAAGAAAGAAACTTGAAGCATTTGAAATGTGGTGCTACAGAAGAATGCTAAAAATTAGGTGGACAGACAAAGTAAGAAATGAACAAGTTTTGGAAATAATGGGTGAGAAAAGAAGTTTGTGGAAGAAGCTTACAGGAAGAAGAGACAGGCTTTTAGGTCATATTTTGAGACATGCTGGATTGGTTAATTTGTTAGTGGAGGGAACAGTCGAAGGTAAGAACTGTAGAGGTAGACAGAGATTAGAATATAGGAAGCAGATATATGAGGACGTGGGTTGTAAGGGGTATGTAGAAACGAAAAGGTTAGCACAGGATAGGAAGGGATGGAGGATTGCATCAAACCAGTCCAAAGACTGACGACAGCAAAAAAAAAAAAAAAACCCTCTCATAATTTGTGGCAAATTTAAAGCTCTAAAACAGGTGAACACGAAAAATTATCATTTATGAGGCATCGCGTAGCATCCCAGCAAAACTATATTATCTTCAACATTGTTTGGTTTAAGTTATTGCGAGCAACTGTGTATAATATATCTGTTTCTTTAAGTCGCGCTGTAGCAAAAAGAGGAATCAAAGCGCCTAGTGTAGAGGCAACCACCTGCTCATGGCGGGTACTCTAAGGTGCATACCATCTCGGCGCACGCTGCAAACAAAAAACAAGTCTCCGTTCTTACAAAAAAACAAGACCTTTACGAGCGCTTAGCAATCACATCCGAATTCAATTTAGAGTAAAAAAAGTAGATTTTTATAGGTATCGCTTGTATTCAGCGTTGATATAACAGCGAAGTGAAACATGTTTTCTCAATTCTTCACGAATGGCATCAGCTTCTAAAACCACAGGTAAAAATCGTCCTGGGCGATTAAGCGTCAGAAACTTTTATGCCTTTCTTACCATATTTTTTATTTGTGGTTCCGTATTATATTGCAATTGTAACTCTTATCGACGAATAGTTCATAGAAATCGATACTACTGCAATATTTTCTGACGGAAAATGGAATTCTGAAAAATTCTGAAATTACAATAAAATGTCGATAATCCAAATATCAGTTATTCGAAGACTTTTTTTTTTTAAGAATGTCCACTATTTTACGGAAACGTAAACTTCATTTCTATGCACAGTACGGTATAGCCCCGCATTTCTTAGGTTCAAGAATTTCACTAACAAAGGATTTAGTACCACGACTTTAAACATTTTAGTATCACGCGTGTTTATTGTATTAACACCCCAGGATACTACTTATGCTGTTGCTTCTATTAACTGTTACCTCACGCCTCTTTTACTTCGAGTAACTGTTACTTAACGTACTAATAATAAGTTTCCTTGCTTTTTTTTTAAAAAAAAGTTTCACATCCCCTTTCTCTATATTGCAGTACAAATGTAGCTTAACATATTTATTGCCATAAACAGACATTTTATCCTCTATTCTTACTACTCTTATCTGGCGTATTGCTTGCAATTGCTTTCCATTTTGCTCCGCAAGTGACACTATTGTAAAGCCGACTGAAGAAAACGTGTTTCTTGTTGTTTTTTCTTTAAAAAAAAACAACAACAAACAAACAAACAAATAAACAAAACAAAAACAACAACAAAAAACGTGATTTCATGTATTCTGGTGACTATTAATGAACACTATGTGCTAGTTACATTTTCACAGCAAAAATATGTTTAACGTTCGAGATATTTTCATTGGAAAATTTTCCTTAAATGGGCAGTACATGGCCAGGCTTTAATTTAATCATGAGAAATGGACTTGACGCTGTTTTTACGTTGGCTTTTCATTTATTATTCACAGTTCACTTCAGTATTCTAGTAATGGGCTCGTTGAAGATATATCCAGTTAGTTATCTCCACTTTATTTACTTTACACTTCTTCCAAACGTGACCGACATAAGGCAATCCGCCTATTGCTTTCCTTATTTTAAAATCAATATACCACTTTCGTCCAACATTGTTTCAGAACATAATATCGCTACATTTAGCTGACCTAAGTCAACTTTACAACAGAAACGAGGTTCTATATCACCATTTTGTAAGAAATTTACTATGCTTTGAATGTTCTGCTCTTTCACAAAACCCCAAAAATCTCATACGATATAAGGAATGTCCCCATATTGCTCAGACCTCTTTAATTCCTTACAAATTACCTTGTCATATTCAGTGCGTAGAACAGGGTGTCCTAGAATTATCTTTACAACTTTGACATTGAATAACTTATGTTTGGAACGAGATATCACTATGCAGTTTTTTTCATTTTGAAGAATGTCTCTCACAGTTTTGTTCCTGTCTCTAGAACACTTCAACGTGTGCACCATTAGTTGCCCGTATAATATCAAAGCGATATTCAATTTCTTGCCAAGTTCTTTGGAGAATCCCTTGATCAATTGTCGTAATTGCTGCAAGAAATCCTCTACCTGAGATCTGCCAAATTTCTAACCGGGGTTTGATACGAGATGTCTTTTACATATCGCCATAGAAAAAAATCCAAGGGGGTTATGTCAGGTGAACGAGGCGGCCAGTCAATTGGACCCCCTCTTCCTGTCCACCGACTAGAAAATCACGGACGTCATGAGCCCAATGCGGAGGTGCACCATCCTGCTGGAAGATGACTGTCGGTTAAAGGACTTCCAGTTAGGGAACAACAAATTCTCTTAACATATCCAAGTAAACTGGGCCTGTGATTGTCTTCTGAGCAAAGAAGAAGGGGCCTATGATTTGGTTGTGCATAACACCGTACCACACATTAACCTTTGGTCTGTAGCGCTCTATCTCTCTAAATGCGTGCGGAGGTTCAGAACGCCAAATTCGAACGTTGTGCCTGTTAAGAAATCCCAGACACCTGAAAGGTGGCCTCACCTGATAAGAGAACATGACTAAGGAAACCATCCTCAGTGCCCATTCTCTCCAACATGTTTGCAGCAAACGCAGCACGTCTCTGTTTATCTCTTGGCTTGATGGCTTGCAACAGCTGCATTTTGTATGTATACAAGTGCAACCGTCTGTGTAGGCCGACCACGGCAGCGTAGGGGATAGCGTGCTAGCCTTGCGTTGCACGGGTCGCTGGTTCGAGTCCGGCCTCGGACATGGGTGGTTTTAATTAAGTGTTGTGTTTGTCTTGTGTCGTCTTTACCACGGAGAATCTATAATACACTGAGTGATCCAATACATACTTGCAAACTACAAAATTACATAGTGCTGGCTGTATGGCCTCGTAGCCAAATGCCAATTTTAAAAATGAAAAAAAAACACCGTCTGTGTAACACTCTGTGTATAGTAGAGCGTGGTAACTGCAACTCTCTTGCGGCGGAGTGGAGAGATTTTTTGGGAATACGAGTGAATGCCTCATGATCCCGTTCAACATTCTCGTCACTTGTGCATGGTCGACCAGCGCCTTTCTGATGGAGGATACTACCAGTTCCATGAACTGCCGATGCCACTGACGAAATGATGGTCTTGTTGGTTGTTCTCTCCTGTGTGTTGTCCGGAAATTGCGTTGCACATGTGTATCCGATCGTGTCTCTATAAACACTGAGCTTTTTCCTGTGGGGTGTACATTTACAATAAATGTGATGTAACTACCTACTTGTCACCAAACCGCAGCTGAAATGAAACAGAAAAATACTTTGAGAGATACTCTGTAATCTGCAAAAACTGCATAGTGATATCTCGTTCCAAACATAATTTATTCAATGTTAAAGTTGTAAAGATAATTCTGGGACACCCTGTATTGTGTTAAATGCTGACTTTGAGTGACCAAAAAACTACCTGCCGGTTTAAGCTTGGTAGTATTTGATGTGACCGAGCGTGGTTGATGAGCAGTAACGTTCTGGCCTCGCATTCTGGAGGACATTGATTCGAATCCCTGTCTGTCCATTCAGATTTGGGTTTTCCATGGTTTCCCTGAATCACTCCAGGCGAATGGCGGGATGGTGCCTTCAAAAAGGCCATGGTTGAAGTTCTTCCTGTTCCTTGCCCCCAGTCCTTTACCATCTCTAGTGACCTCGACGTCAACGAGGCGTAAAGACAGAAGCAAAAAATAAATCTTATGTGATTGTAGTTGTCTCGATAGATGTATTGATTAATCTTTTTAATGATTTTTTTCTGCCCGTCATGACATGCGTTTAAGTTGGCTATCGACGATAGCAATCCCTAATACCTACACAGATCAATCAGCAAAAGAAACTCACTCTACAAATACAGAATATTGTTATGTGTTTGTAAGATAACATCTTACTGCTATATTTCTACTATAATTATATGTTAATCTTTGTTACAACGAAGTTTATCTGTTGGAGTCAAAAACTGGGATCTCTGGATTAATGCCAGAGATAAATGTTGGCAGCCCCAGTTCTGGAGAGGGAGTATCTTCGGAGCTAGAGACAACAACAGAGTAAGATTGTTATGAAATGTGAGACTGAACGAAGAAGAGAAGAAGTAATTCAGGAGTTTCGTTTTGGTACATAGTGTTAATATTATTTGAATAGATATATGTATTTCCTAATTGAACGTGTAATTCAGTGGCTAATGAAAAAAGATGTGCATTAATTAAGATGTCGTAATTGCAGAATCAAACCAATACGATAAATTTTATATGTTGTACAACTAACCTCTTGAAATCAGGTTCTTTATTCTTCATTAACAATTTTAATATATTATTAATTCTGACACAGTAAGCAACAATATTCATAAAAGTCTTTTTATATATCCACATCATAAATCATAATTATTGCAGAAAACATACGATTTGATAAAAAAACTGGCAAAAATACAAAACCTACTTGCTACTGTAACAACTATAATTATAATATTTACGTAGGAAGCGTATCCTTCCCACCTTATACGCCCAGCAGGACCAATAGAATTTCTCATTTCAGTGGAGATGTAAAATAATATTTTCGCTTACTTAAATTTCTTTTTAACAATGTCGTTTGTGTATGAAGTTAATAACATTTTACGAGGCAACTTTTTCTAAAGAAAACGTGTATTCTGTAAAAGCAATTACTTTTGTGAAGCTACTCCATACATGACGCTCAGCGTTCCAGTGCTTTCCTGTAGAAGCGTACCTAAGATTTTCGTAGAATCTTGCGGCTCGGTCATTCGTATAACCTACTGGTCACTGAAAGTCTCTATCATGGTGGTTGGGAATAGTTGTATCAGCTATAAATACTCGGAGGTACTTGTAGTTTGGGTTCAACGAAAACTTAATGACTTTTACGGTTTAAACGGCTTCAGAATTGTCATTATTCCGTTATAGCTCATTCTTGTCTTCGTACAGAATAGAAGCATTTACAACGTTTTCAATAAATTAATTTTCAGTTACGCCCTTCAATGTTTATCATTTTGTAAAATAATAAAGTATTTAAATGCATTAAAAATAAACGTTTAAAATAATGAGTTTTTTCCACTTACCATATTTGGACCCAACAATTTTTGTTATTTTTGGAGGATGTCGTTTAAATTCTCTGAGATGTTTTTTTTCTTTCCCCTTTCTGTGCGTGTCATTTCAGTGACTATGTGAGTCACTTGTACATAAAATAGACACAAAATAAACTGCTCTTTACAAAAACTGCGATACCGTTTAGATCTTATTTATGAGATAAATTTTTTTTGTATTTTTCACATGCTGGTTCTCTCGGAGAAAAATTGATGACCTGTTTACACCAGAATAGAAGAGAAAATCACTGAAGTTAGCAGCAGACTTGTGTCGGTGAAAATGTTGACGGTTCGAGTAGATGAGACGACCTGATACCGTTTTATCTGGAGAGACCTCCTGACCAATATGTCGCACAACAGACTCCGGCTGACCGAGTTTGACACATTTTTATTAGGAGTCCGAAGCCAAAACGGAAAAAAGTCTAAGCCTCGTAATTTCATTTCAATAAATCCAATGTTGTGTTTTATTGGTCTCTAAAAAACGTTTTGAGGGCAAAAAATATTAAAATGCCCTATGCTCTGTGGTATCGCTGAACAAGTAATCTAAAGTGCAGACAATTGTTTTTTGTAACATTTTTATTTAATTGTGTTTTTCGTAAGAGCTTCCAAAAAATTATAATGTTTTCTCCTCTCTACCACCTAATAAATATCGAAGAAAGTCCTTCTTACCGCAGAAGCTCGTGTTATCAGAACCGGTAAAACTGTGATTTTACAGACTCGAAAAGGGTTGCTCAAAAACTGGAGAGTCAGAAGTGTTCATATTGGACAAACCAGTTTCTATTCCACATATTAAAAATGATGCATTCAGCTACTACAGTGGGAAAATATTTTCACTTAATATAGATAAAGGAATACGCTTCTGTCCAACATAACAAAGTGATCGACAAGGTAGCCAGGGAAAGCATGTTCGACGACATTATATACACCTGAATATACAGACTTTGCGTAGTCTGCTAGGAAACAACCTTACAGCATATGGCCAGATTTGTGGACCACTACACTAGTTCAAAGAGGAAAGTAATACGCATCCATACAATCCATATCCCTTCCAATGTTTAGTTTTTCACATTGAGAATTAGGCAGAAAACTTAACACAATCGTAATTGGTGAATCAGATTGGAGCTCGGTCGCTAGCCAAGCCATCTCTATAAAATGTGTGTCATCCATTTAGCGTTACGCCTGATAGATCGAAAACAAATTGTCGACTTCAACCGTATAATATTTGAATGAAGCCGACACCGTAATCTTCAAAGTAAGCTACATACTATCCTCGTAAAGCTGAAAATACCCCTCCCAACGTGTTTGAGCTTCTGAGATATGTATGGGGCCATCACTAGACATTTAAGTGAGACGGAAGAGAGCTTTTGATTACAATCGTTTTATGATTTAACACAAGTTTATATTATAATACAATTTTATTTTTTCTGTTTGGAACAACCAGTGCTATATTTATCCTGTTTTGTATGTAAGACTTATTCTGATATCATTAGTTTAAATATACTATATTTAAAAAGTGGTGAAGTCTTTACAGAAAACTTAATTTCAATCTATTAAATTTTTCAATATGTTTGTTTATTATAACAGTAAATTCTGGAGCTGGCTAATGGTAATAAAGCCATAGAAAATAAAAGTAAATAAATAAATAATTTTCTAACTATATGACTGAAAAATATCAATTTATTCTAAACGATGTCGCTTATTAAGGAAAATTATTTTTAGATAAAATACTTTGTAAAGTTTTTTTTTAAGCTATGGCATTTTTTGAAGCATTAGGCTGTGATTTGTGGAAACCATGGAAAACCAAAATCTGGATGCCCAGGTGGGTATTCGAACCCGCGTCCTCCTAAATGCGAGGCCATTACCGTTCACCCACCACGCTCAGTGCCTTTGTTGTTATTTATGCTTTATGAGACACTAGCTGACCCGGCAATGCTTCACTATTGCTGGACTTGAGTAGGCACATAGATTAAATGAAAAAATATTTACAATTAAATTTTAAACTGCTGTTTCATTCATTTTCAGTTGGAAAGGATGAGAGGGGATGCGCTTTGGAAAACATATGCAGGCAGTATTTTTCTGTTTGTTTCAAAGTATAAGTGTGCAAATTCCCATTGAAATCATATGAAATATGTGGTTTTGTCTAAATTATGGGTAGGAGGGGTGGGTTTTTTAATTTTTTTGACAGGAACCATTTTCGACATCCCCTCGACAATTCACCATAGCTTCGCCGTAATCGGACGAACGGTTTGCGGGTTTGTTTAAATTATGGGGTGTTATGGGGAAGAGGGGGTAATTAAGGTGGTGGAAAGAGATGAGAGGGATTGGGTTTTTGTGAAATTAATGTGTACAGTATTTCTCTCTCTTTTTTAAACTATAAGTGTACAAATTCTTATCTAAATCGGATAAAAAATGTGGTTTGCCTAATTCATGGGGTGAAAACGTAATGGGGTTGGAAGGGGGAGAGGGGATGAATATTCGGAAACCATACGTAAGCAGTTTTTTTCTGTTTGTTTTAAAGTATAAGTGTACAAATTTTTATCTAAATTGGATAAAAAATGTGGTTTTCCTAAATTATGGGGTAAAAACGTAATGGGGTTGGAAAGGGGGGGATGGGATGAATATTCGTAAACCATACGTAGGCAGTATTTTTCTGTTTGTTTTAAACGGTAAGTATACAAATTCTTATCTAAATCGGATAAAAAATGTGGTTTGCCTAAATTATGGGGTAAAAACGTAATGGCGTTGGAAATGAGGAGAGGGGATGAATATTCGGAAACCAAACATAGGCAGTATTTTTCTGTTTGTTTTAAAGTATAAGTGTACAAATTCTTATCTAAATCGGATAAAAAATGTGGTTTGCCTAAATTATGGGGTAAAAACGTAATGGGGGTGGAAAGGGGGAGAGGGGATGAATATTCGGAAACCATATGTTGGCAGTATTTTTCTGTTTGTTTTAAAGTATAAGTGTACAAATTCTTATCTAAATCGGATAAAAAATGTGGTATTGCCTAAATTATGGAGTGAAAAAATTATGGGGGTGGAATGGGGAGAGGGGATTAATATTCGTAAACCGTATGTAGGCAGTATTTTTCTGTTTGTTTTATAGTATGAGTGTACAAATTCCTATCTAAATCGGATAAAAAATGTGGTTTTGCCTAAATTTTTGGGGTGTTATGGGGAATAGGGGGTGACATTTTGGAATTTTTTTTTTCACAGGAACCTTCGCAGACGCACACTCGAAAACTCTCCAAAGTTTCATTGCAATCTGATAAATGGTATTGGAATGCATAGAAGACGAACAAACAAACACTGATTTTTATATATAAGATTATCTAGTCCCGATGTAGGAATGCAAATTCGAGCATTGGTTTGATGCAGGACTCTACAATTCAGCCTCATTGTGTTCAAGATGATTAACCACCTTCACACAGATAATTGAAATGCAGTACATGAATGACAAAGTAAAAATAAAAATAAAAAATAAACACTTTTTATCCGCTACCAAAAAACTTTACAGTTCGTAAGCCTTGAGTATATGCAATAGGATTATTTATTCAAGTAATGTACACCAACTGAACAAATATTAAAAATGTATTAAATTTTATAAATAGATGAAACCAAACTTAATATTTATCCAGTATTTTATGAGTAAATTGTTTACCAGGCTTTACTTTTAAATTTATACAAACGGTTGCGGAAACTGTCAACATCCGATGGTTTTTAGCAGAAGACACTCGTTACACACTGTGTAATTCACGCTAATATTCGTATAGTTTGCAAGATTTATAGGTCCTGTTACATCGGGGAATATACTCGTTCCTCCATTAGAAACAAACTTTATCGCGCTATCATCGTCTCCAAAAAGTCCAGATAAAATTACATCAGAGTTCCTTATGAATTTGTTAAATCTGAATACTGTATCCACCCTCAAGTTTGAAGCCTTTAATGTAGGACAGTAAATCGATTAGGTATTTTATAACAAATGCTTTCTAAAGATCTTTGCTCCAACCTGTATCACATAACCGCATTTTAAATGAAGATTCGAGCGTACGGTGTATCGGAACAATTTTTGAACGGATAAGAGATTTTCTTACTGGTCGGTCGCAGTATGTCGTTGTTGACGGAGAAACCTAATCTAGATGTTACATCAGGCGTCCCTCGAAGAAGAGTAGGAGGACCACTTCTTTTCTTAATTTTTACAAATGATCTTGGAGCCAACATTAATAGCAGTTCGAGATTGTTCGCTGATGATGCAGTCATCTATAGGGAAACAACGAATTCGGCCGGTTGCTTAAAAATTCAACGCGATCGGGACGATATTTCGGCATTTTGCGATCAGTGGCAGCTTATACTAAATTTCAAGAAAGTGCAAGGCAATGTGCATAACTAACAAAAAGAACCCGTTTATTCAGCAGTAGAAAGAAAATAGCTTAGTTATTAAAATTGTTGATTGCCTTAAGTAGTTGCGCGTAACAATATACAGCAATATGAAATTCAGAAACAATATGAAAGGTGACCTGAACTTAACTGCGGTCGTAGGTACAGCTAATTCTAGGTTGCGATTCATCGGTCGAATTTTGCGTAATGTAATGCAAATACAAAGGAAACACCATAAAAAAATCGTCATGCGTCGACTTTTGGACGGCTGTTGTGCCTTTTCGAATCCGTATCGCAGGGGATTGATTGCTAGTATAAAAAAAGTACAGAGAATTGATTGTTTGTAAGTTTTTGTATAACAGATTTAATTTGGAGTATAAGACAGCCAAACGATGTCTATGGAACCAGAGAGTATGGTTGGCTGTAGCAACCATGGATGAAGGAAATATATGGAGACGACGCAAGAGACCTTCACCACGCATTGAAGTGAAGCCGGGCGGAGGAGGAGTGGGGGGCTAGGCCGATCCCATACAGACACGAGGTATATGTACAAAAACCTCAAGGGGACCCTAGAATAAACGTAACGCCGCAATCTGGTGATAGAGTATTATGTAACTCGATGAGACAAATAAAAAATGAAGAATAAATTTTTTTGATATCATGCTTAGTTTTCGAGATATTCTGTCTCAAACGTGAAATGTTTTTGGTTGAAATTCAGAAGATAACATTGGTCAAAGTCAATTTTGATAACGGATTCTTATTTAAAAAGACGAGACAAATAAAAAATAAAGAATAAAAATTTTCGATATCTCGCCTAGTTCTCGAGATATATTGTATCAAAAGTGAGGTGTCTTGAGTTGAAATGCAGAAGAAAACTTTCGCAAAAGTCAAATTTAATGATCGATTCTCATGTATCACGACGAGACAAATCGAAAATAAAGAAAGAAATTTTTCGATATCTTGCTTAGTTTTCGAGATATACTGGGATTAGGTTGATATGCGGCCTGGACTAAAAATTAATTGTGGCTTTGGCAGAATTAATTTTTAGTGGTGGACATGCAGAAAGGATATTTCAGTTTTTTTACTACCACTTGTGGTTAGATTGAAATGCGGCCTAGACCAGAATAAAAATAGTTATTTTGTTACCATACATTGTAAGCCTAATTGGGAATAGCTGGAAGTGGAAGCAGTTTCCATCGCGATACACGTTTTGTCACTAACTTGGTTTTCATGAAATTACTAACAGTAATAGATAAATTCTTTGTCCCTTATGGAACAACAAAACCATTCTGGTACAGACTGCATTTAGACCTAACCACAATCTCCATTAAATTGCCGCTACAGAATCAAACTATGTAGACATACCCACACACGCGTATTTGAATCGCAAAACTGTATTTGCGGTAACAACATCGTTTGCTTCATCAAGATTCCTAGATTGCATAGCATAATTTAACACATTTAATTTTATCATACACTGTCAGTATAAACTGCAACGTAACGAAAGAAAGCGCATTACTAAATTCACTGAATCGCGATGTAAAACACACCCCTTTAAATCTCATTTTCAATACTCGTTAAAAAGTAATGCTAGTCTATTATGTGCAAAATAGCAAAGGTATGCTGATTTTCTACACTACACCAAAAAAATTTGAGAACAAAGTCATCCCATTGAGAGCTATGACTAAATATTTATAGCCAGGCACCGAAGTTTGCAATTCCTACCGCCCACTTCAACAACGATACAGTAATTAGAATTCGACTTACTTATGAAATGATATTCCAGGTTCTTTCCTCTCTTGCCTATTTGTGCTACCACATGCAACACAAGATGGCATTATAAAACACTTGTACACATTACAAAATGAAATAATCACAACATCTAACACAATGTGAACATCGCATTTGTTTGGGATCGCAATATCGCCGCTGCCGCCACTGTGCATGCGCGAGAATTTAGAGCCTGCTTCACAGATTTAGCGTCATTTCTCCTCCATGGTAGCAACTTTGGTGAAGCAGAATCTCTGGATGTGCGACAGAAAAATTACGCGCATTGATCTGCAGTCAGTAACAAGACGTGCCAGTCGGCCAATGATTTATTAAATTATGGTTTGAAGATAAAACAATATTCCGAGACTGCACCACTTTCGGAATCCACACGAAATTGGTACTAACCTGTTGAAAACATGCTTCGTCAACATGTCCTCTTTACGTTTTGCACTCTTGCTTTGTGGAAAATTTGCCAGGAATTTAATTAAAAATGCCAAAATTTGACATGACGCAAAGACGTTACATGCCGCCAGCGTGAAAAATCAGTCTCTTAAAATGTTGATTTAATCCTTTGTTGTAATGTTTTCTTGCCGTTTCAGCTTTTATCTGTTGTAAGAAGTCGCACAAAATTGACAAATTGACGATATTTATTCGAGTTTTAATACGGTGAGGCCTGCCATCGTATATAGAAGCGTGCCATCAGAGATAATCGATTGCTTCAATTGCATTACCATTTCCATGATGGATGACGCAGAACGAAAATTTCGTAACATTTCTTCCTTGGTCCAGGCCGTATTTCAACCTAACCACGAACTCTATGACGAAATGTTTAGGTATATGATCCCTGTACCGATGAATTTTGTAGTTGTTATTTTTGCAGTGCTGATAGCATCTTGCGGTTGCGCAGCCTTTCATATTTCGGCATTTTTAATTAAATTTCTAGCGACTTTTCCGCAAAGCAAGGGCGAAAAAAGTGAAGAGGACATGTTGACGAAGCAAATAAACCAAATTTCAACAGGTTAGCACCAATTTTTCGTGGGTTCCGAAAGTGTTGCAGTCCCCCAATATTCATTGGTTTATAAGTTGACAGCCAAATTAATTAAATGATATGAAATGTGAATTGTTAAGTAGAAAACTGCAGTTAATATAAGAAGTATTTTAATTTTGTTTTTAAATAGAAAGTTGGATTTTAGTGCATTAATGTAACTAACATTAAAGTTGCAATCAACAACCGTTCAAAGCAGAACAGATGTTGATGCTATAGCTCAAGAAACTGCAGTCTTCCGATCAATGAAAAGGATTGATTTTTCTTTAAAAAAAAAATAATTTTAGGTGGTTCCATGGTAATGTATGTGTCACGAATTTATTCCGGGCTTAACGAAGGATTTTAAAACATGGATTTAAGTTGTTGGTAGTTCATTACGAATCAATCTTAAATTGGATGAAAAAAAAAAAACGTAAAAGGAGGAATAGATGGTTATATTTGTGAAGACGACTATGAAGAAAAAGATACTGAGTTGAATAATAATAGAATTTAAATGGTGTTAACGAAAATTTTGCAAAGGACAAGACATGAGAGCCAAAACAATTATTTACATGCCATCAAACAGACTCATGAAAAGATTTTCTTTTTTATGAAATTTGGGGAATGAGTAGTGATCAAAAATAATGCAACGAAGTGAATGGTGGTAATCAAGACGGAACTGAGCAAAGGAAGTTAAGATGAACTTGTTGACAATAACAACAACGAAGAAGGAAATTAAGACAATTATGAACAAAAGAAGAAGAATACCTGAAGAACATACTTTTGTGTCGAAAGACGAGAGAGAAGAGGGTGAAGCAGTAACATATGATCAGAAGAAAAATACACTGATAGAAAAGAAGACAAAGATAATTGTAGTAAGAAAAAAACAAAGGAAGATGAAATCAAAGACAATACAAGTAATGAGGAGAAAAATGTTAGGCCACATGAAAACATTTCCGTACCAGTTGGCGGTAAAGACGAAGACGAAAAGGAAGAAGATCACTGCAAAAGTGACATACAGTAGAAGTAAAAGAAAAAGAAGACAGATACTATATAATATGAAATTAAGAAGTCCAGCAAAAATGATTTTAAAAAATGTGATGAGACTGAGAGGCTAAAATCAATTTTCTGTTTCATAACCATGGAAGGAGTGTGAAAAATGATAAAGATGAAGAATCATAAGAAAAGCGGATTTAATTTAAAACATGGAGGAAGAAATGTGGTGTATTATAATGAGAAAAATATGAGGATATGCATAAAAAGGTTGATTAGAATTTTAGGTGAGTGGTTTAATATCTGATAATTCGCATTAAACATTTAAAACAGATAATTTCAAAATTTGAGAGTTGACTGATAAATTTTGTGAACAGTATTTGATAATTGTAAAACTACAGGAAAATGCTTATTTTCTTGTGTAATCCGAGTTCATAGAAAAGATTTGAATGAGAATGACCAAGAATTAAAATTTATAAGAGGTTTCAGACATTAACCATATTAATTGCTTGTTTAGAAAAATTTGTGATACCAATTTTCGAGACACAGTTTGGAATGTAACTTCTTATACCTTACCGTTATTTTAAATTGAATGTTTATAAGTTTTGAATAACAGATTTTGAGTCTTTGGCCAAGCGATGTCTATGAAACCAGAGATTACGATTGGCAGTATCAACTTTGGTGAAGCAGAATCTTTGGATGTGCGAGCGAGAGGTTATTCGCGTTGAACTGCAGGTGGATCGAAGTTACCAGGCAAAAGTAGAGTACGATGCTCCTTCTTCCACCCCATCATAGGATTTTCTGCCCAGTATTCTCTCCCTGAAGAAACGTCCATCTTCTCAGCTGAGGTTGGAGCTCTTCTTGAGGCAGTTAAATTTAGCCACCAATACGGCCATGATAAAGTAGTGATTATGGCAGACTCCCTCAGTGTACTTAAGAGTCTGGAAAACACAACCTGTCTGTATACAACTTATCTGTATTAATACCGGAGCCTGTGCTCCATTGCAATTAAATTAAATTAAATTAATGGAAATCATGAAACCCCTAAAGTACAATAGGGAGCTAGTATTAATTGCATTACGACATATCTGCTATGGATTCCATCCCACAGTGGAATAAAGCACAATGAACAGGTGGACATGTTGTCTAAACAAGATATACACGTGGGCCATAAAGAGGACACGAAACGTTTGGTCAAAGACATAATTCCAAGCATTAAAGAAAGAGCAATGGACACTTGGCAAGAAGAGTGGAATAAATCAAAAATCATTAAAGCTCACACTATCGAAGTGTCCAACCAAAAAACACCAACAAAACCAAGGTTTTACAAGTGGAACATCAGCAGACGCCTTATTATCACTATTTCCAGAGCTCGTTTCCATCAAGGGAATATCCCAAGCTACCTGTACCGGATAGGGATTCGAGAATCTCCTCTGCGTGATTTTCAAGACCAGGCTATTAGAGACATAAACCATACAATATTCTCATGAAAAAATTAAATCATATCAGGGTAAAATGTTGAGTGAACTAGCCAGAATGGGAATCCCCCTACCCACAAATTTAATCTTACTCCTAGCCAGCGATGTTAAAGGGGTATATAGATGTACAACAGCATATTTAAAAAATTGAGCTATTGCATTTTAAAAGTCGGAAACTGTTGCATATCTGAAGATTGTTCTTAGGAATTTTAATAGTATATTAAATGTATACTGTACACCTAGACGTCGGTACTTTTGTTAAATTTATTTTACACGTTATGTATGTTGTAATTAATGTGTACCAATGTATAATACATAAGATGGCTGTATGGTCTCTGTTACCGATGGCCAATAAAATAAAATAAAAAAACTGCAGTCATATACAGATAACAAATAACAGCACGAGCCAGTCGACCAATGATTTACTGGATTATGGCACAAAGATAAAACAGTATTATTGTTTTATAAGCTGATACAGCCAAAGGAATAGCATGATCTGAAATGTGAATTGTTAAGTAGAAAAATGCAGATAAATAAAGGAAGATTTTTTTATTATTATTTCTATAGGCAAGTTGAATTTTCTCGCATTCATGTAACTAATATTAAAGTTACATCTTATGAATGCTTATATTAATTCTTTCTTCCCTCGTGCTCTCCTGGATTGGAATGTACGGAGTTAGCTTTGGTACAAAGCACCTTCTGCTACCCACAGAATTGTGAATTAAAGAGTCTAGACGTAGGTGTAGAACTTTGCATTGTAGTTAGTGGATAAACATGCTATGATAATATATTTGCAGATTAAGAATGTGAAATTTGAGAATAATACTCCCTATTTGCATCTAGTCAGCACTGTTCAATATGAACAAGCAACTGAATAAGTGTAACCAAAATACCTGAGGTAAAATGGAATTAAGTAGTTAGTATACTTATGAAACAGAAAAGTTATAAAACATTTCATCACTACTAATTAATTACAAGTGGTTTTTTTTCGTATGGATTCATCATATGTCTCTTTTCATATGTTAACAATAACTTTATTTACCGGGAATGCTACGATTTTATTTGCATTGCTGAGCTTTCGACATGCTGCAGCCTTCGTCAGAGATAATACATTTGTTTACATAACAACGAGTGCAAAGTCGTTGCTTTCTTCAAAATTTCTGCTAGCTGCTTTACTGGTCTTCTCTCCGTAGCAGCCTCGCGGCTTCAAATATTTTCTCGCGCGCGCCGTTGGCGGCATGGTGAACCACCGGGATTTGTTGCTATTGTTTTGTTTATAGAGGCGGATATGTTCTCTTAAGCCAGACCGGACTGGAAAATTATTAAAGTGGGTGGAGGTGGGAGACCGATGGGACAAGTCTGACGCAAAGGGCTTGCCTCCCGTTAAAATACTTTTTTGTCATATTTAATCTTGCATTTATTAAGTGTTTAGGTTTTCAGAGGTTGGCAAGCCAAATTACAAATGAAGAGATGCAGTATCGTTGGAACATGAGAAATTAACGGAGAGATTATCATGAGAGAACGTGGCACAAAGCGGAGTTTCAGTTAGTGTATACGAAATTTTAATGTTGTTTAAGTGAATGTTGTAAACCACCAGTTGTAATACTGTTTATAATAAAAAGAAGATTTAGGCCAGTTCCAGTAAGATGTCGTTTTTGTAGAAAGGGGCTAAAATACGATATTTTCTTAGCCAAAGACTTAAGCAGGATCACTGGAGTTAGCTGCAAGAGGATCACTCTATACTGTTCTAGCTGGAGACGATTGTTCAAGATCTTTCTGGTTTCATAACTCTAAAAGATACCACATCATTCCTTGTCTGTTGGTTGACGATAATCATAATAATAGGAATATTACCGACTCTGTTACCATGAGTCTAATTGAAGCTCCAGTTTAATAGTGTCGTTTCAGTACATCGTTGTTAATAACTCTGTACACCGAACTCGGTCAGTGAATACTCACTGTTCGGGTCTGGCCACCGGTAGGACGTGGCTTCGATTCTTGGTCTTGCCTCCTGAATTCGGTTTTCCATGTAATTCCGGAAACTTCAGGAGAATTTGACGAATACCAATATTTTTGCACTGACACAGTATTTTAAGTCTTGAGAAACTTCTTGAAGTTGTAGGGCGTGTTTTTATTTGCTTCCTATGTGATACATATGTTAATTCTAGTCGAAGACAGCAGATTAAGAGAACGTTACCTATTACACCACATTTTTAAACAAAAAATCAAACTTTTTTCCTTGGTTAACGATAGGTCATTAGAGGCTGAGTGAAGAAACGGGAAAGAATTCGGGCATGGTATTTTCGAAAGAACCATAACCAGATCTGCTGGAGAGATTTTGGAAATCCGAAATATGGATGGCTAGACGAGGATTGCAACCTGTGTCCTTACAACCTTCTCACCCCTCACGCTCGGTGACTGAATCGTAATTTCTGGAAACGGTATTTCGATATGGAGGATAAGACAATGAAGTAATTACTGGAGTTTGCATTTTACAAGTAAGCTAAATCAATAAGACTAGCCTAAAAAGTCTTAGCATCAGTGTTGCTGTAATAGTCGTAGTGGTCGGTGACGTTTCACAACGCAAGGAATTAACTAGAAATAGAAGAAGCTTCTTCTGCAGTACTTATTTCCTGGCTATGCAAATGGTTTAAAGTGAGACTGAGAGACAAACGTAGTGGAAAGACTGCTCTATCAGGCATTTATTAACATAATAAAATCTACCGAAATACTGACTTTATCGACTGTCATAGGTTGTTGACGAAAATTAAGTAGCGTGATCATTGTAGCGTTGGATGAAATAACGGTATGAGAGCGGAGGAGAGGACGTATGAACTGGTGCGTTTCTTCGCAAGATGTCTCTTTAGGCGCATCTATATAAGTGGAACGCATAGTTGTCTATTGAATGAAACCCACAAGACGTAGGCTAAAAACATACTGGAGCATAGCGATGAAATGAAACAAGCCTGAACGCTACGCTTTGCTCTATTGTGATGTCGTTTCAACACCTCTTTCCGCCCCAGTTAGTAAGTCACTACAATAAACCATCTGCCGTTAGCTCTGTTCGCTGCTTTGCTCTCTACTGCACTATGTTTTCAGCCTTACACGCAGCTGCTGGCATAAGTGAAGACATGGACAGGTGGAGAAGACTTCGGTAATGAAGCGGTCAGTCCATTTGGCGGACCGACAGACCGGGTGGTCCGCGGAGCCGTGTCGCCTAGCCTCCGACACAATAGCAGTCGCAGGTGGTCGTAATTCCGACTCGACACATGCTCGGCCGTGGTAGTCGGCTATTTGCTCCACTAATGGCAGTGCCATTTGGTCCAGTCACGAGCCGACGCCGGGCGGGTACCGCTGTCCGCGAGGGGGACGAGAGAGAGGGAAGCGTTTTTGTGGCCGCTGCCTTGTGCCCGCCGCCCGGGGCCAGATTTCTCCGTCTCGCGCCGCGTGTGTGGTCCAGCGGCGGCGTCGCCGGCGCGCGAGGGGCCCCTCCCGCCGGGGGAGGGGGAGCCCGTTGCCAGGCAACGGCGGCCGGGCCAGCCAATCGCAGCGCTCGGCCGTCTCCGGCGCGGCTCGGCAGTCGCCGGCTCCCGAGCCACACAGTCCGAGAGACTCTCGCCGCGCCGCCAAGAGCACGAAAATCTGCGGCCGCGCCGTCAGTGTTTTGCCGGAGTGCGCGCAGGACGGACGTTCGCGAGTGTGCATGTGCGACGGACTAGCGCTAGCGGTGGTATAGCCAGCGTGCAGTGCCCCCTCCGCAAAGTGTTGTCTCGTGCGGCGCTGCGCCCTCAGCCGCCTAAATGTGGATACTGGAGCCCGGCCTGCTGCTGAGGCTGACGGCCGAGCCACAACATGCCCTCCGGCTCCAGGAGGCAGTCCTCCTGCTCGACCAGGTCGACGACGGACCCGGACCTGCTGATCAGGCCTAGCTGGACAGACGCCGCCGTCGCTCTCGCCCAGGTCGACAAGGTAAGGCGGCGAGGTATAACGGCCCGCGGGCCGCTGACCTCCAACAGCTGGCGCGCGGCACACATACCCAAGGACGCGCACCGCTTTAAATCGCGCGCACCAAGCGAGCGAGCTGCCAGAGTACTCGCCTCGTGCAGGTGGTGCGTCGCTTCCGCGTGACACGGTTCCAGCAGACGCGCGGACCACCCACGGAGCGGTCTTTCTTCTGGCGCTCGCTCGCTGGCGCGCCGGCCTTGGTGAAACCACGCTCTGCCCGGTGGCCACCCGCCAGCTTCCTCCGTACACTCCGCCAAACACGGCACCACCACCAACGAAATGAAATTGTTTTTACTGCACAATTGCGAAATACTTCGCCATACACTTTCACTACGAACTGCAACTGCAATAATACACCCACTGCATCGCGAAGCAAACGTGATCCAGCACATGTTGCCTGTGTGTCGATAAAATATTTAATTGCACTACTTCCAGCCATATGACAACTGTCTTATATCTGATTAATTAGAAGTTCTATACAAGGAAGAAGAAAATGAAAGGATGTCAGACGCGATCACAAGGAGGAGGCTGAATTTCAACCTAAACACAAAATCTCTACCAACAGTGCCGCTACAAAATCAATCCATGCAGACACACCTAAATACATGAAATTTATCGCAAACTACATTTTGGGTAGTAACAGCGCTCCTAGTAAGCTTAGCATAAATTAATTTATTCGTACACTTTCAGTATGAGCTACAAATGCAACGATACATTCACAGTATCGCGATGTAAACTTGACCCGGCATGTGTTCCTGTGTATCGATAAAATATTTCATTGCGCTGTCGCATGCCCAATGACAATTGCCTTAAAATACATTTAAAACAAGCATTAAAATTCTGCTTCTGAAAAATCCTGCATACGAATTAAATGATTTTTTTTTTCAAATCTGTAAATCAAAGTGTAGCAGCTTTTTTTTATAGCATGAGGATGGCTTTCGATTATATTTGATCAATTAATACAAGGAAGAAGAAAATGAAAGGATGTCAGAGGCGATCACAAGGAGGAAGCTGCATTTCAACCTAACCACAATCTCAATTACCATTGCCGCTACAAAATCAAACTATACTGACACACTAAACACATTAAATTTATTGCAAACTACATTTCGAGTAGTAACAACGCTCCTGGACCGCTCAGCATGAATTAATTTCGTCATACACTTTCAGTAAGAACAACTAGTGCAATAATACACTCACTGTATTGCGATGTAAATTTGGTCCGTAAACTCCAACTAAATGCTATCTTAATCTAAATATCACTCAACAATGCGGACAGAATAACAAAGCTTCTTCCTCCTCTATTCAATTCTGGCCATCTAAGGACCACGAAAAGTAATCCTCTGCATTCATCTCGATGCTTCTTTTCTTGACTTCCAACAGTTCGTCATCCTTTCACTCTACTGTTTCCTCCTTAGTCGGGTGCAGACATTATTACTTTTCCTTTTTACTTCTCCTGGAAACTCTTGAAATTTTGTATAAACCTTCCGATTTTCTTTATTCCTTGCATCCACTGGTTGCCATTCTTACTCTGTTATATGTGGCTGAAATTCTTTTTGTAAATTTGCTGTTATCCATTCTCATTATGTGACCAAATAAACTGATTGTCCTCTTTTTCATCATGTATGATATCATTTCATTTTCTTCTTCCTACTATAAAGCTTCTAATTAATCAATGAAAACAAAAGCCATCCTCCTGTTACAACAACTTACTACACTCTAATTTGCAGAAGCAGAATTTTAGTGATTGTCTTAAGTATAATGGAAAGCAGTTGTACAGGTGGAAGCATCGCATTGAAATATTTTATAGACGCATAGGAACGCGTGATTTTGGGTTGCATCTAAACAAATCAATTCCTAATCTCCAGTACCGTAGTTCTATCACGTTCCCTGTCATTATTATCTATTAAAATTTTCGCTCATGTTTACAAACAATGAAAAACGTAAGAGGCAGGAATAATCATAAACAGTTGCTCCCATATGCGTATTTATCTGCATGCAATGATCACGCACACTTGCTAAATTTCTTCGTATTTCTGCGATATGCTGTTACTTCCGCTTTTAAAGTTCTGACACCTCGATTTGTACGTTATTTTAGTTTCTTTTATCGCCGTTTCTACTCTTTATTTTCTGAAAGCACCTACCAAATAGTAAAATAATAACCCCAGCAATCGTACAATTTCGGTTACAATAGTAAACAAGCATTCATTGGCTTACTGAAGTGTGTATATTCTATTGCTTTTTTGTGCGTTAAAATTATCCCGACAGTTAATAGTTTGCTAAGTCAGAAACTTTTAAGGTAACTAACTATTTATAATTACTTTTTAATGAGCATTCGATTATTGCTTAAAACTTGGCCTGTATGTATCATTTTTTTCTGTATTAAAGAAATTATTTTGATGATAATAAGTCATTTTTTCTTCATGCTACATGTTTATATAATTCACAGCATAAATATTAGTTTCTCAATTTACTTTCATTTAATATGAAATTATGAATTGTTACATTTGCTTTATTACTTGGGTTATTTATGGCGACATAAATGTGATAGCTTTGATTCAGTGATTGTATACACTTCAAGATCCATATTTTGTTTTCGTGAGCGATTTATGTATTTGGTTTGGTAACAAGGTTATTGAACTAAAGCTTCAGAACCATATACATAGTATACTAAACTGAAGACAGAAATTTTACCAGCCATTTTTGACATTGCTTGAAGATGGAAGCAATGATACTCGATATATGAAAGAAATCTGTTAGCTAAGTTGCTGTCTGTTTCAAACCCAAAATTAATTGTTTGACTTCACATGCCTGAGTTTATGACAACTGTATACGACTTTCATATTTGACAAATGACTTTTGTACATCGAGAAGAACTGAATTTATCATCATTAAAAGCTTCTCATCTCACTGACATGTACCACGTTCTGTCAGTCCTCTTTCAATCATAAGTGCTTATCTAACTCGAGAAATGTGATCTCCCTTTGCAGACTAATTTTCTGTACATTCCAGCGTCTTAAAGCGATGCCTAAACGCACTGTTCTTAGTTCTTTCTGTTGAAAGTTTGCAGCCATGAACTGCATGCTGCTGTGTATACGTGCTGACTGACCGAACTGTTTTATGAATGGGTCGAGCGCAGCGGGCTTACGCAAGACGCTCTTGGCACGTCATCTTTGGCAGCACTCTGCCAAGGACGATACTACAGGCCCCGCCAGTCACGGGTTCGATACCGGCCGCGTACACAACGCACGGCGAACATAATTTACAGTCTAAAAGCTAGAATCTGAGAAAAAAACTTTTGGCTGACAAAGAAGCATTATATGGTTGAAATATCGTAAATAATTAACATGAAGTAGTAAAAGATTCAATGAACTGAAGTGCAAGCGCTTAAATTAATCTTATAACAGACACCAATGGCTTATGTTGGACATTATGAGGAGACGAAAATTTCTTTCTACTTTTTTAACGAGACCCCGTATCATAATTTCGTTGATGATGTAAATATAAAGGACAAAAATTGCTGTAAGCGTTGACAAATTCATGTAATATCATTTGTGGTATAGTGTTTTTGTACTGTAAACTTCGTCTCCAATTAGTTTCCGGATTTAGGAGTGACAATTTCATTTGCAAATAGCGACTGAAATGTGGATTTACAAGAGTATAGTAGGATTATTTTTCCCCATACTGCTTTACGGTCTCGTCGACGTCAAGGTGGTTAGAGGCGGGAAAGGACTGGGAGCAAGGAACGGGAAGGAATGCAGTCACGGCCTTTTGAATGAAGCATCCCGGCATTCGCCTCGAGTGATTTGGCGAAACTATGCAAAAACCAAATATGGATGCCCGGACGGGGATTCGAACACGCGTCCTCACGATGCGAGGCCAGAATGAGTATTCTAGTAGGAAATGTTGTCCTAAACGTTATCGACCTCCACACATTTTTCCATATCTTATTAGTTATTACTGTAATGATAAATAAATTTAGGAAATGCTGTTAACAACTTACATTTCTTTCGTAGAGACTAAACACTCTAATCTACAGTGCAATGTTATTTTTCATAATTTCTCAATAGCATCACCATCTGATTCAATGCTTAAAATTTTTAGATTGCTCATCGTATGTCTATTTAGTTCAATTGTGTTCCATGTTTTAGTGTCCTAATGTTTGCTGTGTCAAATCGATTTTAGAAAGTAGAATTATGTAGTTTCTGAACTGTCGAATTCCTCTCGATAAATTTGCTAAGTACAGGCTATACTCAAGTCATGAAGTTTGAGATGTCTATGTCTTCATTTCACATTTCGTGTGATACAGGTAGCCTTCTTCCAAAGTGTTAATCACTTTCAACTGATTTTGTCCGTACATCTCATTGTACATTCAAATCTCATTAAAGTCTTCGTCTTGCCGGAAAATACTGAAAATTTTAGACTACCAAGCAGCCAGCTTTTGAACTACTATATCAATAAAAGAGCTCAATTTTTTTTTCTTGTTTTCTAAAAGTATTTTTAAATTAGTTACTCATGGGAACGTAAAAGTAGGTCCATGTACTGATGATGACTGTGAAACCATCGACGTTTAAACTCACAATTGTCAAAGTTAGCTCCCAAGGAGCCTTTTCTTCATGGAACATCTGCTGATCTGCCCAAATTGTCCTGCCATCTATACCTCCAACGAACTATGGACTTTCAGAAAAGAAGTATTTGACATAGCTCAATACTGCACTGAGAAACTTCTGGTTCCCGACACGAAAACGTAAAGTACAGAAAAGGAAAACAAAGAAAAGAGTGGAATTTTCCCATCAAATCATTTTTTCCTCTTTTTTGTAACCGCCTCCTTTTGGCCTCTACGAATTTTAATTGTAAATTCTTTCAGCGTTTTTGGTAAATTATTCATCATTTCCCTCGATAGTTTATTCCAATCCCTGAATCATTTACCGACGAAATAAAATCTTCGCACACTCTTATGCCTGAAATCAGGTGTCAATATGTGGACATGGTCTTCTTTCACCTTCCAAGTACCTCTCGCCATTCTTTCCACCAATACTTTTCCACGCCTCACCACCAATATCTCGTCGTACACTCCCAACACTCTTTTCACCTTTCTTCCGTTTTCAGTGATTCCTATTCCAAATCCTTTATAAGCTACGTCTCGAAAAATCAGTACTAATAAAAACAACAAAAAGACGCATATACTACGGTCCAATTAAAAATGTAATAATATATTGAGAAGAAACACCGCGTTTAAGAAAAATAAACTGACTGAAACTTTTAACTGCAGAAATGGACTTCTTGAGGAATGGTCACAGGTGAGCACTATGTGGGATATTTGTTAAGACTGGGGGCAAGGAACGGGAAGGAATTCGGCCATAGCTTTTTAAATGAATCAACCTGCATTCGCCTGGAATGATTTGGGGAATTCCTGGTAAACTATTGGGAAAAAACAGACAGTAGGAGTAAAGAAAACAGCGTGTGATAATGTTGAGGAAAAACACATGGAAACGGCAGAAGAAACTCACTGACGGAAAATATATATATACATACATGAGAGCCACCAGAATGCAAGAAGATACTACAAGAATGAACTGGAAAGATGACGTGAAGGAAGCAATGAGCGTAAGAAACTCAGAGAAGTGGAATGGAAACTGGAGAAGCCACGGTAGCGGTAGAAATCCGAGGCGACATCGATGTCTCAACAAGTTAGATTGTTTCTGCCGTACAATTCTCATCGTGGAAATCGATAAATGGTTGGTTCTGCTAACGCGACGTCCTCTCGCGCATTGCGATCTGATACGAATGAAGTAACCTTCGCCGTGGCGGGGCTATCATGTGGTAGGACTGCGTCCCCCCTTCCCTCCTCCCCCCACCCTCCCGCCTCGCGTGGTCCCCCGGCGTCTTGGGTGGTCCTCAGATGACGTCACGCCATTGTCAAAGGAACAAGTCGTGCGGCGTCGCCAGGTGGGGCTTTCTCGACGACTGCAAACAATACACTGTGTAAGAGTACGCGTCGTGGCGACAGTACTGACACATGTCAGGATTCTTCATACATTTCACAACGACCTTGTGCTTAGGTCGCCTAGGTACCTGACTCGGCATCGGGTGTTCACTCGATTGAATCTCAGTTTTGGTCGGTAATATTTACGGATTCTTTTGGTGACTATCATCTTTGTTCTTGTGAAGGATCCGACGCAAAACTATAAGTTCTCTCTTATCGCTGGATTGCCTCATTAAGCCAAGCCACAACATAGGTGGAATGAAAGACAAATTGAAAATCTGGAACGTAAGCAACCAATCAAGCCTTCGGCTTCTCCCGATCAATAGATATTTACTTTTTTTACCATTAACACCAGTTTCTGTTACACGTGAGTATGTTAAGATCTGAAGGATCAGGGTTTGAATAGCCCTTATAAATATCTATGGTTGCCAACCATACTTCATATTTTATAATCTATCATATTTAATTTTAGTCTAGGCTATATGCCGTACTTTATTTAACCATCACGTATTCAGTGCTCTTGTTCTTTATTAATTTCCAAAAGATATATTATGACAAAATGAAACGGTATACACATTCTTGAGCAGATATATATATTTTTTTCTAACAGTGTTGGAAGAAGTGACCGATCCACGAAACAATATTTATATAGGTATATACATGCTAGAAAACATATGATAATTTATCGAATATAAAAATAATTATTCTATACTAGCTCCTGTTCCTGCCATTTCAGCTTTGACCGCAAGAGTAATGAATGCGTAATGGCGGGAATAGACAAACATAGCAACCATAAACTTGATCAAAAATGAGTTATTCATTTATTTATAAATCTAGATTTAGGATGTGTTACCCATTAAACACTTATCACGGAAACCAAAAATTTGTTGGTTGTTCCATATGCACGAAAAAAATATTTATTTAAGGCAATAAATACCTCAATTTAAACAAGCAGCTGTTTTTCTTTCATATACTTTGTATTTTCCTCTTCCAAAGATAAATACATTTATTTTTTCCAAAGTGGTTGGCAACCCTGCTTCGGTCTTAAAATAGGGAGGGGAAGCAATGCAAGTGTACATGTTTATTAATCCCTATAGTCGTCACTTTCCTGACTGTTTTCCACATGGTTCATATACGCAATAGCTCTGAAGGTTGTAGTCTGTGCCTTGTAACTTTCGTATATTGTTTGAATACTGCCTCATGCGTACGGGCAGGTAGTATTAATGGTTCTCCCCAATTAGGTTTCTCCGTCTCCAAACTGTAAAAAAACTAGAAGTCGAATTGGAAATAAGGCTCTAATCGGACTGATAGTTTTCTTTTCTTTGGCCGTGTATTTTTCTCGGTATAATTACAACACTTGACATAAGGCCGGTTGGTAGATGGGTGGTAGGGAAGTTGCCACCGGAGCGTGCGTTCCATTGCAATTTAATTAAATATTATTTTTATATTAAATTATATTATGATGCACAAATAATGTAAACTAATCAAACAGGACATTTCTCACAATATTTTCAACTCACAATAATAACCCTAAAAACCTCACAAATACTTGTCTTCGTACTTACAAACAGTTCGCCTTTTGATTTCACAACTCAGATGTTATAATCCTCCCTTCCAAGGCAACCATCTTCATTTGTTTAACAGTAAACCGCTAGGCAGCGCTATATGTTCTGCCAACCTTTGAAACCCAAAATTCACTCAATGCATTGCAACATTAGAAAATATACAAATATATTTAAGGGAAAACAAGCCCGTTCCCTCACAATATAGCCTAGTTTCTATAAAGACCGCATTTGCCACTTCTGTTTCACTTTTGCTGGAAAAATATTTGCTGCAGTAAACGTGCATTTTCATTTCCTTCGATCTTTTTGTTTTGCGCATGTTGCTCTATTCTGCAGTCTTAATTGCGTGGTTGTATAAAAGTACTAGAATGTGGGCTGCAGGTTATATGTTCGGAAATCACTTTATGGCGCAGTTGGCGGTGATTTCGCTCGTTATGTGTATACTATGTAGTTGGTCTACAAGCGAGAAGCAATAAAGGAAGCCAATCTTGTTAGCAACACACTATCCTTCTACGCCGGTGGCCATTTTCTTTGTGACCTATCAAAAGCCCATAAAACGTCGCAGCTTACAACTTTGTACGCAATTCGCACAGCAGATTACTCGTAAAAATGTTGTTTCTCGTCATCAAAGTCGGAGGTGGTCATTTGCAGAGTGTGCAGTTAATAGAAGAATGTCTATTGTTGGCAATAAAATCTTCTGTATCTTCCAACTGGTAAAACGATTACAAACCGTCATCCGCGATTTTTAATGAGCGTCTCATCACGCATTGTCGTAAATTGTTAACGTTATATAACTTTTACAAATTTGAAAATTCTTAAAGCCTTGTACCACGTGGAAGACAAATCTTCATTTTTATATCGGGCAATTTCGTTCACATTACAACTTTCCTTTTCCCAAAACTCGATTCACAAAAACTAGAATAAGTTTAATAATCTTCTATAAAAAGAGATTTATTTTCCTCGAGTAAAATAAATGAAAACCGTCCTTTTGCGGATAGAAAAAATGAAATAGAACAATTATATCGTCCAAACAAATCGTACTGCCTTTATTTTTCCATCCCATCGCATCATTACTCCATGACCAGAAATTTGAATGGATAAAAATAATTGAAATTATCAAATTTTAAATTTCGTGTTGATTGCACTAACGACTAAAATCACCAATTACCCTCTGAGATTGTATCTGGAACTTCAGAGATTTGAAGTTATTGGGGCTTCCATAAATTACGTGAGGTGAAATAGGGGGAGGGCGGGTTCCGGCGAAATCTCACCAAGGGGGCGGGGGGGTCAACGGAAATCTCTCGTGTGGTTATGAAAATTTTTGTTGGACTGTAGACCTAAAAAAAAGATCTACAAATGACGCGAAAGCCGATTTTAGGGGGGTATTTTGTCTAAAAGTGGGGGTGTAATCTACTTTGGAAGGGTGAGACCTAAAAAAAAGTCTCAAAAAGTTGTGAGGGCGATTTCTAGGGGGGGGGAGGCACTCTCTCGGACCAGATCTCACCGATGGGGGGGGGGGGGTCAGACCAGATCTCACGAAGTCTTTCCAGAGAGCGGGGGTTCCCGGATATCCGGAAAAACACCTTACGTAATTTATGGATGCCCCCTTAAAGAAGTTACACGCAATAAAGCTGTCAGGTATATCACCTACTGTTGAAATTGCGTTAATATTTAACGAAGTACTATCATAAAGGAATTGTTGCACATAAAATAAATTGTTTACGGAATAAAACTAACATAAACTCATAATTCAAGCAAAAAAAAACAGAAATGCGTCGAGCAATGCAACATATTTGCGCTGGCAGCATTCCAAAGTCACATTTTATTAATGCTACACACACAGGAAGCCTAACCACATTATAAATCGCCGAAGTTAAAGAACCTGAATTATTTCGCATGAAATGCGGCTCAGCGGGAAGACATTCATGTTTGCTGAGGTTCTGCCATGATTTTTGTAAACTGCTGTGACGTATGAATAACCGCGATTAGAAATTTCGGAATATTAAGACGTGATACTGTGCATTGCATGTACGGTGTCGTCAGAGATGTTGTTAACTTCTATGGGTACAGTCTTAAGAACGTAAGCTTGCTTCCGAAGTCACTAAAATCTACTGACGGAGAGTTGACAGGACCCAACACATCACAATCAATTAATATGTGGAATACTTGTTCTTCATTTCGTCAATTCATATATCAGCTTAAGCTTTTATACCAAACTCAGCGACGTACAACTTTATGATGTAAAATTCTTACGGGCATAAAAATTATAAATCGAAATTGAGGTAATGACTTCAAAACATGAAGATATACTGGAATGTCTGGTATTATTTAATTCACATGCTCATGGAATACACGAAATAATTATATTTCTCAAATCGGTATAATGTTCTGTAAGAACGATGTTTTTCTCAGCGTTGAGAATTAATACAATGTTTTCGAGTAACTAGCCAAGAGGAGAACGTCGTACGATATTATGCCGATGAAGTCTCTGTCACCATCTTCTAGTGATAGCGACAGACATTTCGATTGCCGAAATATCGTGTGTAAACTAATCGGGTAGTTATCGAAAACGTTCTCTTAGCTCCGAAGTCTAAACTGTTGTTGGAGATCATTGCACACTTCACAGGGACGTTGAGATTATATTTCACTGCGGTTCGACCAAGAAGAATTTAGCGGTCTGTACGGAGCGTGGTGGGTGAGCGGTAACTCTCTGGCCTCGCATTCTGTAGGTCGCGACTTCGAATCCCCGTTCGGACATACAACTTTCGGTTTTCCACAATTTCCAGAAATAACTCCAGGCGAATGCCGGGATGGTTCCTTCAAAAGAGCACGACAGACTTCCTTCCCGTTCCTTATCCCCATTCCTTCCTCACTTCTAATATCCTTGCCATCGGCGAGGAGTAAAGTCATAACAAAGTAAACGTGTTTAATGTTCACTCTGATCCACATGTCATCACTCTTTATAACACAGGCAAAGCGATTTAGTGGAATCTGCGAAAAGGTATCAGACTGCGGATCTAGAAGTTCCGATTTTTTATTGAAATTTTTACCGGCCCTTAAAGTAACAGAATTTACTTTGGGTTGTCTCATGCCACGTGAGTTTAGCAGGTTAGATTTCTTGTCCAGACAGATGCGGTTTTTGTGGCCTATTGAAGCTTAGTCACAAAAAATTATTAGTACATAAAATCAGTTTTCAGAGCGAGGTAGTTCATCAACTTAAAGTCAGCAGTCTCGTATTATGCAGGGCGTGGGGACAGCCAGAGTTGGGTAGGCGCTGTTTTTGTCGAATCAACTGAGTTGGTTGACAGAGAATCTTTCTAATATATCCACCATTGTTTTCCTTACTTTTTTTGTGGCCATTCTGTTAAATTATGGCTCTAATGATTCCAGGATCGATGCGTCGTAAAGATCCATAATAACAGAGATAAGCTAGCTGCATAGCAAGCACTGTGAAGTAATTATCGTGCTTTATAACAGAAAGTTAAAACAAGACCTTTTCAACATATCAAAAAATCTACTAAACTCTTTGGATTTCGATTTACTGCTTCGATATAATGTGTTTTCACGTTCCCCACTCACATTATACGGAAAAGTCACATCAAATAAAATTAAAAATGTCGAAGTATGAAACGGCTGAGCAGCTGTTCTGCGGCGTCCATTTAGAGAATGGAGCATTTGTTTACAACGGAAGCAATCGATTCTCTCTATAGATAGAACACGACGGGCGTATCAGAAAGAAAACGAGGTCAAAAATTTTCGGTTTTGTAAATCTCTTGCAACATTTTACGACGGAGAGGAGCTGAAAAGTTAAGACCACATTACGACGGAGGAATGAGCTAACATTTCAAGAGACTTGCATTAATTTTCCAGCGATGGCTGCATCCGATAGTTGATTAACATTGCCAGTCCTGGCAGTGATGGGGCTAGCGCGGTTACCTTGTGACATATTAGACTATATTGGTATTAACATCAGTAAGATTTTGTTTTGCAAAGTTTGCCGTTCGGGACCACTGACTTAGAATGTGATTGGCCAGTTGTAAAGTCACGTGGTGCCATGACGTCAGACCTATAGAGGTAATGAATCGAGCCGTATTGTCGAAGAAAGTTTAAAAAAAATAAATTGTCGGCGAGGACAGACAAGAACTACATGCAGTTGATTCAATCCTCAAATATTGTTGAACTTTTGAAGTAGTTAATTCTTGGTCAAACAAAATAATTTAAGTTGGTAATCAATTTTATCTCACGTAGGGCTTTTCCTGCAATCAGTTCGGATACGATGTCTATAGTGAATCTTTTATCGAAGCATTACTGGAATCTATTATAAACGTAAACATGTATATACAGAGAGAGAATAAACATTGGAAGTCCATAAATAATTGTTTATTTCATTTAATGAAATAAATCACTCGTAAATTGTACCGTATGATGTGAGAATTACCAACTTAAAAGTAGAAAGGCGAGGATATACGAAAGAGGACAAACCATTTATCTGTGACAACCTCGCAATGCAGGGGTCGCCGGTTCAATTCTGGTTTCGGGCATGAGTAGTTTTAATTACATGTAGAGTCCGCCCTGTGTCGTGTACACTTTATGGAAACAATTTGCTGCCTAAACAGAAACACTGGCAGATTGACGGTAAAACCTCTTGAATTTGGGTTTTCCATGGTTTCTCCAAGCAAATGCCAGAATGCTTCCTTCAAAAGGCCATGGTCGAATTCCTTCCCGTTCCTTTCCCTAGTCCCATCCCACCTCTAATGACCTAAACATTGACGAGGCGTAAAGCTCCCCCCCCCCCCCCAAAAAAAACCTTTTGAGCTGGTTGTATTGCCTAGTAGCAAAAGGCCATTAAAAAAAATGCGTGACACTTGTGTATTTCGTCTTTTTAATTTAATTTGTGGCGGGTTTTCCATAAAATGCGAGTGGGGGATAACAAGAACACATAATATCGAAGCAGTAACTCCGAAGTCCAAGAGACTAGTACTTTTTTTTTTTTTACTGGTGGAAATAGTCATGCAGCCCCCCTTAAGACAAGCAAATACGATTCTAGTGTCAGCGACGAATAATTTACGAACGTTTCCGAACGACCGCAGTCTTTCATTTGTGTTGGCCGGGGTGTCCCGGATCGGCAAGCCGCAGTTTATGGGCTATAAAAGTGCACAGTCGTATTCGATTATGTGCAATAAAATACTAAGTGCGCATAAACGACACCCAAGACTCCCTCATTGGGAACGCTACTATGTTGCACCGCCATAAACGATGGAAAGGCTAAAACGAGCGGTAACGCTCATGCTTCTCATTCGGGAGGACGCGGGTTCGAATCCTCATCCGGCCATCTAGAGTTCGGTTTTCCATGATCTCCTGAAATCACACGATGCGAATGGGGGAATGGTTCCTTCAAAAGAGACGGCAACGAATGGGCGGAAGGGAAGGGAAGGAATTTGATCATGGCCTTTTGAAGGAACCATCCCGGAATTTTCCTCTAGTAATTTGGGGAAACCATGGAAAACCCAAATCTGGATGGCCGGACGGTGATTCGAACCCACGTCCTTTCGAATGCATAGGTATATTACTTAACATTTCTATGAGCAATTAACGAATTCACATGAAATTATACAGTAATTTTGGGTAAAGCCAGTTAAAGGAGAAAAAAAACTAGCATACGCGGATTTACATTGTTGGAGAATAAAATGTACAGAACCAAGAATAGACGAATATCGATTATTTTAGAGAATTCAATACTTGCCTTTCAGAGTATCGTACTCGCCTCTCGCACATAATGCTTACTAAGGCACATTTGATCCTTACGCTGAGATGTTCGTTCTCCGATCCCGTCAACCTCGTTTCCATTTTCCGTGGTTTTCGGAAATCTCTCGAAGAAAATAATCCTTCAAAATTCTATGACCGAATTCCTTACCGCTACTTGTTCCCAGTCCTATCCCGTCTCTAATGACGTAAAAGAAAAACACATGCTGATTCGATGACGTCTACCCAAGATTTCCCACTGATGTACAAAGGAAAAGCTCGCTCCGTTGGTCTCGTGATGGTGTCCGCCGCTGTCAAGGGGTTCGATTCCTGGTTGTGGAAATTTTTCGGCATCGGAACTTGGCCGGCAGCGTAGGAGAGACAGGTGGTGGTGCACTATTCTTAATCACCAGATTGTACGTCGAAGTCCTGGGTTAAATCCCAAACCACTCCGCAGTGTGTATGGAGTGAGGGCATACGACACTCTTGATTGTGATTCGTGCGTTGCAGGGGGACGTCAAGCCGGGCGCCCCGTTAGGTGTCTTTCGCAAGAGCAGGCCCTAATACACCCTCTCACACAGTAGAAACAACATTCTACACTGAATACACACTCTATCATTGTCATCAATACTTACAACGGCGCATGCGAATACTCAATGGGGAAGGCAACGATAAACCACACCAGTTCATCTTGTCCAGAGAGTTTACGTTACGTGCGCAGAACGTTAATGCGCATGCGCACTCAACTCGCAATCCTAACAAATATTCCTATTCCATGACCAAATGGGGCATGCATTAATTAAGTAATGTGTTTTTTCTTAAATTTGGTGACATCTGTTGGCACCTCTTCCCCCGTAACGTCAGATTGACCTCATAATTTTGGAGGCTATATATTGATATTGAATATAAATCAGAGCAAGACTAAAGTGATTAAATGTATCAGAAATGATACCAATACTACTAGATTAAATATAAAAATAGGATCGGATGCAATAGGAGAAGTGAGTGAATTCTTTTACTTGGGAAGCAAAATTACAACCGATGGCCGAAGCAGGAATGATGTTAGGGCGCTAATGACCCCGACGTCGACGCGCCCTAAAACACAAAAAAAAAAATACAACAACAACAACAACAACAGGAATGATGTTAAAAGTAGAATAGCACTAGCAAAAAGAGCCTTCATGAAAAAGAAAAATCTTTTAGTTTCAAATATTGATCTAGAAATTAGAAAGAAATTTTTAAACCCTATGTGTGGAATACAGCACTTTATGGTAGCGAAACATGGACTTTAGAAATACCGGAAAAAAAGAAAATTGAAGCATTTGAAATGTGGTGCTGCAAAAGAATGATGAAAAGTAAGTGGACAGACAAAGTAAAAAATGAACGTGTTCTGGAAATGATGGGTGAGGAAAGAAGTTTGTGGAAGAAGCTTACAGAAAGAAGAGACAGGCTGGTAGGTCATATTTTGAGACATACTGGATTGGAAAATTTGCTGACGGACGGAACAGTTGAAGGTAAGAACTGTAGAGGAAGATAGAGATTAGAATATATGAAGCAGATAATTGAGGACGTGGGTCGTAAGGGGTATGTAGAAATGAAGAGGTTAGCGCAAGATAGGAAAGGATGGAGGATTACATCAAACCAATCGAGAGACTGACCACAAATATATATATATATACTGCTCTTTGAAGTGAGATTTTTTGAGATCTCTCCCCTTCTATTTTGAGCTCGCGTGATTAATGGATACACACAAAGAAGTTTCAACTAAAATATGAGAAGATTACAAATTTTACAGAACACGGAGAGTACTGTGTCATGTTACAACCACAACAAGTAAATTTTGTTTTCGTTCGTTAGCGTTAGCTCCATCGCAATTAAAATTAATAATAATAATAACAGCTGAGTGTTCTCCGTGGAGATGTTGGTAGGATGTGGTGCTAGTTTCTGTGGCTGATGGTTGTTATTTCTGCTTGTCGACCAGGACAAGGCGAGCTGTAGTGTAGGATGTGGTGTTAGTTTCTATGGCTGATGGTTGTTATCTCTGCTTGTCGACCAGGGCAAGGCGAGCTGTAGTGTAGGATGTGGTGTTAGTTTCTGTGGCTGATGGTTGTTATCTCTCCTTGTCGACCAGGGCAAGGCGAGCTGTAGTGTAGGATATGGTGTTAGTTTCTGTGGCTGATGGTTGTTATCTCTGCTTGTCGACCAGGGCAAGGCGAGCTGTAGTGTAGGATATAGTGCAGTTTCTGTGGCTGATGGTTGTTATCTCTGCTTGTCGACCAGGGCAAGGCGAGCGGCGAGCGCAGCGCTCTGTGGGTGCGAGCCTGGCTGCAGTCGCACCTGTTCCACCTGGGCCGTTTCCTGCACAGGCACGCGGGCAAGGTCCTCTTCGTCGCCGTGCTCGTGCTCGCCACCTTCTGCGTCGGCCTGAAGTCCGCGCAGCTCCACTCCCGCGTCGACCAGCTCTGGGTACAAGGTGAGTACGTCTCTCTCTAGCTTCAATTCTCTGCATCAAGCATATCTGTCAGTACGAGGTAAGCATCGACACGTGTGTCGGGCTCACCTGAGCCCACCAGCTTCGGATCTAGGTGACTGCAGAAAACCACACATGTCATGGAGCCTTCGATCACACTACAGGTTCCATGAGACCCAGGTAAATGTCCCTTATATTATAATACTGCCCCCACCGGCCTGCGCCCGTGGCACGATGCCTGTTTTTAGCAGATGGGGTATCCGATAAAGACCATCAACCTGGTGTAACAAGGATCGTGATTCATCCGACCAGGCGACACGTTTCCATTGGTCCAAGGTCCAATCTCGATGATATCGTGCCCACCGCAATCGTAATAGACGATGTTGTTGGGTCAAGGTGGGATCAGGTAGTCCCATGTTCGCTGAACGGTGTGCTTCGAAACACTTGTGCTTGCACCATCATTGTACTCTCTCGTCAGATCTACCACAGATCGGCGCCTATCTTGCTTTACAGAGCGGGCAAGCCTCTAACTTCCACGTTCTATGATTAGGCGTGGACGTCCACCACCTTGTCGCCTACTCCTGGATTCACCGTCCTTCAACCACTTACCATAGATGCTCACTACAGTAGCACACGAACAGCCGACCAGCCTCGCCGTTTCCGAGATGCTCATTCCCAGGAGCCGGGCCGTAACAATCTGCCCTTTGTCGAAATCTCTTGCAAAAGTGGACTTTACCATTTATCATTTCTATCGTTGTTAGAATGACTCCCTATCCGTCTATGCTCCACTTATATACCTTACTTATATACCTTACTGCACTACGTGCACATGTCATCAGACGGCATTCAGTCTTGCAGTGGCCAGTGGTCTTAATGTTTTGACACATCAGTGTATGTGGGGGCCAAGTCTTCACAGCTTCTCACTATTGTGTCAGTCAACTCGGAGTGGAAGGAGACTGTTGAATTGCGTGTCTGCGCTTCTCTCTCGTCAATCAGTTTTCATTCCATGATGAGTGTCTGCCATTTGCGTTTGGCTAAAGCAGACTGTCGAACAGATTATACGGATTTTGATGTGTGTAAGTGTAAAGCTTTGCACTAAATATTTTTTTATTATTTTCTGCTGCCTAAAGGAAACATTTTCTTCTTCTCGAAAACTCTTAACTGATTTCACAAGTGATTAGGTTTTTTGTTCGACGTGAATGTAATTATTTATTCATCTACTCTACTCTGGTATACCAAGATCGATTTTACTACATGATCGATTTTTTACTCCATAATCAATTTGTGTGAATCTTTTTCATCATTATTACTGATGTTTTAAGTGGATTGTCTCGAATCAGTCGGATTTGAGTTACATACAACTGGTTTAAAAAAATGAGCATAAAACCATGAACATTAAATAAGATCGATTTTTTGATATCTTTCATCGTTTAAAAGATGATACCGTTTAAATTTCGTCAACATTGGTTCTTTTCTTTTTATAAGCCGGACAAAAAATTTAAATTTTATCAAAGTTAATTCTGTACTTTCGTTATAAACCTGACAACATCAAAATGAGTAATATCTATGTTTTCACGGCGATCATAGCTATTGGTTGCAGGTATATGGTAATCTTTCCTTCTGGGTCGTGTAATTACTCGAAAGTATTCATCCACGGGGAACAACCGACCACTACACGCCACCTACCTGCGTTATTTTCCAGTCGTTGGCTGTGATCGTCGCTCTGGTTTCAGAGCAGTTATTATCAGGCGTCCAGAAACAGAGAACAGTGTCTCCAACTTGTTTATGGAGACTGTGCCTGCAATCAGGTCACAAACAGCTTAAGTCTCTTTCAGATAATAGTATCTATTCTTCTTGCTGCAAGCATTGTGTTATAGACGCTTAAATTGAGAAAGATAAACGGAAATAACAAGTTGGCTAGAAAACACTTTGCGCTATTATATATCATTATTACAAAACTTCACTTTCGCCCTGAATTCTCTTTCTTAATTCTGTTTCACGTCGCTACTTTTCTTTGGCTTCACTACTAGTCGACGTCGGCTTCATTAGTGGTGGGAAAGGACTAGGGGCAAGGCCTTTCTGAAGGAACGATCCTGGCATTCACCTGGAGTGACTTCCGCAATTCCTTCCTGTTCGTTGTCCGAATCCTTTCCTGTCTCTAATGACATCACCGTCGACGCGGCGTGGAGCCAGAAGGGGGGGGGAGGGGGTAAAAAAACTAATTTCACGCCAACGTCACAACATGCCCACCTCGTTGGCTCAGTTGGTTGGGGCACCGTGATGGTCGTGGACTTGGCTGGCAGGCTAGAAGAGGTGGTGGTGCACAAGTCCTAATCACCAGATTGTGCACCAGAGTCCTGGGTTAAATCCCAAACCTCTCCGCAGTGTATTTGGAGTGAGCTTGTATAATTATTTCTAGATCGTTGACCTGGTCGCCAGGGGTATCTTTCGGAAGAGTAGTCCTGAGTGGGCCAGCAACGAGTTTCACCCTCTCCGTGGTTCATCTGTCATTTCATACAACGCAAACAACACTCTGTACCGAACACACATTATCACAGTCATACACACCTATAACAATAAATACGTAGATGCACTGGAGAAGGCAACGAGAAACCATCCCAGTTCATCTTCCGCAGAAGAGCGGCCTGGTGTCTCAGTGGTTAAGGCGTCTGAATGGAGATCGTAATGTCCCCGGTTCGTATCCCTCTCTTGGCGGGGATTTTCATAGGCACTTAACCCGGTCTTCAACTCTGGCACAGATTGCTGTATAATGTAAAGCATTCTAGAACGCTTCCGTGGTTCCGATTCCACATTGAACTGTAGGTCCCCTATACCCGGCAGGATTGCCGGGCTCGGTTAAGGCGGCTACGACAGGGGCGGAATGCGCAGCCAATAGACACTCTGTCATCAGGTCATTACGACCACATGAAATTATTATTATCTTCCGAAGAGAGTTCCCATGGAGGAGTAAATTCACCATGATAAACACCTACGCCTGGAAACGAGAACGTCCAATCGGTTATTCCATCCAATGGAGGCGTGAGCATTGGGTAGCTAAAGAGGAGTGATAGGGCGCTGAGAGTAGAAGTATCTGGAAGGAGAGGGAATGGAGAATACATCAGTGAGGTCGTTCCACTCAAAAGCAAACTGTCGAATAATAGAGATACTCTCGGGTTAAACACGCACCAGACATTACATAAAGCCCTGAGCAGTTAAGGTCGTAGTTGTTACGTAAATTCGCTACACGTGACGTCACGGAGATACATCGGAAAGGAGAAGCCCCTTCGCGGAGGTCCGGCGTTGACTGCGGTCTGCGTCGCATTGTTATCGGACATCTCCGTATTTACGGCGGTCATATTTCTCTCAGGCCGGACAAAAGCGTCCTAAGTCTCGCCCTTAATGCAGCCGCTATTACCGCTCACGATAATGTGCTCGCTGTCTCGTATTTCACGAGAGCGGACTGCGTGGGTGACGCCTAACCCGTCCGTTTCCGGGTGAACGCTTCCTGGCGCTTCGTGTCTCAGACAGAACCGTCCAGTACCTCATAGCTGCCCCAGAGAATTCGCGAGCTTTCAAGAATTACACTACAGCGTCCTCCTTTTCCCAGGGACAGTTCCTGTGTTTAGTTCTCTGTCTCCGGACGGATTTCGTCCCCGCAATGTCCCAGAACTTTTATCATTGTCCCCTAATTTAAAAAAAAAAAAACACACACGTGAGAATTTTCGATAATCCCCGATTGGATAATTTATTCTTCCAAAGAAAGAATAGGAAGCAGTCTTCTTTCCACGTACTTTTCTAGGAATAAAAGAAAATTAGAAAAAATCTGCATCTTCGACACCACATCTTTGAAAAGTCATATATCCTTGATCTGTAGGCCTACAGTTGTTGTTGTTGCTTTAGGGCGGGTCAACGACTGGGTTATTAGCGTGATCCTCTTTGGAATTAGTAGAAAGTTCAGCATCTACAATATCCAGAATGAGTACAGAAACAGTTCAAGCTATGTTGAGCATATTAACAAGCTATTCTATGAAATGACAAGAATTTTCGGGAAAGCTCGGATCTAGACAAGATCTTCTCAAGAAGGTTCATTCCTCTGAGAAATACACTGATCACACTGACGTAAAATCAGGTACCATATAATTGAAAATACAGAATATATAATAATGATCATGAAAGTTAAACCAACATTTAACCATTTAACTTAGAGCAATGCAACACGAAGTAAGAATAAATGTGGAATGCCTGTAATAAAAAACTGGTAATCCTAATGTGCCTATGTTGCGCATTCTTCAACTTTTCATTGCTGTTGATTGCTGGATCGGCCTGGCCGGCAAATGCACGAGCCATGGGTAGCCACCTTAGGGGGCGTCCACAAATTACGTGATTTGAAATAAAAGGGGGGGGGGGGTCCGGCGAAATCTCACGTGAGGTTTTGGAAATTTTTGTTGGACTGTAGAGCTAGAAAAAGTTATACAAATGACGCGAAAGTCGATTTTAGTGGGGGCAGGGGGGGGTATTTCGTCTAAAAGTGGGAGTGTAACCGGCTTTGGAAGGGAGGGACCAAATAGTTGCGAGGTCGACTTCTAGGGGGGGAGGGGGGTCTCACGGACCAGATCTCATGAGAGGGGGGTACCAGATCTCACGAAGTCTCACCAGAATGGGGGGGCCGGAAATCCTGAAAAACACCTCACGTAATTTATGGATGCCCTCTTAAGAAGAAGAGAAGTCTTTAAAACTCTTTAAAATAACGTATGACTTTCGATTACAGTATTCTCGAAAACCAAACTGTTGTAATATGCATAAGATCGAATTTTCTCTCGACGTTGGGAATTAATTAAGTTCTCTCGAGTGTCTAGTCGAGTGAGGAGGGTTTCTTCACATGATATTTCGGCTAGTCACCCGAGAGTGTTAATGTTGTAATATGCCTGTAACCTTACTTCAAATCTTTATAGGCCCTCAACGCAAATTACAGTGTGGTTTCGAACGGTGATTGTAGTGCTGTATAGATTTGACTCCTTCACGAACTGTTTGCAGTGAGAGTGGTTGTTTAGCAGTGGAAGCTATTAAGCAGCAGGCTTGGTTCCGTGTGGGGGGTGGCGGGCGCATCCCCTTTGAAGTTGCAGCTGCCTGCACCCCTCAGCCCTGGAAGGGGTCGGTTCGCCGACAATGCTGTCGTGCATCGTCGGTAGCCGCAGAAGACGGCTCATTCCTGATACTCAGGAAAATAAAGCCGATTAACTGAGTCCTTACGTCGCAGTTGACATGTCATAAATCGGAGCGTTTTAATCTGGAGATTAGAAACGAAGGGGTCTAAAACATTCGTGTATATAGTCTACTAATGTGCGAAAACATTATGACGGCTGCCAACCGCGAAATTGAATACCATTTCTTGAGGTTGCGGATACGTCATGCTATAAGTAAAGTATACAAAGTAATCTGAAGAAACCTTTTTTTTTAACTGCTTAACATCTCTTAACATCGAGGTCTTTAGAGACGGGAAAGGATAGGGGGCAAGGAATGGGAAGGAATTCGGCCATGGCCTTTTGAAGGAAGCATCCCGGCATTTGCATGGAGTGATTTGGGAAACCATGGAAAACCCAAATCTGGATGCCCGGACGGGGATTCGAACCGCCGTTCTCCCGATTGCGAGACCACCACGCTCGGTCTGAAGAAACCGCCTGGATTTGTGGCAAACAAAAAAAATCAAAAAAATCATGGCTTTTGCGTCACGATGATGCACTGCTCAAACATCGTCACTTGTTCGTAAATTTTTGGAAAATTCCATATTCGCCAGACATAAAGAGAAGCTTGAAGGGCCGTCGTTTTACAAGTATAGATGAGAATGAAAGTGCATTGCTGAAAGAGCTCAAAGTTGTCCCATAAATCGAGTTCCAGAATTTTGTGGATTGTTAGAAGCGCTGGCATATGTGTAAAACAATCTAATGGGGATTACTTTGAAGGGGATATCATCGATGTAGACGAATAAATAAAATTCTTTTTTAAAAAAATGAAAATTCACGTTATTTTTTGAACACACCTCGTATAAGCGGAGCATAGACGGACAGGTAGTTATTCTAGCGACGATACGATTGGTAAATGGTGAAATCCACTGACATAACTGACTTAGCAAAGCGCAGATTGTTATGGCCCTGCATCTAGCAACAAGCATCTCGTAAACAGCGAGGCTGGTCGGCTGTTTGCATGCTGCTGTACTGAGCATATGTGGAAAGTGGTTGAAGGACGGTGAAACCTAGAGTAGGGGACAAGGTGGTGGACGTCCATGCCTAATCACAGTTTTTTTTTTTAACTGCTTTACGTCTCTCAACAGCGAGGTCTTTAGAGACGGGAAAGGATGGGGGGCAAGGATGGGGGCAAGGAATGGGAAGGAATTCGGCCATGGCCTTTTAAGGAAGCATCTCGGCATTCACCCGGAGTGATTTGGGGAAATCATGGAAAACCCAAATCTGGATGCCCGGACGGGGATTCGAACCGCCGTCCTCCCGAATGCGAGGCCAGAACGCTATCCGTTACACCACCACGCTCGGTCACAGAAAGTGGAGGTCGTATGCTTGCCCGCTCTGTAAAGCAGGACAGGCGGCGATCTGTGGCAGATCTGACGGCAGAGTGTTCAACAAATATTGTTGAAAATAGAGTTTCGTAGGTGACAGCCTATGGGCTTGCCCATGTTGACTCAACGACATCGTCAATCCGATTACAATGGGCACAATATCATAGAGGTTGGACTGTGGATCAATGAAAACATTTCGCCTGGTCAGATTAACAACGTTTCGGTGGTCGTGTCGGAAAACATTATCTTCTAGCTGAACGACTGCTTCAATCATGCATTGCGCCATGGTAGCAAGCCGGTGGTGACAGTGTTATGATGTCGGGGACAGTCACTTGGACTTCCATGGGGCCTGTGGTAGTAGTGATCGAAGGCACCATGACAGCTGTGGACAACGTGAAAGTTATTACGGACCTTCAAGCTTCATATCTTCCACGACGGCGATGGCATCTTCCAGTAAGATAACTATCCGTGTCACGAGGCCAGAATCGTGCTGCAGTGGTTTGAGCAGCGTGACAGTGACCTCACGTTGACGTCTTGGCCACCAAATGCGCCTGATCTCAACCCGATAGAGCACATGCGTTCCAAAGGCAGACCAACACGCTATAAAATATGTGGTCATTATATTTTGGCTCTTCAGTGTATATGACAGTTGCTGGAATTTACATTATGGTTGTCATATTAGAGAAAACGATTTCAGGCACAAGGGTGTGGGAAAACTCTCTTTAGGTAAAGATAACAGGGATTCGAATAAGTTAGGGGGTATCCATAAATTACGTGAGGTGTTTTTCCGGATTTCCGGACCCCCCCTCCCTCTGGTGAGACTTTGTGAGATCTGGTCCGACCCCCTCCCCCCGCTACCTATCTGGGAAAAATGTAACTCTTTGTGTTCCATATTGTTTGCAAAATATGAGATTGTGAACCGGCAAAAATTCGCGTTGATGGTTGCGGGAAATCGCCCAAAAACATCAATGAGAATTTGCTGATCGTGGGGTCCGGAACTCAAGCCTGATCCCGTTGTAAACTCCCCCCCCCCCCCCTATCCAGTGTGCGGTGCTTTAAAGCAATGAGCCACACTGGAGGGTTGTTTTTATTATTATTACTATTACTATATGTGACACAAGAGAGAACAAACTCCACCAATAAACCGATAACATATCATTGTTTGTTGCCTCGGCTGAAGGACACTTCAGGATGTGCTGATTGCGTGGTAGGCTATTCTACAGGAACAAGCTGGAGAGTCGCCAATTGAATAGAGATTGAAAAGTCCCCAGTTCGAATCCCGGTGTTGGTTGGCATTTACAAATGACTCTGACACAGCTTGCTGTGTATAGTGAAGTATCCCAGAACGCTTACGTGGTTCGAACTCCACGCCAAACTATAGGTCCTTTATATCCGGTAGGGTTACCATTAGTTAGCCATGGCAACAGGCGCATTGCGAAACAAATATAAAAGTCGGTCACATGGCTGCCGAACAATCTTTCGAGATTTCCCGGCGAACAATGCCATTTCATTACCTGATTCTTTTTTAAAATAAAAGAATTGGCACAACTGGCACAATTGGTTCGGCGTTGGCAGCAACTAGCTTCAGATTTCCCTTCGTTCCCGGATCAGGATTTGGAGGATCTCTTGCGGTGCCGATGTTTGTTTTGATGGCAGAGCGAGCTGATCTTGATCGTGAGTTGCATCAGTGAGCGGCGACGTGCGGTGGTTTGGCCTGCGCGGAATTCCCTTGATGGGCTGCCAAGAGATCTTTCAGCGGAAACGTGCTTCAGTCAGCGAGGCTCAGTCCAACCTTCCGCGGCCAACTCACTGCCTCTAAAACTGTCGACGACGACCTTTCTCCTCCGACGGGAAACTAATTCCTGCTCCGCGGCAGGAGGGAGACGCAAAGCCTCTTCAGCCAGCCAGCAGTTTCTCTTGAACGCACCAGTCTCTGCCATGTACCTATGTGTAGGCTTGCAACGACATATAGGTCAAACCATAATATCGGAACAAAAATATCGATATTTATATCAGTATTTATTTCGATATTTGTATCGATATTTTCATATGGTCGAGACGATCTTATCGATATGATGCAATGAAATATCTAAATTAGTATTTGTTGTTTAATAATACGCCATTACAACTGTTGGATATTGTTTTTATTTTCCCGACGCGTTTCGCCTCTCGCCGAGGTATCTTCAGCGTACAGTTTTGATTTTACATTTGCATTTTGAGGTGTGGTTGTTGCTCGCCTGCGATCTCAACCAGCATGTTGTTTTTTTACACTATTGCACTTGGTATAGTTTGCTCTCGTGACTTGACTAGCAATCAATTTTGAGGCATAGTTTTCAATGCACGACAATGTCAAACTAAAACTGAAATGGCACACATAAAGTTTGACAATGTCGTGCATCGAAAACTATGCCTCAAAATTGATTGCTAGTCAAGTCACGAGAGCAAACTGTACGCTGAAGATACCTCGGCGATTGGCGAAACGCGGACGGAAAATAAAAACAATATCCAACAGTTGTAATGGCGTATTATTAAACAACAACAAATACTAATTTATCAAGCAACTTTAGAAGAAAATAGCCTACAATAATCAAATATCTAAAGCTACCAAACCTTTAACACTAAAAAAGTTATGTAAATAAATGTATGTGTGATAAGGACCAAACATGACTAGGCTCTGACTGGTTATTTTCATATTCCAGTCATATTTGTAAGTTTAATACCTTTGAATAAATCAGGTTTTGAAAGTGAATGATTTTCTTGTAGTAACCCTGTATTTTTTGTGTTGGAGTTGGTTACCTATCGAGTTCAACTCCCAAATATTTTGGGTGGCTAGTATGTTCCAAAAGGGTCCCCTTCCATAATATCTTTAGTGACTTCATTGCTTCCTTGCTTCTCAGATGGAAGGCACAGACCCGAGTTTTCTTTGGGTTTGGTCGTAGTAGGTTGTCATCATAGCAAACTGACAAACCCTCAAGAGCTTCGGCAAGCTTCCTTTCTGCCTCTTTGAAAGTACTCAGTAAAGATAAGGAAATTCTGCTGGCTGAACTACGCGTAGGGGTGGTGATTTTGTGGCGCGGGAGCGCTGGCATGCGGCCGCTGTTTTCGTTCCATTCATCGCGGCCGCCCGGCGTGTGGTCAGCGGCTCCATGGGTGGTCGAGCCCCGGACCAGCCCGCACGAGGACAACCGGTTTGTGGGCGCTCGCTTCGAGCGGCCGACCACTCCGGCCGGAATGCGTCTGACTCACCGCTACTGTGCGCAAAACATCGCACCGTCGTAAATCTACACTGGTGATATTACAAATGCGAAAGTAACCCGGCATTCTGTCTGTTTCACGACTAACCTGATCTTGATGAAATTTGACGAGGAAATACTAAGTATCATTAGGAAGGACATCGCATAAATTTTTGGGGACAAATTACACATGACAGACAGACGGATAGCGTGTGTAAGTCTCTGTAAAGTTATATCAGTCGCTCAGGCTTCATTTCTCTCGCAGTCAGTTTGTGCGACACCTTTACGTAACTTACAGCTTTCGATATCCAGTTCCAACAACAAATTCCAAGTCCACACGTACGAAATCGCGGGTAAGAGTATAGATATGACTGCTCTTAATCTCCTCACTTTTTAACTACTTGCGCCTTTTTGGTTCAGCATTCCAACATATCTATCACAAAGCTGCATGATGACGACAAAAGAAAAATCTCGAGCTTACAGCCAAGAGATTTAACATTGTAATGAATTGCTGATTCCCAATCGGCTTGTAGGTCAGTTCACCTTACGTTTCTGCATGCACCCCACCATTAGCTTTGTCGGCCATCTAGAAAATTCTGTGACAGTCGTGGCGCTGCAATTTGTTGATGGTTTCTTATGTAATTCGACGAGACAAATCGGGATCGAAGAAAAAGTTTTTTTTTTTTTTGATATCCCGCTTAGTTCTCAAGATATCGTATCTCAAAATCCAGGTCATCGGTTGAAGTGTGAACTGGACCAGAAAAAATCGCTAAAGCCATCCTAAACGTTGGACATCCACAATGGGTGTTTTGATTTCTTTTTAGCAGTCGTGGTTGGGTTGGAATGCTGTCTGGACAGTAAGAAAAATGTCGCGAAAGGTATAAGGGAGCGTCCATAAATTACGTGAGGTGAAATACGGAAATCTCACGTGAGGTTTTCGAAATTTATTTGGACTGTAGAGCTAAAGAAAAGAAAAAAGTCTACCAATGACGCGAAAGTCGATTTTAGGGGGATATTTCATCGAAAAGTGGGGGTGTAACCGGCTTTGGAAGGGTGAGACCTAAAAAAAAGGTCTCTAAAAGTTACGAGGGCGATTTCTAGGGGGGGGGGGGGGGGAGAATCTCACAGACCAAATCTCACCAGAAGGGGGGGGGGGTCGGACCAGATCACACCAGAAGGAGGGGGGAGTCCGGAAATCCGGAAAAACACCTCACGTAATTTATGGATGCCCTCTAAGGAACTATTCTTATAACTGATCTGTTTCATCGAGTTATATAAGAAACCATTATCAAATTGTAACGACACGTTTATCGTTGAAAAATCGTCATCCCTAAAAGTTAGTGAAATTTTCTGCAAAAAAAAGTATAAACTCTATAAATTAAATCTCTTGCTTTTAATTTATGTCGATTACTACCACTTTCTAGCTTGTAATATATAACAAAAGACAGGTCCTTTCGTCATAGAAGTCGTATAATTCTGTTTAAAGGTGTAAGGCACCTCAATACATTTTCATTCATATAACTTCCTTTACCAATAAATGATTTCGGAGCCTGCCAACTCATGAGTATAGAACAATACACATTAACAGCAAATATATCATTCATATTAACAACCTATTATAAAAATCGCTTTTCTTGCTTTGTCTTTTCCGTGTTCGAGATAGTCTTTAACGTGATCTCCCGTTTCCAGCGCAACAGCGGTCATCCCGCTTGCTTCGAAAGAATTTCTGTTACACTTGCCATTCCTTTATTAAATTATCATATTTTGATCATCTATTAGACTATCATCTTCATTTTCCATGCATGTTCATATTCAGGTTTTCCACTATCGATACCACTACACTCCCTATTAGCCTACCTTTTCCCTGCAACCATTTCCTTTCCATGCACCTCTTCTAATTCTTCCGCCAATACCTTTCCAGGCCTCGTCTCCTTGTACACTTCAATGACTCTCTTCACCCTCCTCCTGTCTTCCAATAAATCCTATTCTAGCTCCTTTATCATATCTGCTAGTAATTATCTTCTGAGGTGATTTCCAGAAACAAATCTATCAGCCCTTCTCTGTGCCAAATCCAACTCCTGTATTTGAAAGCCGAAATGTGGGTCCCATACTACACCATCATATTCAAGAAAAGGTCTGACTAAAGTTTTGTAACCCAATTCCCTTACTTCTCTAGTATATCCCCTCATCACTCTCTCCAACAAGCGAAACCTTTTGAAATCTTTCCCTACCACCTTTCCAATCTATCCTGCCCAGTTGAATTTGTTATCAAATGTTATGCCAAGGTATTTACATTTCAGGTCTTCAACAAGCAATTCTTTCCCTAACTTACAATCATAATCAACCTTCAGTTTTTTTGTCTGTGTGCCTAATAAGCTGACTTTTCTTAGCATTTATCTTCATCTCATGATGACCTACATAGCTAGATATCCTGTAGCTGTACACTCTCCACCCTATTACATAGCATTATGTCATCTGCAAACAACCTATCTTCTGATAGTAAACAACCAACACAATCATACATTGGAATAACGAATAAGAATGCTCCCAATGCGCTACCTTGTGGCATTTCAATTTCTTTTTACACTACATTTACTAGCATAACTTATTGCAGTCTATCTTTTAAAAATCACGTTTTCACAATAGTTTTTACCTTATTTGGCACCAGTTTATGACTCACTTTGTTGAAAGCCCTTGAAAGATCTAGTGCTACAATGTAGTTTTGTTGTCAGCCAATAATTTGAAAGATATGGGGCCTATTATTTGTCTTAGTAACGTCATAAAATTTATTCCGCTGCCAGTCAAACATGCTTGGTTGTCCTTCTGTTTTCGAAGACCGGATGGATTCCTTCCGGAGGGACCTGTTGCGAAGGAGAGGCCCTCTGCCCGCTCGTTAAAGCTCAGCCTTCTGGGAAGCTCGCCGAAACGTCTAATCCCTGTCATTAAGTTTGCGACCGGTTCTCCTCTGCCTAGAGACCGACATGCACAATTACAAAGGAATTTTTATGAACTTAATTATTTAATAATCTACCGCTCGAGCATTATAGAGACAATCAACGTACGGCACACGACGTCACTCTACTATTCAGTATTCCGATGAGGTAAGTCTTCTAGCCCGGGGTTGTAATCAGTGAACGCTCTAGGGAGTGCCTACATAGTTTGTATGGGCACAGCCTGACATCCCAAGCGATGTCTTGCATTATACAGGGTCAGTCAAAAAGCACTTTACAACTTTCGAATGATATATAAATTTTGCTGAGATAACTTACGGAATCGGTAGATGTGTCATTTTGTAGCAACAACCTCAAGTTTGATGCACGGTGTGCATCAGTACACGATTATGTCACCAGGAGCGCCAACGTAATGCAAGTTAAAATGGCTACTTTCACTGGTGCGGTGCGTGCTCGCTGTGTGTTTTGGTTTAGCATGAAACGAACTCTGTAACAATTGTTTGGCGTAAATTTCGCACCGAATAAGCTATAGAACCTCCAAGCAGGCCTACAATTTACTCTTGGCACAAGAACTTTTGTTGAGACGGGTTGTTCACTGCGCATGATAAATCACCAGTGAAGGGGCAATCACATGGCCACCACGCTTCCCAGACTTGACACCATTGGATTTCTTTCTCTGGGGATTGATTAAAGAACATGTGCGTATTCCTCCCCTACCAAACAATTTGGCCGGCCTGAAAAATCGAATCAACGCTGCCGTTGCACATGTTACGCCCGATTGCTGAAGCGAGTGTGGGAAGAAATTGACTACCGGTGGGATGTTTGCTGGATGACAAATAGTAGTCACATCGATCCAAAACGACACTTTACACTTTTATGTGGTACTTGCGGTTGTTTGCTACAAAATGACACATCTACCGATTCTGTAAGCTATCTCAATAAATTTCTCTATCATTCCCAATTTGTAAAGTCCTTTTTGACTCACCCAGTATTCTGGAACGAGAACAATATATGATCGTTATCGCTAATACGAATAATTCCACAGAACAAAAAATAAGAAATAAAATAAAAATTAAAGAAAAATACGGTCAAATTCACTGTTGTCCCCCCCAAGATAATAGTACGACATACCTTTTGTGTCTTCAAATTTGTGCTGTAGTTTTTGTGATATTTTGGGGTGTTCTTTTAGCGTTTTACTATCATCTGCGTCTTCAAATACCATGGTCTTGAAATGTACGTATTTTTTTTTTTTTTTTGGTCAATTATAATGGAAATTACAGTATGGTAGTCATCAAAATGTATCCTTACCTTATTTCTCATTGAATTGTTTAAAGCAAGAAAGTGTTACAGTAATTCCTGCCTGTCTCACGTCAATTTTTACTTTAGGAAAAGAGTAATTTCGCAAAATATGTAGAAAATTGTCTCTAAGCACACCAGAAATGACGTTGAACGTAGAGTTCTGGCAAGCCAGTTGTTGGCAGTCGCTTAACTAAATAGAATTATTATAAAATAAGGCTCAATGCAGTTCCTCGTGCCTTGCACTGAAGCAAAAAGTTTCAGTTATCATCCTGGTGCAGGTTGCAAACTCCGCTAGAAAATAAATCACAGGCGCATTTATGCATGCACTGCACCGCGATGTAAACGTGAACCCACCATTTATTAGCTTACTACAACAGCAATCAGAGAATATAACGAAAACATCTACATAGAACGATTATAAGTAAACAAAAAGCAGCTAATGATTACTATGTTGATTTACAGGAAATACATAGCTTTCTTTCAGTGTTCTGTCAATTCATTTCTTCGTAGTTGCTTAACTAAATAGAATTATTGTTACAGCCTCGATTTTGTAGACACATCTCTGGCCATTGTTAGTTCCGCAACGAAGGCCGGGAGAGTGACGTTAGAGTTACAGGCACAGTGACCAAGTTTAGCTTTTAATTAGTATTGATGTCGAGATTTTTAGTGACAAAAAGTCGGTGACTCTTTGAATGTAGAATACGTACAGTTCTCCACACACAATGTGGCATACCTATTAATCGGAAAATTAAATTGCATTCCGTAAAATTATTAAACTACTTACTTCATACCGTCGAGAATCTTCGAAGTGTGTACAATAGTTATTCGCGAATTACGACTTTTTTTCGGTAACAATGAAAAGCAAACATCACAGGGAGAAACATTTTTTATTATTATTATTTTTGGAGGCAGCAGAAGTAATTTTTGCTGGCACTATTTCGCAAGGAGCAATTTATCGGCGGCCAGTGTCTACTTGCGATCGGCAATGACGCATCAGTGGCAATTGCTTATTGGCTGCGCGTCTGTTACGTCGACATAATACAACCAATACATGAAAACAACTCATTTATAGTGCTGAATCAGGCTATGCCCTGTGGCAATTCGATGGTAAGGTTTGGGTTTGGCGAATGCCTGAATAACGTTACTTGCCATTATGTGTGTTAACTACAATGTGGTACGGTGGAGATGATGTTATATGAATATTTACCATGATTGGGGTGTGGCCCACTTGTTGCGCTTAACAAAACACTAAATATGGAAGAACACATTTTAAACCATTGTGTAAGAAATCCAACCCCTCCTCCAAGTGGTGGGAGATGGGCAACCGCATAAAGTAGGGGATTGCCTGTGGGGGTGAGGTACAGAGGGACCTAGTGTGCCCCGGGACCGATACGGTAGCTGTGAAGGCCCTACAGGAACCCTGAAAAATGGCGGCCACTTGGTGAAGCTACAACAGGCCTATCAAGCCGGTAGTGGATAGAGTCTGCTTACAAAACAAAAAATGGACTAAAACAAGGAAGTGCCCTATCACCACTACTCTTCATTGTAATCATGGATGAAATAATGCAGAAGGTGGCAGCGAGGATGGGAGAGGAAAACGCGAAGGTGATGGCTTTTGCGGATGATCTGATGATCTGGGGAGGTGAAGAAGAGGAAGTGCAGCGGCAGTTGGATGTATGGACAGACAGTGTGGAGGAATATGGCCCGAAATTTAATGGAAAGAAATGTGAGTACATGGTAACAACCAGGAAAAAGAATAGGGTAGCCCAGGGAATTGTGATGGCAGGGGAACAACTAAAGAAGGTAAACAGGTTCAAGTACTTGGGGAGTGTACTAGAGGAATGTGGAGGAAATGATAGCGAGATACGTGAAAGATGAAGACAAGCAGAGGCGTTCCTAAGGAGCATTAGAAGCCTGATATCTAATAAAGAGGTGCCACAGAGAAGTAAAAGAGTAATCTATCATACGTACTATGTGCCTATCTTGACTTATGCTGGTGATACGTGGACAATGAAAAAGCGGGACATCAGCAGAGTACAAGCAAGCGAAATGAAGTTTTTAAGAGGTAGAATGGGAGTTACTAAAATGGACAGAATAAGGAATTAAGTGATTAGATGCACCATAAAGAGAAACCCCTACATGAAAGGGTAGAGAGAACCAGACTGAGATGGTATGGACATGTAAAGAGAATGGAGGCTCAGAGAATCCCCACCAAAAAAAACATGAAATTAAGATGCATGGTATACGACCCAGAGGAAGACAAAGAGATAGATGGCTGAAAGGAGTGGAGAAGGGTGTACGGAAGAGAGACGAGGACTGGAACAAAGTGGTGACAGAGAGGTGGTGGGATGAAAGAAGCAAATGGAGAGGCTTGTGCATAAAGCAGACCCGGCCAGACGCTGGAAACTGTTGAGGTTGATGATGATGTATATAGCGCTCTGTAGGCGACCATTCCGGTGACGATGATTGCTTGTAGAGTCTATATAGCGCTCTGTAGGCGACCATTCCGGTGACGATGATTGCTTGTAGAGTCTATTAACATGACAATGCATCCTGTTTTAAAACTGCATCTGTGAGGCAATGTTTTGCGGACGATAACATTCCTGAAATGGACTGGCCTAACCAAATCCCGACCCGAATAAAATGGAACAACTTTAGTATGAGATAGAAAGTAGACTTCGTAGAAAACCCCAGCGGCCAACATCACTACCTTCTCTGTTTTCAGCCTTTGAGGAAGAATGAGCTTCCATTCCTCCACAGACATTCGGATACCTTATTGAAAGTCTCCCCAGCAGAATTGAATTCCTCATATAGGCTCACTATATATCAATGTCTAATATAGGGTAAGTGACACGGCTAAAGTCTAATTGCAGTTTCAAATAGGTGTCCGGATAGATTTGAACAGATAGTCAACGATATTGTAATAAGGAAAGCACGTTAAGTATGTTATGTAAGAGTTTTATTTTAACGTAACTTAGTTAATACCATGAGTGTAAACCTGGAACTGTTTCAGCTTTTATTGAGAAATGTAACCAACTATTACTTTCTGAGTGGATTTCTGTTTCCGTTCAGATTAGTAAGTAAATTCGTAGAATCTTACCTTACGATCAGATGCACCCAAGGATTTTTACAGGTTTTGCTTTATTCGTATGAGTGCACTGAGACGATCAGTGGTTCGATTCCATGTTAAATTGTAGGTCCAGCTATGACAGGCTCATTTATTTTTGGCAGATTCGAATATGAAATCCTGAATTTTGTGGACGAGCTTTTTACCCACTGAGCTCCCAATCGGCACACTAACAAATGTTGCATGACCTTGTTCCATATAATAACAAACTGATATGTTTTAATAATGCTTCTCTTCTATTAACTTACTGCTGCAATTCGCGATCCAGCGGTCGACAAAGAAGGCGTTTGCATTACTTTACTTCTTTTCCCTATAATTCTATTAGGAAATTAAATGTTCAACATCTTACATTCTGTGACATTATCGACCAACCGGTTGCGGCCTATGCAAATACGTAATGCTAATATTTCGCCCGTACCGCGGTCCAGTTTTCGCCAGTGTTTTGCTTTTGGAAGAGGACAAATAGAGACGATATTGAGTATCTCCTACGATAGTTCGCTATTGCCAAGATTTAGTGAAAGTTTTTCAAATACAAGCCTCTAAACCTCTATCAATTTCATAAATTAATGGATCAGATCCATGTGTTGGTTCGATTTTGAAATGTGGCAGTTGTCCCCCCCCCCCCTTTTTTTAATTCTCGGCCTGCACCTAGTGGACTGCGGGTGGTCCTAGATCCGTGGGCGCGGTTGGCGAGAAGCCTAGATCCTGCGCCAGCCGGCTGTTATGTCTTCATTAAGGCCGGCCGCTTGGCGCTTGTTGTTGTATACCTGCTACCGGCCACACACGGCGTCGACTCGCATAACCTCGACAAACCGGCAATGACGCCCACGTCATCTCAAGGACACCCGCGCACTGCCTTTATTTTAATACTCCGCCCAGCTGCGAGGCATTTTAGTTCCTCAGTTCACTGCCAATAGGGATTAAGTGAGATTTACGTAACTATCAGCTGGCTACAGCTTGTTGTGTCAGTATTCGCTGATATACCTTACGCAATCGTGGCAACTAATTAACAGTAAGAAACATGCTGGTAAGATGCATATCTCATTCCTGTTTCGTGTATTCATTTAAGAACGCCGAAAACACGTCATTAAATTGCTGGAAATGAAACTGCCTGAATATGGAACTATTCTCATCACGAAAATTAGCATTTCCAAAAAGAGTAATCATTATATAACATAAATTCAGAAATGGCAGTAAACATTTGAGTTGCAAACAACTGATAGTTAAAGTCGACAAAGAACGCAACTAACAAACTATGTAATTGATTCCATGAACTATCTGGGCGATACTGTACAAAGCAACATGAAATTGGTCTTCACATAACTTCAGTGGTAGGTAGAGTTAATTGTAGGCTATGACTGACAGGTCAAATTTAAAAAAATTGTAACGCTGATACGAAGGAGACAGCGTACAAAATTCTCACACGTAAACATTTGAACTATTGTTGTGCCGGTTGGGATTCGTATCGGAAGGTATTGATTGACAGTATAGAGAAAGTACAGAGAAGAGCTGCTCGATTTGTGACTGCTTACTACAGCGCTTACAAAATCATCCCAGAATTGATACGTAGATTGGGCTGGGATTGTCTGGCGGACAGACGACGTATGTTTCGTTTGAACTTCTGCGAACTCCCAGTTTCATGCGATCAAATACTTCGTCCACCAATCTACTTGGGAGAAATAAGTTTAGAAAAATTACTGTTGCGTATTCTTCCTCTGTGTCTTTCGGGATTGGAATGCAGATAGTAGAAAATAGTTGTGGTGCAAAACACATTCTTCCTTACACAAATGTGTGAATTGCTGGGCATAATTAATGTAGGCGTAGATCTCGGTAAACGGAAATTTGGTCTAGAACACAGATGGAAACAGCTAAATTTAAACCTTCAAGTTAATCTGTTCACTTTCATCCCAAATCCGGTGATAGAAATTGATTACCATTCGGTGACAACGAGAGTGGTTTTAAACAGTACCATCCGATTTTTACTATACTCTCTACCGTTTGGGATTCGTATCGCAAGGTATTGATTGACAGTAGAGATAAAGTACAGAGAAGAGCTGGTTCGGATCTTTAGGACAAGTCATTTTTTTTCCTGCCTTCATTTTGAACTGTAATGCTGAATTAAGCATTGATTGAACGTTTCTGATTGTATTTTAATGTGATATATGTAGCATATAAATCGATATTCAAGCCATTTGACTAGTTTTGGACATACTACTATATTATTTATGGTCTTATTGTGAGGAAATATCTGATAATTTTTAATAACACCGGGAATTCATTGGAAGTTATTGATGAGAAGAAATTAAGGTAATTATTCGCAGGCTTTTCTCATATTATACATTGGAGGAAAAAACAAAACTAATATTCACTGAATTGGTAAGAATTCACCAGTCAAGAATTAAAGTTATACATTATTGTCACTCTAAATGTTGATGTTCTATCTGCCTTTTAGCAGCATCATGCCTGTGTCGAGCCGCGTCTATCAGTGTCTTACTGTCGCCAGTACTATTAAAAGTAAATCCTAAGTCAGTGTTAAATCTGTAATGGATCAATGAATACCACCACCATGCTGATGTTACCTTAAGGAATTCGGAGAGGAGTATTTTAGTACAGATGAAAGTGTTCTTTTCTGCGAATTATGTGAAATTAAAGTGACTTCATCAACGCGATTTAAAATTTAATTTCCCAATGGTGCAGTGAGTGCACGAAAGCAAATTATTCTATCTACGTGAAAGCGACACTACTAGATAAACTAAATGATTTATGTATGAGCATGTTTTGATGTATAGTAAATTTATTTTTCGTCGAATTTTGTCATTTTTAGGTCATATTAATCTTTTAAAGTCACATTTGCAAGCATATTTCTCTGGTTTTTATCCCATAAAGATCCGCACCCTAGTTATCAATGCCTGCTCCATGTTTGTAAATGTCTTGATTCTTCAGGTAAGAGGTTTTTCTGGAAATCTGAGAGAGCAGAAAAAAAAATTAACAGTGTAGTAGAAGGTAAAACAAAAAAAACGATTACGGGTTGCGTTCATGGAAATGAGGCGGATAAGAAAAATCATCAGACATCAAAATGTGGAATTCATCCGAAGTGTGGTCTTTTCCTTGCATGTTGATAACTATGACCAAAATTGAATTATGAAAGATGTTCAGTTCATAACGTTATCGATTAAAAAATGGTTTAAATACGTTCCCGAATGAACAACTACTGTGAATCAGATGTGGCCAAACATTGACAAGCTTTTGAGAGTTCATGGTGCGTGCTTCGGCAGTGCGTTTCCCACGCGTGGCTGCACGCACCAATACGCCGACTAATAGACGCTCCTCGTGGCATGCCAAAGCACAGCTCGGTGAAAGAACTTCTGCCTCGCCCAGAGTATGCAAGACGGTGCGATGTACTTAAAACATAGCGAATCACTTATACAGTCTGTATTCAATACGATTCACACGTAACATCCACATCTGTACTCTGCAATTCACAAAGTGGTTTGTGGCAGAGTGTGGTCAGCACAAAAACTAACTCAATCCCGAATGTTAAAGGGAATTTTCCAGTTCCCATTAACAAACCAAAGCTTTGCGAGACGTGAAGATACGTAAAACATTTCTGCCTATATTGGGAGTCGAACCAGGGGCCGTCTGATCACTAATCTGGAGCTTCAACCAGCCTTTTTTTATGAAGAACTTTTTTTATTACAACATTTACAAAATAACAGAAATGCATGTACTGTCTATCTAACTGAACTTCCAAAGTCAAAACAATACAAAGCCTACGTAATTATTTTTCGTCTCGGATTCTTCTTTCTTCACCTTCTCCTCTGTCTTCACCAGCTTAGATGGCCCGTAATTGCGTCACCAGACCGATCTTGTCCGTTATTAACAGAGCCAACGTCAATATGGCCCAGTCAAACATTTCGTCGTAACATGTAGGCCAAGTCTCGTGTTCATGTAGTGATAAAAAGTTATGAGATCTTCTTCTGAGCCAAGTCTACACCTTACAGTGTGCATTCACTTCACTTTGTGAAACAGAATGGTTTCTGTCGGTGTCAGATCGTTTATTTAGAATATAAAAAAAAATCTGATGTTTTGGCCATTATGCGCGCCATGTTTTAATTAACATATATAAATACCTTAAACGTGTTGCTTCATCAAACTTATGAATACATAAAAGCCAATATTTGCCTCGCTGTTTTTCGAATTTGAAAAGTAATTAAGCCTTCAATTCCAGTAAAAATTATGAAGTGCATCATGGCCAGCTCACCAGATTTAAAAAAAAAAAAAAATCTATAGAAACGATCTACGACACCGAGAGAAACCATTCTGTTTCACAAAGTGAACTGAGTACACACTGTTAAGTGTAGACTTGGCTCAGAAGAAGATTTCATAACTTTTTGTCACTACACGAACACGAGACTTGGCCTATTTTTACAAGAATTGTTTTTATGGGAACTCATTTCTTTTTATAAGTTTATCGCTTATGTTGAATCGCTGCTCAAATGTAATGATTCGATTTGAAAATCGTTGGGTAAGAACATTTTAGATGTAAAGACATAAATATACGTCGCAGATTGCCGCTGGTTTAACTACCACCATAAATAAATTACTAGTAACTTCCAAGCTAAACATATGAACAAACTAAAATTTAAGATATTAGTTAAACTTGCTGACCTCTATACTTTACAAAATTCTCAGACATATAGCACCAGGAGCAAAGCAATTAAGCCGCAAATATGTTCCATAATTTTTCCTGTTTGGGATTGTAATCAAATAAATACGGGGGAAAAATCCAGTATTAGACTTTTCTTATGATTTAGGGATGAAACCATAAGTTACTTGTTTCTAGGATTACTGGAAGTACAGTGGAATTTTGATGTCGAGGTGTCGTAGTCTAAATAAAATTTTTAATTTCAATAACTTCCAAAGTAAGAAAAGGAAAGAAGTAAAATCAACACATTAGTTAAACTTAGTAAGCTCACTCTACACTGAAAATCTTAGGTTTATAAAGTCATTAGGGTAGATAAAGATTTCAGGTTAGGGGTAGGTAGATATATGAAAATTTACTAGTTTCAGACTTTCCTTATAATATTTGGGTAAATGTTATCCGTGTACCAAATTTCAGCTTTCTACGGCAACGGGAAGTACTTAGAGTTTTGTGATCATCAGTCAGTGTGAGTGAGTGACAAAATCGCTAAAATGCAAATAACATCCGAACTAAGTACAGTAAAGAAATAAAATTTAGTACGTTTGCTAAGATTGCTGATATCTATGCATAACAGAAATTTGAGACATATATCGTGAATACGACCGAAGAAATTGAGGTTCAAAAATAGCCCGAATCGCTTCGAGAAAAGAGTAGGCAGTGCCGCTGTTGACTCGGCTTGGCGGGTGCATTAGCATGCATCCAAACATTATTATTATTAAGTGCGATGGAGTAGCCGGACTCGGTAGCGTAGGGGCTAGAGTGCTAGGCCGCTGGTTCGAATCCGGCCGCGGGCATGGATGTTCAAGTGTTGTGTGTCTGTGTGAATGTCCTGTCCATCCCGTGGCGTCCATACATTGGAAAATACAATATACATACTGGTTGACGACATATACACTGATAGCTATGATAATTACATCGAGCTGGCTGTATGGCCTCCGTTGCCAAATGAAAAAAAAAAAAAAAAAAAAAAAAAGAACTGCGATGGAGCCCCTGCGGCAATTTCCCTAAATACCTGTTTACGCTTTTTTTTCTTCATATTTTCACCTAAAAATGCTTCATCAACTTCCATCAACTTCCTAGTTCCTTTATTCTAGTCCCTCAATCCCTTATCTACAAATGGAAGCTTTCCTGAAATTAATAATTTATTGAATTTTCTGTCATGGTCCACTCCTCACTTGCCATTGCTGTTTCTAAATCTTCCACCAATATTTATCCATGCCTCATTGCCATTATATGCCTTGTAGATACCCACAATTCTCTTCACTCGCCTTCTATCATGCAATGACTCTCCGCCCAATTCTTTTATCACTTTTGTTACTGAGTACATCCCTTACCAATTCCCACACACTAAATCTAGCTGCCTTCCTTTGCAACCTCTCCAAGTCCAGTCAAATCAAATCATCTTATGGCATTGTTCAGCCGCCAAGTGACTGTGTTTTCAATTAGCCGCAACCGGATATAGGGGACCTCCGACTTAACGTGGAATCCCAACAACGGAAGCATTCTGATGTACATCAGATTGCCAAAGGTTAATTTCGGGTTAATGGACTTTGAAAATCCCAGATCAAACCGCTTTCAAACTGTAGTATTTGATATTCATAATGTGTATCAGGGGGCATCCATAAATTACGTGAGGTGAAATAGGGGGGGGGGGGTCCGGCGAAATCTCACCAGATCTCACCAAGGGGGAGGTCTACGGAAATCTCACGTGAGATTTTGCGTAAAAAGATGTGGACAGTAGAGCTAAAAAAAAAAAAAAAAAAAAAAAAAGGTCTACAATTCGCGCCAAAGTCGATTTTTGGAGGGTTTTTCGTCGAAAAGTGAGGGTGAGACCTAAAAAATAAAATAAAAAAAAGGTCTACATAAGTTTCGAGATCTCACCAGAGGGGGGGGGGTCCAGCAAGATCTCACGAAATCTCACCAAGGGGGAGGGGGGGTCAAGAAATCCGGAAAAACACCTCACGTAATTTGTGGATGCCCCCTCATCCCACAATACTATAGTAATGGCCTGACCAAAGGTTTGTAACCCAGCTCATTGTAAATATTCGTAGTAATTAACTGTGTCTCTCCGACGCGGTGTGGTGTTCTCGACGAAAGCCCCTGCCGGAGAGCGCTGGGAGTTTCCTGTTTGTTAAGTTGCTGGCCCTGCGTGTGCTGGACATGGCGGCGCCTGTGGAGCCGGAAGCGCCAGAGAAGAGATGCGGGCAGCCTCTGTATCGCCTTCCCATGTGAATGTTACCTCCTAACACATTCTCTTCAGTGTATCGCGATCACTTCGCTTACTAGATTCTTAGCAGTAATGATTTTGCACTACCATTCTACTATTAAATTACCTGACTGCAGGACTCTGTCTGTTACTTTTTCGCCACTAAACGGCTAAACCAATCTTCATTAAATTTGACAAGGAAACACTATTTTCTGGGTAAACCACTTATTTTATCATGAAATTTTGAAAACTAACCGAACGGTCACAGACAGGCGGATAGAGTGTGTAAGTCTCGGTAATGTTATATTGATTGCTCAGGCTTTGTTTCTCTCGCAATTGGTTTGTGTATGATCTGTCCCTTTTGGGGAACCTTTATATAACTTACAGCTTTCTGTATCCAATTCCAGCAGTAAGTCCACGCGCAGGAACTCGCGGGTAACAGCTAGTAACGGTGTAATTCAGAGAGTGACCTATTGCTCAGTGGTCTGGGTTAGCGGTTCATTTAATCAGAGGGGAATGGCCGTTTTTAATAGTGTTGTGTCTGTGCGGTGTTGAAATACAGTAAACAAACTTCGTTGAGTCGTTGCAAGTTACTGACAGCGTTCAGTTTTATCTGCAGTTGGCTTGGTGACAAGGACGCCAACAGCCGTCTACTGTTAAAAATTCCAGAGGATTATGATGCACACTTGTTCAAAGTGTGTATCAAGTAGTGGCACTGTATTTCATTCATAATGTCCGTTGAATTGCAAGATCAAAAAAACTGACTGCATCTTATTTATTTCGTTTCTAATGGATGGTGCAGTTTTTTTTTTTTTTTTATGATAGGATGTATGTTCTAGTTTCTTCTTTAAAACGTGCACGCCGTTAGATTTTTCCTTAACGAACATATATGGTCATGTTTTTCATTTCATTTCAACTACTATGATTTGACAACTGCCAAAGCCGTTTATGTGTGTTAGTTTTTTATTAGGAGTGTCATCTTATTGATAAAGCAATGTCCTTTGTCGTTAAACAAAATAGTAATCAAAACAAACGTTATTACTCTGAAGTAATCAGTGCCAAAGTACGTAGCAATTTTTCTGATTACAGTAGAATATTTTCTCAGTAAGCTAATAAAATACGATATCTACTACAGCCCAGTAATTAATAGTCATTACAACAACCGTAAACCGTATCATCCCTACAGCAAAATAAACACATAAGTCCCTGCTACATCTATACTAACAATTAGTGCTATATTGTGTACATATCTTAAGTTCGATCTTTTCTAAGGAAATAACGGTGTGTAACAGTTTAACAAGATCATTGAAGCGTTGGCATTTATTTTATTTGCATTAGGGTACGTAAGAGAATATTTCATTTCCGTATTTTCCTGCAATTACTGGAAGGCTTACGAGGACTCGAATGCGGACTGTCGATGCGAGAGATACCATATTGAGTTTGGAAAGCGATTTGATGATCTAACCCGCCTCTAATGACATCAAAGTCGATAAGGTATAAAGCCCTAAGCAAAAAAAAAAAAAAAAAATCCTGATCCAGACACTGAATGTATACGTTGAAGTGCGGTTATGAATTACTTGTTATTTAAAAGACATCGATTCACATAAAGAGCACGTCATATTTCAGATCATAAACACAGGTCTCTTTCTATGGATCAATTCGTCTTTGTGATTCAATACTAATTATGTGAACTTAACACTTGAAGTTAACACGTAAATGTTTCGGCATTGAAATAGTATATCTTATTCTAGCGTAATTTCTTTCTAACCATCAGATGGTATTCGTGTCGATCTTTTCCGAAGATGCAGATCAGTTAATATGATGACTGGTACATAAGGGCTGGAGAAACCACAGACGTAATCTAAAATACAATAAGAGACAAACCTGTTGCAACTATCTGATAATCGTGCATAATCACAAAAGGGCAGAACTGAGCAAGCACTTTTGTGATATACTAGCAATTACTGGTATGTCCAGTGCATTTATTGTGAAATTCGCCGACGTTTGAGTAATTTTCATGCTATCTGTCAGTTGTTGTCAATACACATCATGTAGCATGTCGTAGGTCTTAGAATGGTAACGTAGTTGTCATTAGATTGATGGCATATTAACAACACGAAAGGATAATACGAGGAAAAAGTAATCGTAAAAGGTTGAGATAAACTTAAGCAAGAATAAGATAACAGCCGACAGTAAACCGTGGCAACAAAAAGTGTGAAGTGTACTGCGTGAAAGTGACATTGATTATAGCGGAATCCGTTCGTAGTCATTCTGCAAACGACTATAACTATAAGGGTCTGTTGTACCAAAATAAATGGTGTCGTATACAATTTATAACTGTCTTATCGATATCAAACTATGTATTACAGTTACCTTGTAGCAGTTTATTCTGTTTCTAGTTTTCTTCCAAAACTCTGCAGATACTGACTATGTCCTTTCATATACAGCATTGACGTTAGTTAAATATAGACCACATTGATTGCGATCTAATCTTTGGATGATTATAATCAGATAAATGTTCACATTCAATTTTAGCATGCGTTCATGCCTTTCTTATAGAAATTAAAATTGTGTTATGCCGCACAATTAGACGAAAGAAGTTTCACTTCAAAAGAGGGTATATTTTTTCTTTACTGAAAATTATGTTTGGAAAATCTGCCAAATGCAGTAGCTGCGGTGTTATAGTTTTTATAGCTGACAGAGATATGAGTTAAACTAACACATCTGTGAGGTATTTCAAATAAGCAAAATAAATAAATAAATAAATATTTGACCTATGAGATCACAATGTGGCTATGTGAAAATTAGCCTCAAGTAACAATAATGATACTTGTGGCAGGTAAGCCCCATAAGATTTTTCTGGAGTAGCTGTGGAAGACTGCGAAATTTCTGTAATTAACTGACTAATAAAAAGGCGGCCGCGTAAAATAGCAAAATTACGATCTAAAATAGTGTAAACTTTGCTTCATTATAATGAAATAAATGTTCACATTCAAATTTATCTCATGCCTTGAGATGAAAATTATGTTCTACAGCTCGCGCAATTATACAAAAGAAATTTCACTTCAAAAGAACGTTTATTTGTTCTTTATTTAAGATTATCTTTGGATAATCTGCCGGATGCAGAAGCTGTGGTATTGATATAGCTTATCACTGATAGGGATATGAGTTAGACAGAGGCGTTTTGAACTGATTTTTGGAGGAACTGCGGGAATGAGAAATTTCTATGATTAATTGGCTAATGAAATGGCGGCCGAGGAGAATAGCAAACATTACGATCTAACATAGTGTAATCTTCGCATGATTATAATAAAATAAATGTTTACATTTATATTTAGCATGTATAAATGCCTTTTTTGTAGAGATAAAAATTCCGCTCAACAGAAAAGAAGATTGATTAACTTTAAAAGAGTGTGTATTTATTCTTTATTGAAGATTATCTTTGGATTCAGAAGCCGCGGTCTCGTTATAGTTTGTCGCTGACGGAGATATGAATTAAACAAAGAGGTTCCTGGAGTAGTTGCGTGAAGATTGCGAAGCGAGCGTTGCGTGCCGGAGTTTGGTAGCGGCAGCTGGCTAGCTGGGCAGGTGGTAGGTAGAATGGGCCACACACGAAGAACCAGCGCGGCAACGTCGGCAGACACACCCCCCGGCAGGGGAGACGTCGCATGCTGGCTACAATACCGCGGCACTGCTAAAAGTTACCTCGCTGGCTTCATGACACGAGTCCTAACTGGGGTGTTTTTGTGACTTTATTGTGGAGTGCCAGAATGCTGCTAATAAAATAATATTTGTTGAAAGAATGGAAACTGAAGCTGCAGCCGTTTGAATGGTTGAATACGCCGTAAGATATTTTGTAAGAACTGATAATGAATAACAAAACAAATGCCTCTATACGGAAGTAGAGAAGTGTGCTGTGTGAAAAACAATGTCATGTCCTGGTATCACTTCGCCAACCTTGAGAAGTCCCATTGAAACCTTTCAACATGTTTGCCACTTATATCTCCACAGTTTTCAGGTAGAAAATCGAGATCAGTGAAGTGAATCTTTATTGCACCATAACTGATGTTATTTTTCCATGAGCCGATATATATTTTGAACATAGTTTTTTTTTAAATCTTTTTTATCTAAAAATGAATTAGCAACCTTTTCAAAAGCCTCTCAAGCAGCTTTCTCGTTGATGATGAGTGCCTTTTTGAAGTTATAGTCTGTCAGCAATTTTCGGATCTGAGGATCAATAACAATCCGACATTAACACCATGTTAATGAAATTTTCTTGTTGTATTAGTTTTTTAATAATCCAATTCTGAGCAGAAAATGTCACTTCATCAAAAACATAGAAAAAAAATTACAGAAATATCAACACATTTGCGAGGCATTTCAAATCAAATAGGCACAAAATTTGATCAAAAAAAGGAGAGAGAGACAAAATATTTGTCGCTTAAGATAACATCACAATACAGCTATCTGAAAATTAGCCTCAAGTAAAAATAACCATACTTGTGGCAGGTTAGTGTTTTGTAAGCTAAGTAACTATTTCCTGGAAGGAAATATACTTTTGTTGAACACTGTTATTAAAGAAAAATGTGGTCATGCTTTGTTATCATGACGGTACATAGTCTTTGGTGATTCGGTACGAAAGGCAATATCATCGGAGCGCTCGTAACAGGCGGTTTCTTAGTCGTATGAAACATTCTTTTCTCGCGGCAAGATTTGCCTGTTGAGTCAATAAAAACAACTTACTCCACAACCCGAAGGTTGGTTGGATCCTCCCAAAGGAGGCGTAGTAAGCCACTGTGTCAGAGGCAGGGTGGACAGTTCTTTTCGTCTGGGACCTACAGTTTAAAGTGGTATCCGATGCACGGAACGACCTGGCTTAGCTCGTACGATCAGACACAACTCTTAAATATTCCTGCAGCCATCGGGATTTGAACCCTGGACCGGGGCAGCGAACATTTGAAAGCAACCGCCTTAACTACTTAGCTACCAGATCGCGTTGAGTCAATAGTTCCACTTAAATATAGTTCAAATGTTGTGCGTATGAAAAACAAAAAAGGTGAATCATTTTAATTTAAAGAAAAAAAAAAAACCTTGTTATTTTGTAATTTAGGTGCAGGTTGTTTTTAATATATTTTTTTGTTTTTGAGCTTTCTATAATTTATGCAATTTCGTCATGAAAAACATAATATGCAATTAAAACCACCCACAGCGTACACTTCTCATAGCCATTGATTCGACAGATCAAGTAACAAGATTTGGTGGAGGAGAGTCTTCCTGACAGGACTATTTCAGTCGGCCGTAGTGAAGCACCAACCTTCTTCCTGGAGTCGGCGAAACAGGTTCACCGTACGACCGGAAGATGCGAATGACTTAATTAACGACGGCAATCAGTAAAATACTGCAGTCGTGCTGGCAATCAGGAAAGCTATAAAGAAACCCTGCCGCGGCTATATATCACGGCCGCCTTATTAGACGAGAGCGCCCATACGTGACCCACAAACTGGGTCGCCCGCCTGCATCTCGTTACTACAGGTACCGCGCATGCGCTCGCTGAGGTAAAGGGCACCAACCACCTCACTCAGTTCCCTTTAACAACAACGCCTCTCGTGGCGCCGATAACCAGTGCGGAGATTTTTCCGCGCACACTATCAACTTTACATGCCATCTTTAAAGCATTTTCGTGCCAACAAAATGTTTCTCATGAAAACTGTTTCGATTTACAAGGTGGACGAACGGTGATGATTTGATTATCGGAAGATTATGTTATCACTGAAATTGGTTTAGGTTCCTAACACACACGTACGTATACAGGGTGTCTCAAAAATACTTTCACAAACTTTGGGAGAGAGTTGTTTGCACCAAAACAATTAATAAAATCCATCCACTTTAATCAAAAACGTTGAACCTGAGGTTGGACGTGACCTTGATAAAAATGAGGTGTAAATTTCAAATAAATAACTGAATTTTATTTTATTTGCACTTTAACGTTTGGTAGGAGTGAACGGCTATTCTCTTGCCTCACATACGGAAGGAAGTGGGTTCGGTCATCCAGATTTCGGTTTCCCACGATTTCCGCATATCAATCCAGGTAAATAACGGAATGGTTCCTTCAAAAGTCCGTGGCCAAATTCCTTCCCGTTCCTCGCCCCCCATTCCTGTATCAGCTCTAATGACCTAGACGAATGGTTAAGCCCGGACTAATCAGTGAAATCTCGTGCTCATTAAAAAAACATGGAAACGACGTTTGGAAACAAAACTAAGATGGACATTTTGTCCGACATTTATTTATTAGGAACATTTTTTATTGTATTAACAATTTTGTTATTATGTTTTTTTCCCTATGCATTACATACTAAAGACGAACACAGTACATCGTTTGTAACGCCTCCAGACGTGAACGGATGACCTCTGCAATGCGAGTCTTATTGTATGTATACTTATGAAATCTTCTGTGCATGTTAGAGGCTAAAAATGATGGTATTTGAAAGCTCTTAAATGTAACCCAAGACGTATTCAGTAGATATATTTCACCAACATTTCTCTCTAGTAACGTAAACATGCTTTCAATTCCAACTTATAATGTCACTAATACTTCGTATAAAAGATGTAAAATAGAAGCTTAAAAACAGTCTTATTTATAAGCGTTTACGCAATTTGAATTTAATAATGCCTTGATTTGTACTTTCCTTTTCGTTAGTATCAACTTACATGGTTCTGCTCCTCGTATTAAAACATTTGTTTACACGATTAACAACACGAACTACATTTCCTGCAGTTTTAACAATTTATATACGCACTTTATACATTAAAAGAAACTGATTAATGTCCTTATTCCTGTCTTTTATCGCGTATAATATTAGCCTTACTAGTTTTTACAGAAAACGCAGTCCATATAATTTCAGTTAGTTCAACAATGTCACAAAATCTCTGACTTGACCTCCAGCGCTGATTTTTGTTGCACAACAAAGATCAAACAGTTTCCCTACTCAAAGAAATATATTGACACAAATATTTAGTTTAAATCGTTCAAACAGTTTCCTCACAAACTGTCACATATATCAACTGTCTCAGAACAAAGAAACACCAAAGATTATCTTTCTCTCGCTGCATTCATATCGTTCGGGCAGAGATTCGCCTGGATGGCTTGTTGACTACAGTTTGACGGTGCCCCACATTCAGACCGATGGGAATGTTTTTTAAGTGCGTGTTACTATTTGAGCGCGGGAGATCAGCTGTAGTGGCTGTCGGTGACCTTGGCAATGCAAGCAGTCCAGATGGCACTGGCGTCAAGCCATCGGAACAACAGTATGCTTCCAACAGTTTTCCATCCTCACCTAACACTGCGAATAGCTGGCGAAGAGCTCGAACGACCGAAATCGAAGAACGTCGTATTCTTTCATAAGTTTATTTATGCATGTTTCAGGTCGCTGAATTAATGTTAACAAATGGCATTTAAGAAATTCGGCCAGTGAAACTGACAGTGGAGCCACGTGCAATTAGGTTCAGTAAATACAGTGCTTGACATATTTTCAGCTTAGGTAGCCGCTTCGGCTCCATATGCCTCCAAAACTGTACCGCTTTGTCGCTAGTACTTCTAGTGCAATAATTAATTTCTAATCAGTTTTATTGAAGATTGTGCCGATCCGATTCTTTAGGATGTAATGCGCCCTGTATCAAGAGCACTTTCAGTAAACTAGTATTAATATATGGTGAAGTTGTTGCATAATAGAAACTTCCGATTCTTTCGCTTCAAAGTAACAAACTATATTAGAGGTTAGTGTTTGTTTTCAAATACACTCAGTCAGAAACCAGGATGGGATCTAAACGTTGAGATTAATAACCAAATGAAGCAGCACGATACCATGAGAATAAATTCTATTAACATTACGGCGGTTGCTAAAATCACGAAAGTGATTACCGTGGTCGTTCTTGCAAAGTTTTGATATTTGCATAAACTGGAGAAACTTGTGGTTACAACATTAAATCTGTTTAGTTTATTGTGAGTTTGAGCTCTTTTATATGTAAACTGAATTTTAACGCCTTTAATTTGTGCTGCGTGTCGTCCTATAACTGATTACTCCGCTATTTCGCAGAAATCGCTCTTGCATAATTTAATTTAATTGCGATGGAACACAGGCTCCAGAGGAAATTTCCCTACACACCCATTTTGTCGTTTTGTTGCACCCGCCTACTTTTTCTCGCTGCTAATTTTAATTTTAAGCTCTTTTAGGATTTCTGGTAAATTATTCAGCACTTTCCTTGGTAATTTATTCCAATCCAGGAATGAAAATATCGTTATGTCTGAAGTCGAGTCTAAATTTGTATTCATTGTCATCTTTTCTCTTCCATGCACCTTTGTTAATTCTTACACCAATATCTTTTCACTCCTCATCACGTATATACGCTTTGTTCCAGCACTCTCTTCGCCCTCCGGCCTTGCAAGGAGTCACATCCAGCTCATTTATCATATTAGTTGCCGATTGTGTTCTGCACTAATTTCCAGAGACAAATCTAGCTGCTCTTCTTTGCACGCCTTCCATCTCCTGTGTTTGGTACCCAAAATGTAGGTCGCATACTACACCTCCATATTCAAGCAATGGTCTGACTCAAGTTCTGTAATTAAATTTCCTCACTTCTCTGGTACATCTCCTTATCTCTCTCTCGAATAAATGAAGAATTTTTAAACTTTTTCATACCATTTACCCAACCTCCCGTCTCTCCCTGAATTCTGCGTTCCTTTTCTGTTTTGTATTAATTTATCATTCTCAGTGCTAACACACGCAAGCAATCAATATTTTGTGACAATGCAATAGTAGGTTGCTCCTGAATTTCATTTTAAGGATTCTTGTACCTCATATTTCGAAAATTTTGTTGCTAAGTTTTTTCAGAATAAGTTCGCAACGCTTTTGTAGACATGATCTTTTCTTCAGGCCGAAAAATATCGATTTTCTGTTTTCATCATATTTAGGTAGATTAAGGTATCCTTTAAGTATCCTGAAAAGTATTTCGCTGAAATTTTTTTTTGGGGCTTTTAAATAGCATTTTCCTACCATGTTCATTTCGGTGATACGTCCACTTTCCTGCATATATTTTAGACCTTTATTACTCCTACATTGCACATTAGGGATTTTTTTTTTGGTGACACCTGAGTGTGATGGCTATCCTTGGAGGGCTACGGTCGGTATTCTCTTGTTTCTGCTAATTGTAAACAACACACTTTGAAACACGCTGTTAGTTTTGTTTGAATGCGTTTGCGAGCAGTTGTTTTCTTTAAAGTCAATTACCCGCAAACTAAAATTTTCAGTAAATATGTCCCATTATATCAGAAACTATCAAAGATAATTGAATGAAATTTTCAGAGACTCTGCATAACAAAAAAAGACACCTCTGGTACTACAAGCATTAATATTTCCCTATTAGGATGTTCATAAAAAAGCATTTTCTGCAGAAAAAACTTAATATTTTTAACAACAAATTTAAAAGTATTTCTTAAAAACTATAAAACGTATAAAGTAGATATTAGTACAGTTGACTGTACTAGCATCATGTACAATTCAGTAAAAATATTAAGGTCCTGCATCAAATAATTTGCTCACAAATGGGTTAAATACTTACTTAAATTAACATGGCATTAGATAGGCAGGGGGTGGTCCCCTTAAATTATTTTAATCCCTGTAATACATGAATGCTTTCGGAGAACGATAATTATTTTTTCCAGTGAGAAGCCGATGGACTGCCTCCTGACACGCTGAAAAACTGGAAGATCGATTGGTATAACGAAATTCTAATACGCAACCAAAGCGTTCATTATTTCTTTACCTTTCATTTCGTAATGCGTAGCAATAAGATGTAAAATGGATGGAAATCAGTTTGAAATCAGGAAGCAACAGCTATAGATTGAAGAAAGGGGATCTTGGTTCGAGGCAGAAGTAGAGCTAGGGTGACTTCCGGTGTCAGATAGGCGCTACAGGGGAAGGTCTGCGCCATCCCCTCCCCGCAAAACCATTAGTGTCTCTTTTTTTTCTTATGGCTTTATGCCTCGTCGACGTTGAGGTCATTAGAGACTGGAAAGGATGGGAACTAGGAACAAGAAGGAATTCTGTCATGGCTTTTTGAAGGAAGAATCCCGGCATTAGGCTGGAGTGATTTGGGGAACCCATTGCAAACCAAACTCTGGATGCCCGGACAGGGATTCGAACCCGCGCCCTCCAGAATGCGAGGCCAGAGCTTTAACCGCTCACCCACCACGCTCGGTCCATTAGTTTTACCTCACACATCGAAATCTTGAAAGTTTGTGTTATGCCACGAACATATATTCTTGTAAAATGGCATTTTTCGTGGCTCTTGCGTAAAATTCCAAAATGTAAATATTAATAATAAAATTGAGATTTTTTGGACATATTCACAGACTCCCAGAAACAAGACTCATTCACTAAATTATGACGTACACAGGAGAGCTAAAAACTATGCCCTGAGTCCAGCAGATCAAAAAGACCTAGAAAAAGCCCACATAAACTTCTAAGAAAATATTGACAGATACACCTACAGACAAAAAATTAACCAATGGGAAGTACCGCGGGAGAATGAAGTGACTAAGAGACCGGGGACGAAGTGGACTGAAAAAATAAAAAAAGGGAATCCACGGAGAAAAAATGAGAGCTGTATGGAAAGTCAGTAAATGGAATTGTTAAGGCTTTGCGTGATCCGACAGGGTCCTATTACAGATAATAGTATTAGTAATCTTAGTTCTCATCTTATGGACTATGCTTTTTTTGCTTATTATTTTACGCCTCGTCGAAGTCATTATAGGCGGGGAAGGAATGGGGGAAATGAACAGGATGGAATTCGGCCACTCATGCATTTTGAAGGAACCATTCCGGTATTCGCCTGGAGTGATTTCGGGGAACTGTGGAAAACCAAAATCTGGATGCCCGGACGGGGATTCGAACCCGCGTACACCCTAATATGAATCTATTGCCATTATACTGATACGAAATACAGAGTAAATCTTCGAATTAGGGGCAGGGTAATAATTTAAAACCGCTTAGGCGTATTTAAAATGTACCGATAGAAAACTTCAGCCATGCAGTCGTAAACATTAATGGGAACCGATAAATTTGAAATCTCAAAAAACGAAATCATTAACTGCGAGGGGTTCCGCGGTCGTCGTAAGTTTTATGTTGGTCCTTCTAGTGGTGCCTCTGATGAAGGCCACACTACGATGGTTGAAATGTTAGGTTTTAACAAATCGACGCGGCTCCGCCCGGAGAACCAAGACGACACTAAGGAAATCATTATTATCAGGCTTACAGTTAATTCTAACTAAAAATGTTTACACACGGTAATTTCAGTTTGGCCAAATGTCACCACTGATATTATATATACCTGTAAGGAGTATTGGTCCATGTCCATCGATATATCAAAATCGGAGAGCACTTAAATGAAAGGTCTTTGGACAAGATAGAGAAAATTAATAAGACTTTTTCAGAAAATTTCAAACTTGAATACTAGTTTATGTCTCTTAGTCGAAGGGAGATAAAATTACCTCATGGTAAAATCAAAAACATGTCTAACAAACTTTCAAACCCATTTTAACAGCAATTTAATTTTTTTTAAAAAAAAACGCTTAAAGAACAAAGAATATTTTTTTGTAAGTATGGAAGGGAGGGATTTGAATGAATTATCAAGGGAAGCGATAAATAATTTACCATAACGCTGAAAGAATTTAAAATTCATAATGGAGAAGAGTTGATGAGTGGGTGAATTTACTCTAAAAGCATATAACAGAGTAATAATAATAATAATAAAGAGGTAAATGATAACGATGTGTGAGGGAAGAAGTTTGTGGAAGAGTCTTAAAGAAAGAAGAGACAAGATCTTAGCTCATATTTTGAGACATGCAGGATTGGTTAACTTGTTGGTGGAGGGAACAGTCAAAGGTAAGAACTGCAGAGGAAGACAGAGATTAGAATGTATGAAGCAGATAATTGAGGACGTGGGTTGTAAGGGGTATGTTGAGATGAAGAGGCTGGTGCAAGACAGAAAGGGATGAAGAATTGTATCAAACCAGTCGAAAAACTGATGACAATGGGAGGGGAATGACTAGAGAAATTGCCTCGGGAGCATGCGCTCCATTCCAATGAAATTAAATTCAGAGTTTGCGAAATGTACGATAAGCAACTTTCATTCCTCGTGTTGTACGTAGAATACAAGTTGTAAGTTGTACTGCTGTGAGGGACACATCATGTTTTCGACCACCACCACACGTTTATGTTCCCTGACCTGCTCTTAATTTGCGTTCTTGAATCATTTTCTGGATAACTGTATACGAAACAATTACGTATTAACTCCTGACTGTGCCAAGACACCATCGTATTGTGTTTCTGGAAAAATAATTATTACTTTTCCTGTTTTAATCATTAAAAAGAAAACCTGATGTTAGTTTTGAGATTACAGTCATTGGATTCCATATCTCTGAAAAGACGGCGGATCAGTATTCTGTTGTAGGTTGCTCCACCTACAATTTCCCATTCCTCGCGCGCTATTATCGCTAACTGCTGCTCGTGAGCCCCGATTCGTACAACGTTTCGTGGACGAAGCCCAAGGTTGCAGTAATTGGGCAGAGCTCTGTAATTGGAATACTGCGACTCTAGCTTTCATGCCCGTTCTTCTCCTTAGGCCTCATATAACTCTTGCTTTCCCCCTATCTCCCTTCTCTTGTTCCCACAAGTAAACCGAGCGTGGTGGATGAACCCTCTGGCCTCGCATTCGGGTGGACGATGGTTCAAAACACCATTCGGCCATCCAGACATGTTTTTTCCTTGGTTTTTTCAAATCACTCCTGGCGAAAGCCGGGATGCTTCCTTCAGAATGCCATGGATGACTTCATTCCCTTCCCTTGGCTCCAGTCCTTACCTGCCTGTAATGAACTCGACGGCGACGAAGCGTAAAGCCATACAACAGAAACCCACAAGTAGAGAAAACTATAAGCTAAGACAGACAAACTTTATAAAGTATTTCGTCTGTAAAAAAGGAAATAAAAGTGGATGGCGTTATTTGTTGGGATATCCCAAAAGGTTCTTCAGGCGGTTACTGACAGTTTCAGTTTTCCGAGTAATCCACATCTGTCGTCGATACCCTAGTCCCTACTAAAAAGGACCGATAGTCCCTACCAGTAAAGAGGACCCTTAGTTTAAGGCGGATGTGTCCTGGTACACTGCCAATGAACAAGCAAAGCTTTGCTATACCCAAAGATCGGTTTCGAGACCCCAAAAAATTCCAGCCAAGATGCAGATTCGAATAATGGACTTTCTAGTCGTCAGTCATTTGCCTTAGGCCCGGTAATAACTTCTAATATTTTACCCCCAAAACATATATCCGATAATCGATAAAGAGTTGGAGTGGCCAATTACTATAATTATAATTTGATGTAATTGTGATGGAGCCCACGCTCCACTGGCAATCTCTGTACACACCCATCTTTCTCCTTTCCTCTTCCCACATACTTTTGCCCTCTACTAATTTGAACTTCAAATTCTTTCAGCGTTTTTGGTAGATTATTCATCATTTCTCTTGGTAATTTATTACAATCCCTACACCCTTATGCCTGAAATCAAGTACCAACTTGTCATCATGGTCATCTTTACGCTTCCAAGCACTTCTCTTAATTCTCCCAACAATTTCTTTCCATGCCTCATTACGTATATACACCTTGTACACTCTCAAGACTCTCTTCACCCTCCTTCTATCTTCCAACCAATCCCACTCATATGCTCTAACGTTACGAAGTTTCTAGATGAAAACGAGTTGCTTACAGCAAACCAACACGGATTTCGGAAGAACAGATCGTGTGAAACGCAACTGGCCCTTTTTTCGCATGACGTAATGAAAGTTATCCATGCAGGTTCACAAGTTAATTCAATTTTCTTGGATTTTCAGAAAGCTTTTGACTCTGTACTACACAACCGACTTTTAGCGAAGATTCTAGCATACGTTATATCGATGGATTGCGAATGGATACGCGATTTACTAACTGGTCGTTCACAGTATGTCGGTGTTGACGGGGAAGCCTCTTCTAAGCTAGATGTTACTTCGGCCGTTCCTCAAGGAAGTGTAATAGGACCACTTCTTTCCCTAATTTTTATAAATGATCTCGGTGACATCATTAATTGCAGGATCGATTGTTAGCTGATGATGCACTTATCTATAGGGAAGTAAGGTGCTATGACGATTGTTTAGAAATTCAGCGCGATCTGGATGTTATTTCGGAATGGTGCCATAAATGGCAGCTTACACTTAACTGCAAAAAGTGCAAGGCAATGCAAATAAGTAATAAAAAGACCCCCTTTGCTCACGAGTACAAAGTTAACAATTCAGTTGTTGACACTGTGGATTCTCTGAAGTATCTATGCGTAACAGTTCAAAGCAACATGAAATGGTACTTGCACATAACTTCCGTCGTAGGCAAAGCTAATTCTATACTACGATTCATAGGTCGTATTTTGAGAAGTTGTAATGCTCATACAAAGGAAATAGCGTACAAAACACTAGTGCGTCCGTATTTGGATTACTGTTGTGGACTTTGGGATCCGTGTCGCAGGGGATTGATTGATACGTTAGAGAAAGTAGAGAAGAGAGCAGCTCGATTCGTGACCGCTAGTTACAGTCCTTACGAAAGTGTCATAGATCTGATACGCGGGTTGGGGTGGGATTGTTTGGCGGACAGACGACGTCGTTTTGTTTAAATTTGTTGGAGAATATGCAAAAAAAATTAATTTGCAATGAAATACTTCTTCCGTCAACCTATGTAGGTCACAATGACAGGAGGGATAAGATTAGAGAAATAAGATGGCGTACTGATACTTTCCTCGTTCTGTTCGGGATTGGAATACACAGAATTAGGATTGGTGATCAGTACCCTCTGCCACCCACAATATTTTTGAATTGCAGAGTGTAGATGTAGCTGTCTACAGTTTAATCCTATTATTGAACATTATGTCATCTGCAAACAATCTAACTTCTGATAGTAAACCATTAGCACAATCATTCATTAGAATAACAAATAACAGTGGTCCTTATACACTACCCTGTGGAAACCCCATGTTCACGCCCACTTCTTTTGATACTGCATTTTCTACCTAACATTTTTGCTTTATACCTTTTAAGAAGTCTTCTACGCAGAATATCACCTTTTCATCAACTCCAATAGTTTTCTTCCAAGTATCTAATATCTGCAGATGCCTGTAGTGTTTGTGTATGATGAGTGGAGAGCATGAATGAGGACGAAAGAATGGAGATGGTGACATCCAGTGCCGGCCCAATTAAGGCTAACAGACATACAGATAATGTCTCCATTTGAAAGAGCGAATCAGTGTCAACAATGTTGTATGCCCTCTCACGTTTGGGATTTATTTGATGCTTCTGACGCGGGCGGGTGAACGGTAACGCTACGGCCTCGCAATCGGGAGAACGCAGGTTCGAATCTCCGTCCGGCCATCCAGTTTCCATGGTTTCCACAAATCCCTCCAGGTGAATACCGGGATGATTCCATAAGAAGGCCATGGGCAAATACCTTCCCGTTCCCTGCCCCCGTTATTTTCCGTCCCTAATGATCTTGACGTCGACGAGGCACAAAGCAATAAAAAACAACAACAAAAAATCAGGTGCACCGTATGGTACCTGATAATTATGGACCACCACCTCTCGCACCTTGGCGACCAGGTACCTTCTTGCAGTTAAACTCGTGTCGAGCGCTGAATATTATAATTGTACCTTAGTGACTACGGCCACACGACAGATGATAGCAAAGTGTGTTTTAAAGATACATGTAAATTCATCTCTGAACATTATGCGATGCCGTTCATTGTGTTCGCCGACGAATAGCGGTTCTGCACTACATCGGATGACCATCATCGGCAAATATGCCGGTGACCTTTGGAGATGTCCCATTCTTCCAATGTTTTGGAGAGTCACAGTGGTGTCCCTGGTTTCATGGTGTGGGGAGCCATCGGGTATGACTTCAGGTCACGACTGGTAGTGACTGAGGGAACTCTGACGCCACAACAGTACGTCACGGACATCCTGCGTCCTAATGTGTTACCTCTCATCCGACAGTATTTTGGTCCAATTTTCCTACAGGACAATACTCGTCCACACACGACATGTGTCTCTATGAACTGTGTGCGTGATGTTGAGGTACTCTCGTGGCCAGCAAGATTCCAAGATCTGTCGTCAATAGAACATGAGTGGGACCAGCTCGGACGTCAACTCCGTCTCAGTGCGAGTATCCAGGATAGCAAGGACCAGTTATAACAGTTGTGGGCCAACTTGTCTCAGAAAAGGATGCAGTGACCTTACGACACCTTTCCCTAACGAATCAGTGCATGCATCCAGGCGAGAGGGGATGCGACGTCATGCTGATAAGTGGGATCATAGTGTCCTAAGTTCTTTGTAAATTTCACTCTATTTTTTAATCACTGAAATAACATCACACACCCTCTCAACCGGTGAAGTTTCATTTTTGTTTCCTCCTCCCCTTATTGGTTCTTCGCTTTTATTGTCAGACAGTTTTGACATTCTCACCACCCTCCAATCATTTTTGTTATTAATTTTTCTGTTATTATTATTGGCAGTAATATTATTTTACTTAAATTAGTTAACGTGGTAGCATAGTATTACTATTTTTAAGTAGTACTGTAATAATCTTTGGTTTCACTAGCACAGATAGGCGGGTAGGAGACAGTGTTCGTTGGACGCCTGCATTGTAAATGTAAGGGGGCGATCAAGTGTGTGTTGAGCGCAGAACTGTATATATTGTTTGGGCGTGACAGTAATACTATCTGAAACTTTTATTTTTTGATATGAAGTGTATAAGCGCTTAATGCAGTGTATCTCAGGTGTGTAAATGTTTATGCAAGTAATTTAGTGGTATTTTATTCTGAGCGACATTTATCATTAACCATTCAATTGTTTGGCGACTGTAAGACATTAATTATCAAGATTTGAGTTAAATTAAAATGAGCATGCTGCTTGCATGTGTTGATAGATGATAATTGGGCCTTCCTTATCCAAAAACACGGTTTCCTTTAGTTAGTGTGTAAGTTACATGTTTCGCTTGAAGCTATCTGCTTTTAATTATCAAGAGTTAAATTAAAATGAGCAGCAACTTGCATGTGTTGAGAGATGAGAATTGGGCCTTTCTTATCCAAAAATACACTGTTTCCTTCAGTTAGTGTGGAAGTTATGTGTTTCGCCTGAAGCTATCTGCTAACTTACGGCAGATTTTTAATTACTATTCAGCACGTCCTTATGAGTGCACCTTGGACACCTTTTGGACTCTCTGCAGTACACGTCAGTTACCACGCGTGTTGAGTTGATGTGTTCCCCTCTTGACTGTAGCCACTTGTTGCCTTGCAGAGGGCGGCCGTCTGGAGCGGGAGTTGCAGTACACGCGGCAGGCGCTGGGCGAGGCGGACGCCAACACGCACCAGCTGGTGATCCAGACGGGCGCCTCGTCGCTGCTGCATCCCGGGGCGCTGCTCACGCACCTCGCCGCTGTGCGCCAGGCCGCCACCGCCACCGTCACCATCGAGGACATGTGAGTGCCACTCAACCTCCTCAGTAGAGTCAGCAAGGCTACAGTTCACTGCTATCCCGAAACATAACGACCAGTTGGACCGGGTATTAGAGCCCGTACCCCGGTAGCAATTTCCCTTGTAATCTTCGTATACCCTCTTTTCTTCCTCATATTCTGGCACTGTGGAACATGTGGACACTGGCCACTCATGTGTGTATCATTTCAGTTGGGGAGGTGAGGGGGAAACTGAGTTCCTGTCTGGTACCTAATCTATTTGAGTAAAGTCTTGTACTATGTGCAAAGAATTTCACCTTTAAATTCTTTTAACGGTTTTGGTAAATTATTCGTTATTTCTCTAGGTAACTTATTCCTATCCCTGCCCCCCCCCCCACCAAAAAAGAGAATCTTCCCACACCCTTGTGCCTGAAATCGAGTGGCAGCTTGTGGTCATGGTCATCTTTTCCCTTCCATGCATTACTTTCAATTCTTACACCAATATCTTTCCATGCCTCATCACCAATATACGCCTTGTACACTCCCACGACCCTCTTCACCCTCCTCCTGTCATCCACTGAATTCCATTCCAGCTCTTGTATCTTATCTGCTACTGTTTGCGTTCTACGGTAATTTCCAGAAACAAATCTAGCAGCCCTTTTTGCACCTTCTGCAACTTCTGTATTTGATACTCAAAACGTGGGTCCCATACAACATTACCATAATCAAGCAATAGCCTGAACAAAAGTTTTGTAACCCCGTCATCACTCTTTTCAAGAAGTGCAGAATTTTGAAACCTTTTCCTACTACCTGTTAAATGGGCGCTGCTCATTTGAATTTGTTATCAAATATTATGCCAAGTTATTTACATTTCAAGTCTTCGACAAACAATTTTCCCCCCGCCTTATAATCATTGTTACAGTCCTTATAAAGCGTCACAGAACTGATTAGTAGACTAGGCTGGGAGTCTCTGGTAGATAGACGACACACGTTTCGTTTAAAGTTATTGGTAAACATGCGTACTCCCACTTTCACTTTCGAGTGTAGTTAAATACTTCTTCCACCAACCTATTTGAGTCGGAAGGACAGGAAAGATAAAATTAGCGAAATAAGGTGCTGCACTGATTCTTATATGAATTCTTTTTTTCCTCGTACCATTAGGGATTGGAATGCACAACAAAGAGATTAGCTTTGGTGCTGAGCACCCTCTGCCACCCACAATTTTGTGAATTGCAGAGTATATATGTAGATAATCAACCTTTAGTTTTTTATCTGCGTATCTAATAAGCTGACTGTTGTTTGCATTTATCTCCATACCATGTTTACCAACCGTACTAGTTATCCTGTTCAGATCACCCTGCTGCTGTTTACAATTCTCTACAGATTTCATCCTTTTATATACGTTTAACTGGGAAGCAGCGTTGTAGCAGACGGCTCGCTGTTTGTGCTTCATTTCGTCAGTGCCGACCTAACGGTCGTATATCGTGCCGAAATGACGAGGGCGGAAGTTTGAAGAGCGGAACGTAGATCATCTTACAGTGCTCCTAATCCGCGGGTGGGAGTACCATAAACGCGGTCGGTCGGATTTTAATTGCAGTTTTATGCGTTCTGCGCGCATCGCATTACTCGACGTGGCGAGTTACGAGAGTCGCTGCCCGCGAGACGTCGGAGCGCGGCGGGTAGCGTAAGCGGCGCCCTCCCACGCAAGCTATTAACAGACTTTACGAGTCGGCCGGTTAAACAGGGACGGCCAATAGCAGTTACTGCACGCCGCCTGTAAATTAAAAACGTCTTATTCATTGCAACGGCCGGCCCACGGTAAATATTTGGCAGTCACTTCAACGGGCGGTAAAACACGTTCGCTCGTCGCAATTGATGCTGTGACTGACGCCGAATACGTCGGTGCCCACCCAGAAGGCTGTCAAATACATCATCGCGGACTGAATGCTAATGGCCAGCCACAATGACATTGTTACAGTCAGTGATGGGAGGATATTATTGCATTGCTCGGTTATGTACTCTAACACTGAATTATGCACTTTTGTTTTGCTTACGGCTTTACGCCTCGTCGACGTCGAGGTCATTAGAGGCAGCAGACAACTGGAAGGGGGAAGGAAAGGGAATGAATTGGCAATGACCCTTTGAAGGAAGCATCACGGTATTCGCCTGGAGTGATTTGGGGAAACCATGGAAAGCACAAAACTGGATGACCTGACGGGGATTCGAACCCACGTCCTTCCGAAAACCTGACACGATCGTAACAGCCCATCCATCGACCTCATTTTTTGACATCGGTGCAGTTCAAATCATATACCTGAGTCAAAAATATGTAAGCAATTTTCTTTCCATAACAAAGATCTAATGTGATACACCTCTCATCATTATCAGCCAGCTAAATGATTTGGCCTCTTAAGGTTCAAATAGAGCTTGAACAGTCTTTATTACGTCGAACGATCTTGGGCGATCCTCTGCCAGTTAACTCCAAGAACCCTGCGTGTGTCCTTGTCCCATCGGTCTGGTGGTCTTCCTCTCGGTCTGTGCTGATCTCTTGGGCTCCACTCCAATACTGCCTTTCTCCATCTTTCCTCCTTTAAGGAGGCGGTGTTCTCTAAAGCCGCGTTCCCACGATCTCTTGTAACGGAGGCGAGACGGGACGGGACTAATACTCAGCAACACGCCATGGGAAGCGGTTTGCAGCAGCGGTGCGCACCCCTTCTGTCGCTGTAAAGTGTTCTGTGCCAAACGACACTAGGCAACGTGGTGGGGAGCTGGCGGCGAGGTAAGCGAGGGTTAACCTGCGGTCCCCGCTCGTCCCTACACTTCGGCTAATGAGGTCCCGTCCCGTCCCACCTCCATTACAAGAGATCGTGGGAACGTGGCTTAAGATGTCAGTGACCTTAATAACTGATATATTGTAGGTTACTCTTTTCTTGTCTTTTCTAGTTAAACCCAGCATTGACCTTTCCATAGCTCGCTGTGCCATTCTACATTTTCCTTTCGTACAAGGGTTGTCTCAAAAGTAAGTTTCCCTTATTTTTTGAAAACAGACAGCATCGTTCATTACCATAATTATTAACATCGTTGGAAAGCTTAAACATTAATCTATTTTTCTACATAATCGCCATTTTTTTCTACGCATTCTTGTTGAATTTCCGCCAATTTTTGTATCGCCATGTCGTAGAACTCCACCGCCAACCCGTTGAGGAAGCGAGTAACTTCTTCTTTCACTTCATCGTCGGCCCGGAAGCCTAGGCCATCGAAGTGTTCCTTTAATTCTTGGAACAAGTGATAATCATCAGGGGTTAACTAGGGGCTGCAAGGAGGAAGGGCAATGACGGCGGTGGGTTTGGCGAGAGATTTAGGGTAGAACCTTGTCGTGAAGCAACTTTACAGCTTTGCTTGGTTTTCATCTCCGGCGGTTGTGTATGGGTCGTCTGAGATTCTGTGGTGTTCCGCAGTATCTCTCTGACTTTAAAATGATCCTAATCTAGTTTTTTTTTTTTTACCTTTGTGGGCATATTAGATTTGAGGATAATAGAATGCCTCCAAATAGCCCGCCGTCCTAAGTAGTAGGAGAGCTGGTAAACATTTTTGGGCAGGTATTTGAGGCACAGTGAAAATTTGTATAACACTTCTTCTGTAATGCCTAAGTACAAAATCGAAGATATGGCTGGTGGGAATGGGGTATACCCCGAATTATTAACTTTTTAAAATTTTATTTTCTTTCAAAATTGTGTTTCATAAATATCGAAAAAAACATTTTTGAGTCACGCTGAGGTTTGCACAGAATAATATTTACACCGCGAAAAAAAATATTTTTGAAAAGATAGGTCATTATGGTGGGACGTTTTACCTGCCAGGTAAAGTGTTTTTCCGGAATTCCGGAGCCGCCTCCCTCACTGGTGTGATTTCGTGAGATCTGGTTGGACATCGCCCCCCTCCCCCTCTAAAATGACGAGAGCGAGAGATTTTGACGGAGACTCCCCCTGTTATTCGGCCTCGTAACTTTTTTAAGACCTTTTTAATAGGTCTCATGCTTCCAAAGCTTGGTTATAGCCCCCCCCCCCCCAAAGTCGACTTTCGCGTCATTTGTAGACTTTTTTTTTAGCTCTATCATCCTTTAAGAATTTCAAAACCTCACGTGAGATTTCCGTTGACTCCTCACTCCCCCTTGGTGAAGTTTCGTGAGATTTCGCCGGACCCCCTCCTATTTCACCTCACATAATTAATGGACATCACCTTAGGTAAATATTCCCGATTACCTGGCAGGTAAAACGTCCCACCAAAATGACCTGTCTTTTCAAAAACATTTTTTTTTCTAGATGTAAATATTATTCTGTGCAAACCTCAATTTTTTTAATATATATATATTTATGAAACATAATCTTATATATATAAAAATAGACGTGTTTTTTTCTTATATTTCACTTTTCAGCCGCCACCACTACCTAGCACAGATCACTGATGATTGTGGGTGGAAGTAGCATGGAGTTTCCTGTCGTGCACAACGTTGGCCGAATGCCGATAGCTGTGGGGATGTGGGAGATATAATGATTAAAGTTGGTCAGTGCAGGGCGTTTTCATATTTCGACCAAAAATTCGTATCTCCGTATACTTCTCTTTCCTGCCACAACTACATAACATAGACCTTTGGTGTTTGTGTGTGGTAGTAGAATCGTCTTTCCTGTCATGCACTATGGTTGTTAGATGTCGGTAGCTATGGGGGTGTGGGAGATATGGGGGTTGAAAGTGGTCGTCCTGTGGCAATTTCATATTTCTGCCAAAGACAAAAGTGTCATGGTGTATCACTTTTCAGCGAAAACTATAGATCACAGATAACTGGCGTTTGTGTGTAGTAGTAGCACAGACTCACCTTTCGATCACAACAGCGGCCGAATTTCAGAAACTGTGGTACTGTGGTAGATATGGTGGTTGTAAGTGGCCGACCAAGGATATTTTCGTATTTCGACTGTCTCCGCATATGTCACTTTTCTGCCACAACTACATAGCATAGAGCATTGGTGTTTGTGTTTGGTAGTGGAATCGTATCTCATGTAGTGCACTATGGTTGTTAGATGTCGGTAGCTATGGGGGTGTGGGAGAAATGGGGGTTGAAAGTGGTCGACCTGTGGCAATTTCATACTTCTGCCAAAGACAAAAGTGTCATGGTGTATCACTTTTCAGCTAAAACTATAGATCACAGATAACTGGCGTTTGTGTGTAGTAGTAGCACAGAGTGACCTTTCGATCACAACAGCGGCCGAATTTCAGAAACTGTGGTACCGTGGTAGATATGGTGGTTGTAAGTGGCCGACCAAGGATATTTTCGTATTTCGACTGTCTGCGCATATGTCACTTTTCTGCCACAACTACATAGCATAGAGCATTGGTGTTTGTGTTTGGTAGTAGAATTGTATCTCATGTAGTGCACTATGGTTGTTAGATGTCGGTAGCTATGGGGGTGTGGGAGAAATGTGGGTTGAATGTGGTCGACCTGTGGCAATTTCATACTTCTGCCAAAGACAAAAGTGTTATGGTGTATCACTTTTCAGCGAAAACTATAGATCACAGATAACTGGCGTTTGTGTGTAGTAGTAGCACAGACTCACCTTTCGATCACAACAGCGGCCGAATTTCAGAAACTGTGGTACTGTGGTAGATATGGTGGTTGTAAGTGGCCGACCAAGGATATTTTCGTATTTCGACTGTCTCCGCATATGTCACTTTTCTGCCACAACTACATAGCATAGAGCATTGGTGTTTGTGTTTGGTAGTGGAATCGTATCTCATGTAGTGCACTATGGTTGTTAGATGTCGGTAGCTATGGGGGTGTGGGAGAAATGGGGGTTGAAAGTGGTCGACCTGTGGCAATTTCATACTTCTGCCAAAGACAAAAGTGTCATGGTGTATCACTTTTCAGCTAAAACTATAGATCACAGATAACTGGCGTTTGTGTGTAGTAGTAGCACAGAGTGACCTTTCGATCACAACAGCGGCCGAATTTCAGAAACTGTGGTACCGTGGTAGATATGGTGGTTGTAAGTGGCCGACCAAGGATATTTTCGTATTTCGACTGTCTCCGCATATGTCACTTTTCTGCCACAACTACATAGCATAGAGCATTGGTGTTTGTGTTTGGTAGTAGAATTGTATCTCATGTAGTGCACTATGGTTGTTAGATGTCGGTAGCTATGGGGGTGTGGGAGAAATGTGGGTTGAATGTGGTCGACCTGTGGCAATTTCATACTTCTGCCAAAGACAAAAGTGTCATGGTGTATCACTTTTCAGCGAAAACTATAGATCACAGATAACTGGCGTTTGTGTGTAGTAGTAGCACAGAGTCACTTTTCGATCACAACAGCGGCCGAATTTCAGAAACTGTGGTTGTGTGGGAGATATGGTGGTTGTAAGTGGCTGACCAAGGATATTTTCGTATTTCGACTAAAGGCATGTGTCTCCGCAGATTTCACTTTTCTGCCACGACTACATAGCATAGAGCATTGGTGTTTATGTGTGGTAGTAGAATCGTGTCTGTTGTCGTGCACTATGGTTGTTAGATGTCTGTAGCTATGGGGGTGTGGAAGATATGGGGGATGAAAATGGTCGACCTGCGGCAATTTCATATTTCTGCCAAAGACGCATGTGTCACGGTGTACCACTTTTAAGTGAAAACTATCAATCGCAGATCACTGGCGTTTGTGTGTGGTAGTAACAGAGAGTCTCCCATGGATCACAACGTTGGCCGAAATTCGGTAACTGTGGGAGTGTGTGAGATATGGTGTTTGAAATGGGTCGATCATGAATATTTTCGTAAGACTTGTGTGTATCCGTAAATTTTACTTTGCTGCCGGAACTACATAGCGCAGAAGACTGGTATTTGTGTGTGGTAATAGTATCGAGTCTCACATCGTGCACTATGGTGGTTAGATGTCTATAGCTGTCAATATGAATTCTTTACAATCACGAACGAAGTCGTGGGTACCAGCTAGTTTTGGAATAAAATAAATTTTAGAAAAGTTAATAATTCGGCTATCAGAGAGGTATTCGATTTTGTACTTAGACATTACAAAATAAGTCTTATACAAATTTTCACGGTGCCTCAAATACCTACCCAAAAATGTTTACCATCTCTCGGACTACAGCTGCCTACCTACAACAATTAGTGTTTTCTTCTGCTCTGTTGCAGAACGTGGAGACTGAAAGACCTGTGCTACGCGCCTAGCGTGCCCGACTTCGAGGAGCACTACATAGAGCAGGTAAGATAGTGGTCCAAGCGTCCGACGTGACTTCATTGCCACGACAGAGGACAGGTCTGACCCCGGTGGTGATTGTTGTTGCAGATATTCGAGAACATCATGCCGTGCACCTTCATCACGCCCCTCGACTGCTTCTGGGAGGGTTCCAAGCTGCTGGGCCCCGACCCGGGGTACCCCGCCACCATCCCGTGAGTTCACTTACCACCTCCCCTCCTGATCCCCACAGTCACTGCAGTCCGCGATCATAATGTCTGTTCCTTCTTCTCCAGGGGCATCGGCCAGAACGTACGGTGGACCAACCTTCATCCGCAGAAACTCGTCGAGCAAATGAAGAGTTCCTACTTCAACTTTCACTTCGAAACGCTTGAAGACTACATGAAGAGGGTAAGTGGAGGGGTTGTGTGAAACGGGACTTTGTGGTTGGTTGAGTAAGGGGCCCTCCATTAATTACTTGAGGTGAAATAGGAGAGGGGGGTGGCAATTCCGACTTTAGGGGGGTATAGCCGCCCTAGGAACCAGGAGAGCTAAAAAAAGTCCCAAAAAAACTACGATGTTGGTCAGCAGGGGGGGAGGGAGGGTTCCACTAAAGATCTCACGTCATCATAGGGGGATGATATGTAATAAACGAACGCCTCCTAAGAAACGGAGAAATTATGTATATATTTTCTGAAAATATGTCACTCTGTAGACCATAGAGGGGGCATCCATAAATTACGTGAGACATTTTTCGGATTTCCGGACCCCCCCCCCCCCCTGTGGTGAAACTTAGTGAGATCTTGTCTGACTTCCCCCCTCCCTCTGGTGAGATCTGGTCCGCGAGACCCTCCGCCCCTTTCCACCAGAAATCGCCCTCACAAATTTTTGAGACTTTTTTTTAGGTCTCACCCTTCGAAGCCGGTTACACCGCCACTTTTCGACGAAAAATACCCCCTAAAATCGACATTCGCGTCATTTGTAGACTTTTTTTTTAGCTCTACTGTCCAAATTTTTTTCCAAAACCTCACTTGAGGTTTCCGTTAATCCCCCCCCTTGGTGAGATTTCGCTGGAGACCCTCCCCCCCCTCCATTTCACCCCACGTAATTAATGGACGCCCATATAAGATAATTTTCTAAAATATTTGAAGGCTATGATATTCCAGTTGCATTTTATACGTTCCAGTTATTGTTTGATTGCTAGTTATAATCTCAGTTTTAATTTAATTTAATTTAGATGGCGCGCACGCTTTGGTGACAATTTTCCTACATACTCATTTTGTATTCTCTAGCACTCGCCTGCTTTTGACCTTAACGAAATTTAATTTTAAATTCATTCAACGTTTTCGGGGAAATATTAATCAGTTCTCTTGGTAATTTATTCTAATCACTGACTACCTCAGCTACGAACTAAGCCAGCTTGTGATCATGGTCATCTGCTCCCTTCAATGCACCTTTCATACTTATTCCTGCAATGTCTTTCCACGCTTCATCACCAGTATATGCCTTGTACACTCCCAGCACTCTTTTCACCCTTCTCCTGTCTTCCACGACATTAAATTAAATTATTAAACTTAGCTCACTACAGAGAGATGTGATCAGATATTTCCATTTCATGCCTTCCCCAACAATCACCCTGTGTCTTGCCCTGATTTAGCGGCTGCACGAAAATAGATAAGGCATTAAGACGTCTAAGTATTACGTTAGTAAAGATAAAAAAAAAAAACTTGAAATGAATTTGAGCATAATTTTACTGTTGCAGAGTTTTCATTCTCTTTGTTGATGGCAAGTTATGAAATCTTTGTCCAGTGATTAGTGCATCTGACTGATTATACTGAATTCCTGGGTCCAGTTCGAGGGGCAGAAGTGAGAATTCTTTTATTGTTATTAAGAATGGTGTGCGTGCATTGAAGTTGATTGCCAGTGCTGTCAGGTCGTTCCTTGAGGATGGGATAAGCTTGTCAACCGCAGGAGTATCGTGTGCGGTGGAGGGAGGTGATATTGTGTGTGGGCCCAGCGGTACCTGTCAGACGGGACCACCCAGTCGCCGCACGCACACATAAATAACGCAATTGTGCCCGCCCGCCTGCATTCCAGCGCACGGCCACACTGCAACGCAACCGGTTCACACACTCCTCTCTGTGCCAAATACTCCGCGGGAGCTGTCTGTACTCAAGGCCAGTGTGATCTACAGGTACAGCCGCCAACCAATTGAGAGATCTCTTAGGGGGCATCATCACTATTCACAATTTCTGAAAGGACGTGCCGTACTCCTCACAAAAAAGAGGAATCATCTGATCTGACATGGCAGAAAAATTAAATACGATGATATTACAAAAAGGCGATGTATTCTGCAGAGGCCAAAATATATTGATATTAAAGCATTTACACTTATGCCAGAACATTATTACTACCTACCTACTATCGATACAAAACCCGTCCAGGCAATAGCAGCGTCGCCTGACAAGGAATGACTGCTAGTCAGGCACGTGCACTGTGCATGTAGTATTATTAACCGCGCTATCCGTATTTAGTATGGGGAAGGCGCGCAATCTATCTGAGTTTGACCGAGGGCAGATTGTGATGGCCCGGAGGCTCGGCACGAGCATTTCGGAAACTGCACGACTTGTCGGTTGTTCGAGGAGTACTGTGGTGAGTGTCTTCAACAAGTGGTGAAACCACGTCCAAACGTCGAGGGGTTGGGCGGCCACCCCCGCATTACAGATGTCGGACGTCGTAGGCAGGGCGGACTGGTACAACAGGACATGCAGCGAACTAACATCAGACTTAAAAGCTGGGCAGAGTACAAGTGTGTCTGAACACACACTGCACCGAACACTCCTAACGATGGGCCTCCGTAGCCGATGGCCCATGCATGTGACAATGTTAACACCACGACATCAGCAACTACGACTGAAATGGGAACAACTGTCCTCACTGGACGTTGGCGCAGTGGCAGTGCGCTGCATGGTCTAATGAATCCCGATACCTACTTCATCATGCCAACGGGGGGTGCTCACGTGGGCGTCCATGAGTCCCGCGGAACTCGTGCAAGGCACCATGACGGCCAATAAGTATCGTACACTGGTTGCAGACCACATACACTCCTTCATGACGACCATGTTTCCCAATGGCAGTGGCAGTTTTCAGCAAGATAATGCGCCATGCCACAAGATGAGGAGTGTGATGGAGTGGTTCGAGGAACACAGTGGCGAGTTGCAATTGATGTGCTGGCCCCCCAACTCGCCAGACCTGAACCCGATCGAACACATCTGGGATGTGATTGAAGGTGGCGTATGAAAAAATTGAATCAAATTCGTCAGAATCATATTGTAAAATTAATGAACCTACCTTTTTTGTTGAGATGGTTGGTCTTAATTTTGGATTATCACCTGACTATACCTCCTAGTGTATATAGTACTGTTTTTGTAGCTGTAAGTGTGTTGAAAAACTTACTGGAAGAAATATGGTGATGAGTGATTCAGATTGTTTGGATACATATGAGAGTGGTAGTACGTCAATCTAGTACCATCTTCTCGTTGAAAAATTTCTGCCCACCAAAATCTCTTTAGATTCGCTAATGGCAAAAGCACGACGTGTGGATGAAACATAACTGTAGTTACCAGTTTGATGAATTCATCTCAACACATCTGTTATATGCTTCTTATATTTTAATCTTAATCCTCCTTAGTCTTGCGCATAATAGTTGGCAACTGGGAGCGTTCAGTTTAGTTCACAGCTGCTTAGCGAACTAGGTCGCTCTTTTAGTTGGTTAGCTCCCATCTCGAATTCCAGAGAAACAGATCGTTCGCTCGCTTCGCTACCGCTACTGCACGCACTCTTTTGTTTGTTATAGTAGGTTTTTTATTTATTGATCAATGCCTGGGTTGTTATGGACCGCAATTAATTTTTATATCAATTGGTTGGTTGTGGTCATACAAATATTGTGATAAAATATTTTCATTAAAATGACTTTTTTGTAACACTAAAGTTTTTAAGCTCTTAGCACGTTTTTCGTTTAAAACAGGCGATTATTTAACCACCTGGCTAATGTTTCTCCTAAAATATTTAGAGGATAGACTGATATATGTATCTTCACAATTATTAAAACATATCCTCTCGTCTGTCGATCCACCTCTAATGACCTGGACGTCGACGAGACGTAAAGCCTGAATAAAAAAATTAAAAAAAATCGTCTGCAGAACATTAAAATCGATGTTAAAAAATGTGTATTTGTCGACTCACCGGGTCCAGATTGGTCAGAAAAAGGTTTCCCGCAATCAAAAGTGAAACCTGAATGTCGCATACCACTCGAAATTAATCAGAAATTTTTCATTTTATCAAATTATTTCCCCTCTGATTTAATATTAACAGCTGTAACTATTGACAAAAAAAGAGCGTAGTCCTTCTTTATACTACTGTGTTACTAATCCAACCTCTTGCTACAAGGATTCACACGCTATAAATGTTGTCCTATGCATGGTCTTGTTATCACTATCTTGATTTTATATTTCCTGGATTACACCATATGACCCTCAGCGATAGCTCCTGAAGCATTGTCCTTATTTTCCAATGTAATCGGCTCGTTGGTGTTTTCATTCTTTAGCGAATCTTCCCTCTGTATGGATTGACATTTCTTCCGAACATAAGAGGTATGTTGTTTTTCAGGCTGGCATCACGAGTGCGTACCAGGAGAAGCCCTGCCTGGACCCTTCAGACGCGGAATGCCCGGAAACTGCGCCCAACAAAGCCACTGGACAGGTAAGAAATGAAATCACAGTACGCTATTGCTGTATACTTGGCAGTATTTTCTGCTATAAATCTTGTGACATACGGCTTCAATTACGTAGAAGGCCAAATTTCTTTAACTACCTGTTAGAGCATATTGAAATGTCTTCCATCTATAGTATACTGCTCGATCGAAAGCTAGGGTTTTTTTGCTGCCCTCTTTTTGAACTATAATGCTGAATTAAACACTGATTAAACATTTCTGATTGTATTTAAATGTTTTTTATATGGCATATAAATGCATACTTGGGCCATTTTCCTAGTTTCGGTCATATTACGATAATATTTATGTTCATATGGTCATACTTTGAGGAAAATTCAAGTATTTTTTAATAGTACTGGGTATTCACTATAAGTTATAGATGAGAATAAATTAGTATAATTGTTCACAATACTGTACTCCTATTATAAATTGCAGGGGGAAAAAAACTAATTGTCACTGAATTGGTAAAAATTCACGTCAATAATTAAATTTACACATTATTGTCACTTTCTAAAGGTTAATGTTCCGCCCTCCTTTTAATCTCGACAATGCAGCAGCAGCATGCATGTGTTGACCCGCGTCAATCAATGTCTCGTTGTCGCCAATACTTTTGAAAATAATCCTGTCATCGTTAAATATGAGGTGGATTAGTGAGTACCGCCATGCTGAAAACAAAGTTTCCTGAAAGTGCGAAGCTGGGAGTTACGTAAAGGAATTTGGAGAAGAGTATTTACTTTTCTGTAAATTATGTGAAATTAAAGTGACTTTAGTAAAAAGAAATAAAATTTAATTTCCCAATAGTGCATTGAGTGCATGGATACAAATTATGCAGTAGGTAAAATAAATGATGTGTAATTCAGCATGTTTCATGTATAATAAATTTAAATGTTTGATCGTATTTTGTTATTTTTACGTCATATTTACCCGTTTTTAAGGTCATATTTGCATGCATATTTCTCTATTTTTTTGGTGATAAAGACCCGAACGCTAGTAATAACTATACATTTATATATACAAAGAAACTTATATTTGTTTGTGGAGGAGGAGAAGGAGCGAAGGGAGTGTTCGCCCATGATCCTAGACCCTAGTGTTCTTAAAGTACCGCCCTATTGATCTCGTATAGGATCAACGGGCCCACATCTTAGGTCTGATCTACCTGCCGTTATAAACGTGAATTACAGGCGGTTTTCCGTAATCAGCTAGAGGATAGATAGGACACACTCGAAGTCCCTGTCAAAAATTACATAGCAGAAGTTAACACTTTACATACACAACAGAGCTTACACGATCCACGGATAGATGGCGACACATACATTTCAAACTACAAAAACTACACTTAGGGAGCTTCCATCAACTATGTTAGGTGTCTTTTCTTAAATTTGGACCCCTCCCTCCCCCTTGGTTTGATTTGGTGAGATTTTTCCGGACCCCCTCCCCCTATTTTGAGCTCACGTAACTAATGGATACCCTCTTATCACACATATGACATAGCTGCACATTTCACAGAAAGACGACAACACTTGACTTCTCGCATTAGTACTTAGTATGACCTGGCAGTATGAATACAATGATAGGCGTCAGCCAGGGCATGCGGCGGTAAAACTTCTCAAAGACAGCCGATCCCTAATGTTAGGAAAAGGTGGTGAAGACGAAGAAGAAAAATAAAACAAAATCTTCTCGGGTGGTGTAAAAACACGACGTTTCGACAGCTGACTGTGCTGTTTTCATCAGGTATTTGTAGTTGTTCTCAGCTGACTGTCTCTGCCTTGAGTCTCAGTCTCAGTCGAGGAAGAGACAGTCAGCTGAGAACAACTACAGAAACCTGATGAAGACAGCAGAGTCAGCTGTCGAAACGTCGTGTTTTTACACCACCATCCGGTGGGACACCCGAGAAGATTTTGTTGCATCAATACGCCGGGAAAGTCTCCACTCACACAAGAAAAATAAAGTACACAGTCTTAATTGCACTGTATCACATACGTATTTACAGAAATCATTCTTTATAGTGTTTATTTTTAGAACTAGTCAAAGCAAACTGGAAACCATTCGGTGCATTAATTCCCCACAGTACCACCGCACAAAGTTGTCTCCGAAATGGGTGACAACGTCTAATTAATCTGATACAGCAAAAATTCGTCTACAATTATGAAATATGATGACGTAACTCTTACCCGCGACTTCGTACGCGTGGACTTAGAAATTTATTGCTGGAACTGGGGACAGAAAGCCGTAAATTACGTAAAATGTGTCCCAAAAATGCAGTGTTGGGATAATATGACGGGGAAGCCACACCACACCGTTCTACTATTGAACCAGTCTCATGAAGAGAACCAATTAGCAATCAACAAACTAAGAAGGGGAGGGAGGGTTAACTGACGGATACTACCTACCACAGTTCCTCCGACAGATTTTTGTTTGTGGTTTAAAGTTGCGGACATCTTATGTTAGTACCGTTTTAAACACAACGTTTTTTCTTTTACTGTCTTTCCCTAAGATTATAGCTTTTAGTGGTTAGAAACCCGTTAGCTAGCTATGTACTATCGCCCATGGAAAAAAATACGCCTTTCCCAGTAGTACCCCTACTTTCAATGTCTGTTCCTGTGTTTAATTGATAGTCATCGCAAAGGCTGATTTCAGTGGGTACTGTATTCTTTTAAACAGGAACGCCGGAATTACACAAACTGAGTGCGAGATAAACAAAGCCTGAGTGACTGATATAACATTAAAAAGACTTACACACGCTATTCGTCTATCTGTCACCGTTAGTTTTGAAAATTTCATGACAAAATATATTAATTATCCCGAAAAAGTATCTTCCTGACGGTACATGGCATTTCTTGTCAAATTTTATCAAGATCCGTTAGTCGTGAAAACGTAATAAAGAGACAGGTTACTTTGGCTTTTATAACATTTGTGTAGATCTGAACAGTAATTATGGAGACTGCCTCCAGCCGGAAGGTTTTTACGTTAGGTGTCTCCAAGGATTCCATTAGGAAAGCTGACTTGTGGAGTTATATAGCCGTCACTCGGATGCCGAGCAGGGGGTCGCCTGAAAGGATCAGCGGTCCTCCCCGGAGGTCTCACTTTAGGGAATTCCTTTGTGCGCCGTTTTTCCGCTCTTAATGGGGTTTCGCGAATGCGGGAGCCACAATGGAGTGTGACGGTTCCCAAGACATAGTGGCCGACGACAATGGTCAGCAGCCACCTGGCGGGCTGTGTGGGAGGTGACCTCCGTGCAGACACTGTACCTCAGCAGCCGCCGACTGCCTTTGACCGGTAGTCCACTGGATCCGAATTTCGTCCGAACCGCAATCGTCCGAGTAACGCCCGATTTGACGGTGCCGCAAAGTTATCTGTAGAAGCTACGTCATTTTTGTTTCAATACAGATAACTTTTTTTAAATATGGCATTTGGCTACGCGACCATACAGCCAGCACTATGTAATTTTGTAGTTTGCAACTATGTATTGTATCTTTCAATGTATTAAAGATTCTATGTAGTGTAGACGACACAAGACAAACACAACACTTAATTAAAACCACCAATGCCCGAGGCCGGACTCGAACCGGCGATCCCTGCAACGCGAGGCTAGCACGCTATCCCCTACGCTGCCGGGGTCGGCTACAGGTAACTTTGCGGCACCGAACAACAGGAGTAGATTGACGGGGAAATATATAAAACAAAGAGTACTTTTGAAGTCTACATCAGTCGAATACTGGTTTGATAGATTAAAAAAAAAAAAGACAAACTAATAAAAAATTTCGTAATTTTTGCATGTGTCTTTAACTTTCCCAATTTCCTTAAATATTTTGGGAATATTTTTAGATAATTACTGGCTTTAGGCAAAAATATCAATATTTTCTCCTCGATACATATCGATACTGTTTTTAAATATCGATACGATACTTACGGATATATTTTTTTCATTTGCAGGAAAAAGGTTGTTCGACAGGTAGTGACTTTGATTACTTACTTAATTCTGATCGTCTAATTTTATCCTTACTGTGCTCTGTTCTGGAAACGTAATCTAGAAAAGCAATACACACTACACGTTCTAATAAAATAATTTGGTACCGTTTGATCAAACATACCTTTTCTCTTTCAGTAATATATAATAAGAAATTTTTATTCTTTATCTTGTATCTGTAAATTGACAACTTTCAACATCTCACAGACCCAGTCTCTTATTCTGAGATCTATGGAAAGTGAATGTATTGTATTGTGTTGTACTGTAAGGATAACGAGAAAACTAGATAGAAACTTCAAAAAAACTTCACATTTCACACACTTAACATACAGGAAAAAACTTACAGGTGTGTGAAATGTGTAGTTTTTGTGGTGGAAATTGTAGACCGTTCTCCCGTTCGCCTACTCCCCCGATAACCTTAATCAAGATGGCCGATACGCCAGGTCTGAGGTTTCTATCTGGTTTCGTCACAATTCTGCTTTTTTTAAATTAATTTTTTTTTCTTTCTGTTATTAGTCTCTCGACTGGTTTGCGGCAATCTTCCATCCCTCCCTATATTGCGCTAACTTTTCATCTCAACATACCCCTTACAACCCACGTCCTCAGTTATCTGCTTCATATATTCCAATCTCTGTCTTCCTCTGCAGTTCTTACCTTCGACTGTTCCCTCCGCTAACAAGTTAACCAATCCTGTAAATCTCAAAATATGACCCACAACCCTTTCTCTTCTTTCTGTAAGGCTCTTCCACGAACTTCTTAACTCGGCCCATCATTTGCAAAACACGTTCGTTTCGTACTTTATCCGTCAACTTATTTTCAGCATCCTTCTATAGTACCACATTTCAAATGCTTCAATTTTCCTTCTTTCTGGTATTCCTAAAGTGCATGCTTCGTTGCCATAATAGGCTGTGCTCCACACATAGATTTTTAAAAAGTTCCTTCTGAGTCCTAGATGAATATCTGAAACTAAAAGATTTCTCTTTTTCACGAAGGCTCTTTTCGCTAGTACTATTCTGCTATAGCTGTTCTTAAACATTATCATCATCATCAGCGTTCTGCACTGAGGCAGGTATTCACATCACTGTTCTCCATACTCTTCTTCCACATGGAGAGTCATACCATACTCTATTACTTGTATCACAGGGATGTTGTATTGCCATATCTCTGCAAAATGTTTATCTGTGTGTGATAAGTGTATTTCTGTTTGTGAAATACGTAGCTTTTGAGGCGGAGATTGGGGACCGTCATTCGCTTTGATGAGTGACGTAAACCAAAATCAGGACGCGGATCAAGTTACTGATAGATCGTCAATTAAGCTTTCTTCGGTGTTTCGCGAGTTCTGATCAATCTGAAATGCCCCTCATTCACTTGCTGTGTACCATAGCCGAAACCATTTTTGTCGTTTCAGATTCCAGACATTGGTGCTGAGCTGACAGGTGGTTGCTACGGATTCGCTGCGAAGTACATGCACTGGCCTGAAGACCTGATAGTCGGCGGCACTATCAAGAACAAGACTGGACACATTCAGAAGTGAGTCTCGCAACGACACCTCACCGTCGCATCGCAGCGGAAAAAAAAGTAACGTCATTCACTAATGCTCCTTCCGCCTATTTTCCAGAGCAAGGGCCCTACAGACGGTCGTCCAACTGATGGGAGAACGCGAACTCTACGAATTCTGGTCAACGACGTACAAAGTTCATCACGTAGAATGGACTACGGAGAAAGCTGCTTTGGTGCTCGATGCGTGGCAGAGAAAATTCTCGGAGGTAAGGACTTAATTTGCCATACACACCACTGCTCTATATATGCAACTGTTCTTTCTTCACAGAAACTCACTGTTAACTTTCTTTGCACAGGAACTCCGTAAAATTATGGATGGAGACAACGGAACGTCTCCATACAGCCTGTATTCGTTTTCTACCACTACTCTCAACGATATACTAAGTCAGTTCTCCGAACTTCGGTTGGGAAAAGTCGTAGCCGGATATATTTTAATGGTAAGCAATAATTCATTCTTACTTTTATCTTATAACTAAAGTCCGTTAGTGAAGATAATGTGGATGCGGAGAAACTTGTGTTTATTTTAGGATAACAATTCTCAAAACCATTTTAAACACGCCGGTCTTAAAGGAACTGGTAAATAATAATAAAAATAACGAATGGAAATGTACGTCGCTATTAGAAAGTTAAAAATAATAGTATGTTAGAAATGTGTAAAAAAAAAAAAAAATAGTTAATTACAAGACGTGATTTGAGTAAAGGGCAAAATTTAGAAACTAAAATTTTATTTATATGTTATGAAGTGGAGCATTTGTTCTACAACCCAGAACAGTATATTACTTAAAATCTTACATTTAAGTACGTTTACTACAAAACATTATAAAGAAAAGACGACATAAAAATGTTGCATTATCCTACGTGAATAATTTTGAGCAGTTGATGATAATATATCCTCGTAAGCTGAAATGGTATTAGTTTGAAATCGTTTGTTCCTTATCTGACTGGATTTAGAAATCTGCCGTCTGAAATGTAACTAATAATTTGTCAATATAAAAACTGATATATTGTTATTTCAGGAGGTGAATCCGCTACCGGACTGGACATGGATTTGAAGGGGTTTTTCTTATGTTAATGGAAAGTTGCTCTATAGAAATCAGCAAAACATTATAAGGATTATAAGAAAACATTATTGGCATCAATTCAAGGACATTCAAAATGCACAACCAGTTACCAGAATGGTTGCAACAGCTTTTATAGTCTGTGCAAAAGTCCGTTCAGATTTTCTTATAGAACTCTCCAGAAACTAATAGCGGCAAAGAAGTCAATGGTTCCTTAGTATTTTTCCTTGATTAATTGTTTGGCCACTATTAACAACGTGGTTCTTAACTCTGACGAGTTTTCTCATTAACCAGGTACTCCTGTCGTTGTCTTTTCTTGCCTGGGTCCATTTCACCCCAGATCCGGGGCGCAGTGTTTTGGCAGTTAATAATGTCTGGAGAGAATCGGATGCTTCAACCAACGTTCTGTACTTATCCTTGTTATAAATCTCATAGCGGTCAATTTCCAGTTGTTAGAGATCTTTTCTGACTACTCTTGTCCATTTTGAATTAGTCGCTTGCACTCTAGAGACGATGTTGATGATTTTGGAGGCAAGTTTATGATTGTACATCCGAACTATGTGACAGTAGAAAAATAATCTCCTCTTTCTCGAAGCTGTTGTAATGCTCTCCAGTTGTTGTTAAAGGTCCTTATTGTGCCTGTGTCTGCATTTTCCCTCTTCTTCGACGGAACCCATGATTTTCCTCAGGATCTTTCGTTCCTTTAGTTCCAGTTTTCTGAGTTGTCCTTTTCTAACCATGTACATTTACTCTGATGCATACAGTACTGATGATCGAACTACAGTATTATAGTGCCAGAGTTAAGGGAGAGGGATTTAGATCCATACATGTTCTTGGCGCACCTAGTATTCTTTGCTGCGTCCTCGTTGATGTTTGAGGTTATCCATTCTACAAGATATTCGTCCTTCGTACAATTTCGTTCCCCCGTAGGATTATATGTTGGAGATAAAATCTTCAACCCTAATTGAGCTGCTATGTAGTTGACATAGGATAACTGCTTCCTTCACACTAGATGCTAGGAGAGTGAGGTGATCTTCAAAGGCCAGGCAGTCGACTAGTATTATCTTTTTCTGACTTAATCCGTTGTCGACGTCGAGGTCTCTAGAGGCGGGAAAGGACCGGTGGGAAAGACAAGAGAAGGAATTCGACCACGTCATTTTTAAAGGAACCGTACCTCCACTTGCCTGGAGTGATTTGGGGAAACGATGAAAAATACAACTCTGGAAGCCCTGAAGGTGATTAGAACCGCGTCCTCACAAATGCAAGGCTAGGTATCGTTAAACAAGTTGTAACTCTCTTCTCTTCCACTTTACTATCCTAACTCGACTTCGGTGATAAAATTTTTGAAGCGTAATAACGTAAGGACCAAAGATTTAAATGCAGGAATTGTGCATAAACTACGTGGCTCAGTCTAGGGGGGGAGGGGTTGGCTGGAAAGCTACGCTGGCCTATGGGGAGGGGGGGTTCCGATCCAGGCAACGTAGCTTTTCTTTAATATTAATTGTCACAGTTAAAATGAGATACAGGACACACAGAAGCATGTAAATATTTATTTCCATCATTTAATTATCCCCGTAAGTAATTTACGATAGTCTGACAAGAGAAAACAGTGAAAAATGTCTTCTGTAATCAATATGGAAAAAAGGTACGTGCTACGTAGAAGGGGGAGGGGGGGGTTCACACTAGCCAAGGTGTACTCGTACGAAGCATTCTGAAAGGAGTTATCTCTTGTCTCCCTCTGGATCTCTGTCCTATCACAGACATCCCCCAAGCTTTCTGCATTGGCTCTTCGCATGAGATGACCGCACCAACCTAATCTTCCCTCTCTCATGACCTCACTAATACTAGCCACTCCAGTTATTTTTTTTAACTCTTGATTTCGAAGTCTATCCTTCGCATCCTCATTTCCGCCTCCAACTCCGTATCGCCAAGTTGACCCTTGAATCCGCTGTGTAAACTACTTGGCGTCTTATGAATCCCAAGGGACACTAGCCACCGTGCTCTCGTTCGGGTCATTCTGGAGAGAGTGTAGAACCTCTGCTTGATTGATATATGAGCCTGGTCGTCCAGTTGTAGTTGGCGGGAGTGTGATGACGTTTGTTGCCTGCAGCTGGTGTACGCGGGGCTGTCGCTGGTCCGGTGGAGCGACCCTGTGCGCTCGCAGACGGGCGTGGGGCTGGCGGGCGTCGTGCTCGTCTCCATCACGGTGGCCGCGGGGCTCGGCTTCTGCGCACTGCTCGGCATCGCCTTCAACGCCTCCACCACGCAGATCGTGCCCTTCCTGGCGCTCGGGCTCGGCGTCGACGACATGTTCCTGCTCACACACACCTACGCCGACCACGAGATGAGCCACGTGCCCTCAGACGTGAGTACTAACCCAAGAGTAGTCCCATCAGAAACTGCAGTTCCTATGTCGATGACAAGTCACAGAAACTGCCAGACAGAAAAGCTGAAGCACCCGGAAGGAAAGAACGAAATGAATCTTCACTGGTTGAGGAGGAATGTGATATTATTTCAGTGATTACAAAATATGGTCAAATTTACAAGGAACATGACAATCAGTATCACGTTGGATACTCTCTGGCCTGGATGAATGCACACATTCAGTTGAGGAGGGCGTTATACAGCCCTTGTATCCTCTCCCTGAGGCAAGCTGGCCCACAACTGTTGTATCTGGTGATTGATATCCTGGATACTGGCACTGGGGCAGAGCTGGTCCCACACATGTTCTATCGCGAGCAAATCTGGGGATCTTGCTGGTCACGGGAGTACCTCAACAACAGCATACAGTTCATAGAGACAAGTGCCGTGTGTGGATCAGTAATGTCTTGTTGAAAACTGGCTCCGTGATACTGTCGCCTGAGAGGTGACACGTGAGGAAGCAGGATGTCCGTGGCGTACCGTTGTGCCGTCAGAGTTTCCTTAATCACTACCGGCTGTGACCTGAAGTTATACCCTATTACTCCCCACTCCATGACGCCAGGAGTAACACCGCTGTACATCTTCAAAACATAGGGAGAATGGGACCTCTCCTCAGGTCACCACCGTATTTTCCGACTATTGTCATCCGAGGTAGTACGAACCGCAATTCATCGCTGAACACAATAGGACGCCCAGCGATGTTACTCCTAGCGTAATACTGTGGGGAGCCCTCGGGTATGGCTTCAGGTCAGACGGCACAACGGTACGTCACGGACATCCTGCGTCCTAACACATTGTCTCTCGTGCGACAGCATCGTGATGCCATTTCTCTGCAGGATAATGATCGTCCACCACACACTGCACGTGGTCTATAAACTGTCTGTGTGATATTGTCTGTGGCACGTGACATCTCCAGATTTGTCCCGATAGAACATTTAAGAAAACAGCAGTGCCATTAAAGAGAATATCAAGGACCAGTTACGACAGCTGTGGTGCAGCTTAGCTCAGGACACCCTTCCAAACAAAATCAGTGCATGCATCAAGGCCACAGTGGAAGCAACGTCATACTTATAAGTGGGTTGATACAACCAAGTTCTTTGAAAATTTTTCTCGATTTTGCAATTACTGATATAGCTCCTGAAGTTTCATCTCTTTTTTCTTCCCCTTCTGGGTCTTTCACTTTTCGTCATGTACATTTTCTTGTCTGTCACCGTTTAAACCTATGATCACCAACCTGCAATCTTCCGTCAATCACTGGGCATTCAAAACCCTTATGGTGGCCATGAGTGGTATTTGTAATTTGCCATTTTTTTTTTCAATTTTGTTTTCCAATTGTGCATGTTTCACTTCTTAAAATACGCTTTTGTAGTACACTTTTGAATTTTGTCTTAAAATATTTCATCTGACATTTCTCAGAGTATGTCACAAGAAATAATCCAGTGAAATCTATTATTGCGAGAACTTTTGCGTAATTTTTGACATTAAGATAGAATTGTTTTCAGCAAACATAAATAAAGTGAACGGTAGTTGCTGAAATGTTGACGATGCCTGAATTAGGCACACGAGGAAATAGTATTTCATTCTACTTTAGACTATTCTACGTGTCTCCATTCTATGTAAACATAAAAGCTTTTAATAGGTACAATAGGGTCTGTAGTCAAAAGCCTTAAAAAAAAAACTTCCCTGAAAATAGTGAAAAACCTTTTGTCATTCCCACTTATAATACTTTCCGGTATTTATTCGTTATTTGGGTTACTTCATTTTATTTGCGAATAGAGAGAATAGTACTAACAACTAAAGCCAGTGCAGTAATTAAGATTGACAAAATAAATTTGTATTTTAATGAAAAATATTGAAGAATATTTTCGCATATATTTCTTTTGGTCGGTTTACGTGGAACATATACACCAAACATATTGAACCTCCGGACCGAGCGTGATGTTGTAACGGATATCGTTCTGGCCTCGCATTCGGGAGGACGGCGGTTCGAATCCCCGTCCGGGCATCCAGATTTGGGTTTCCCATGGTTTCCCAAATCACTCCAGGAAAATGCTGGGATGCTTCCTTAAAAAGGCACTGGCCGAATTCCTTCCCGTTCCTTGCCCCCCATCCTTTCCCGTCTCTAAAGACCTCGCTGTTGAGAGACGTAAAGCAGTTTAAAAAAAAAAAAATTGACCCTCCGGGAAGATGGATGCTCTGAATATTCTTGACAGAAAATTAGAAAGAAATCTGCAGAATTCGTCGATTATCACCCTGTTTCGAACGGCGACAGAATCGAAGTGAACAGCTAACAAGAATTATACAGTCGCGGTTGGGCAGCTCGTCCCAGAGGGATTTCAGACAATCAGTTGGGAGAGAGATCAAAGAAAAACATAAACGATTCGCTATTTGGTGCACACGCTCGGGCAACAAACATCATGCGGAAAATTCTTGTCTCTCGTCACTTGACCGAGATGTCACATAATTCGGTACCAACAAGCCTTTTTTCTTGAATAAAATAGATCCTGTCCCGGATGGCATTTCAGACCTCTGTACGAACGTGATCTGGCCGCAGATGCGTAATACGTTGAATGAATAGCTGAACAGGTTGCTGATTATAGTCCGTCAACGTGACTCAAAGAACTTTCAATTCGATGGAATTTTCACATTTATTTTGCTCACAGTAACAATTTCCTCCTGGAAATCGAAACCGTTTACAGACAATACAAACAGCGCTGTTTATGTTCAGAAAATGTCGGGAAGAGAAAAAACTTCTACGACGGATCTTTCGAAATACTAAAACGCGATGGTCGTAGTCATCTCTCCCCTTCCATGTACTAAATCTTCTACCAATATCCATCCAAGCCTCGTCACTAGAGTTCGGATCTTTCTGGCAAAAAAAAAAAAAAAGGTAAAAAAAATGTAAAAAAAAACAACAGAAATTTGCATGCAAATACGATCTTAAAAAAGTGTAACTATGATCTAAAAGTGACAAAATATGATCAAATATTTAAATTTACTACACATCAAAACATGCTCAATTATATATCATTTATTTTATCTAGTAGTGTCGCTTTCACGTAGACAGCATAATTTGCTTCCGTGCACTCAATGCACCATTGGGAAATTAAATTTTAAATCGCTTTGTTGAAGTCTAATTTCATGAGGAATTATTTTTAATGAAACACTGATTGACGCGGATCGACACAGGCATGCTGCTGCTGCTTTGTCGAAATTAAAAGGCGGGCGGAACATTAACGTTTAGAGAGTGACAATAATTTATAAATTTAATTCTTGACCGGTGAATTCTGACCAATTCAGTGACAATTAGTTTTGTATAATAGTGTTACAGTTCGGCGGATAAATATCTTAGTTTTTTTTTCTCATCTATTTCTTCATGTTAATTCCCAGTATTATCAAAATTACCATATTTTTCCTCCAATTATGACCTTAAATATTGTCATAATATGACCAATACTAGGATAATGGCCTGATATGCATTTATGTGCAATATAAATTTTATTAAAATACAATGAGAAACGTCTAATCAGTGTTTATACAGCATTACAGCTCAAAAAGAAGGCAGGAAAAAAATATGACTTATCCTAAAGATCCGAACCCTACTCATCACCAATATACGGCTTAGACTATACGTTACCAGCACTCTCTTCACCCTCCTCCGGATTTATAAACAGTATATTGATCTCAACATATAATGTTCCCTGACAAAGGATCAGTGGCTTAGCTAGGACAACAAGGGCACCGGTGGGAGGGGAAAAAAAAAAATATGAGCCTTAGGCCAGATGGGTGACTTTTTTTTTAGCTCTGGGAAGTTGCTGTAGAGGACCTCCTAAGCTGAGCTTGGGGGCCCCTGGGCTGTGGTTGGGGGCCCCCTAAGTAGTAGCGTATCTAGGTTCACTAGGCCCTCAGAGCTAAAAAACGGTCGCCCATTTGCCCTGAAGGCCCGTGGGCCCTCTGAGCCGCGCTTGGGGGCCCCCTCAGCTGCGTTCAGGAGCACCATGAGTGTGGGGTCCCCTCAGCTGCGTTCAGGGGCACCACGAGTGTGGGGGCCCCATTGCAATGCACCGCCTAGCCCTATGGTAGCTACTCCCCTGCAAAGGATAATTTATGGAGTCGATTATTGTAGTGACTGGAAGTTGCAGCAATTACGACTCCAAATTCCAATAAGGGGCCATCCACAAATTACCTCACAGGAATTTCATGATTTTTGGACCCCCCCCCCCCACATGTCACAGGTTGTCACATTTGTGAGACGCCCCCCTCCCCTGGTGTGACATCACATATTTTGCAATTTTAAATTTATAAATTAAAACAGTTCTTCAAAAATGATTTATGTATTTCTAGTTAAGAAATCATATTAACAATAAATCAAACATTTAAGAAAATATAAAAAAAACATAAAAATCTAATTTATGATACAAAATTGAGTCATCATGTGTCTATGGATTTTGAAACCATTTCTTGATACTGTTTATATTGGCATAATAGTCACTTCATTCTTGATTTCGATAGTGTTGGGAACATTCGATGTGGCAACATCATCTTCATCTTCCGCCATGAGCCAAAAAGTGATACAAATTATGCATGTGATGTCTCAAAGTTTATGACACGTCCCCCCCCCCCTTGTCACACTTTGTTGACCCCCCCCCCAATCGCCCAAGGTGTGACGTAATTTATGGGTGGCCCCTAAGCGGCGATGAGTCCCGTGGCGCATATTACACTGCATTCTAGGTCTTAACATGCACGTAACTCCCGTCACGTGTTTCAAGATTTACTCGATATCGCCTGGGTAAGTGGTGGTTGACTGGCTCATGTCTTTCGCAGGAGCACACGGGGATTGTGCTGAAGCGGTCAGGTCTCAGTGTGTTGCTTACGTCGCTCAGCAACACCTGCGCCTTCTTTGCAGCAGCCATCATCCCAATCCCTGCTCTCCGAGTATTCTCGTTGCAGGTAAGTGAATTCCAAGAGGATATTATACCCTAATATTGATGCTAAATATACAGTGCCGTATTCCTGAACTATGCAAATTTGCTAAATTATTTTTTTTGCAAATGCGAATCAGCTGTTCATACCTCGTAGTAGGTCTCAGTGTTTGAAAGTACTGGCATCTTTTAAGAATTTTGTGTAAAAAAAAGAAATCACTCCTCAAAGGATCGGTGGTTGAAATTCCGTGTCTGCAGCCTTTCCAAATACAGTAAATGTGTATGATGTTGCTGGCAGCCATCGTCGTCGGTTGACTCAATTTAATACTTACTTCGAACCATGGAGCATTCACAATCTGACCTACATACACCAAGCAAGCTTGTGCTTCCCTACACATCCATTTTTTACCCTTTCTATAATCCTCACACTTTTGGCATCTACGAATTTTAAATCTTCTCAATGTTTCTGGTAAATTATTCATCATTTCCCTTGTTGATTTATTCCAATCCTTGACTACCTTACTTATCAAAAATTGTTCCCTGAAGACGAGTGCCAGCTTGTGATCATGGTCACCTTTTCCCTCCAATGCACCACTAATTCTTCCACCAGTACCATTCCAGGCATCATCACCAACAGTGGTGGATCCAGGATTTTGGTTTAGAGGGAGGGGGGCTTGACTTGTGCGACGGTAGGCTTTAGTCTCAAAGAACAGAAGAGCAAACATAAAAAAATCTTCAAAATTACGATGTGTGTGTGGGGGGGGGGGGAGGAGGCGGAGGTGTGGACCTTCATGCTTTTTTGGGGGGAGGGAGTGCTAGAGCCCCTTAGCCCTTCCTGGATCCGCTACTTATCACCAATATATTCTTTGTACACTCCCAGCATTCTTTTCAGCTTCCTGCTGTAAGAATAACAGTTATGGTCATTTTTTGCACCACTCTTAATTCTACTACCAATATCTTTCCACGTCTCGTCACCAATATGCGCCTTGTACATCTCCAACACACTCTTCACCTTCTTCCCATAAGAAGCTTTGCTTGCTACAGGCCAGTTTTTTGTAAGCCCCATAATTCCATTTGCAATTTAGTTATTTCATATATGCAATTGTGATTTGATGATAAATTTTAGGGTTTGTAAACTACAGCCGAGGATACTATTCATCAAAATATACGCCATCCGAAACTAGTCGTTTCTCGTTTGGTAAATTTAATCACTAAAAAATCAGTAAGTCCACTTGCACATATTGCCGCATGAACGCCAGTGTACCGTCTGCCAGCATGGCGCAGCGGGTAGCGTCACGAATTGCGGTACCGAAGGTCGCCGGTTCAATCCCGCCCACTGACAAAAATTATTTAATTCTGTTTATTATTTCCAGAAGATTCTACATGTTTCCTAAGGTCACTTGTAACTTCTACACATTTCACTTGTTAACTACTCTTGTAATCTCTAGTACGTTCTATCTGTGTATAAATAGAAGAGCATTCTGCCCAAGAGGCAGTCAGTGCTGCGTGTATGTTTGAGTTCTCAATAAACCTGTTCTCAGTTTAAGTGCTGTGTTCATTGACAAGTAACCTTCGAATTCACACCTGCCCCGGTTCCAACGCGACATAGTTTGGTGGAGACGCCGGGTACCCTGTGCAACAGCTGCATCGTCGTGGCTCCGATTAGGCAACGTAAAAGTCGCCGCCTACACGGACTGGAACCGGACTACAAAGGATATACTCAGTACGTCCTTCCGAAAGTCCGCGTCATTAGGAAACCCATGGCGGCAAGCCAGCTGCACATTCGACACCCATCGGTGTTCTCTGGAGACGCTGGACAGGATCCTAACAAATGGCTAAAAGGGTTCGACCGAGTCGCCAAGTACAACAGGTGGGATCATACCATGTGCTTGGCAAATGTTTATTTCTATCTGGACGGAACCGCCCAGCAGTGGTTCGAGAACAACGAAGAAAAACTGAATAACTGGGAAATGTTCCAGACGGAACTTAAGAAAACGTTTGGGGACCACCAGCGACAAATCCGCTCGGCGGAAGAACAACTGAAGAACCGGGCCCAACGACATGGGGAGCCGACGCAATCTTACATACAGGATGTTTTGGCCCTATGCAACGTAGTCAACCCGAATATGACTGAAGCCGACAAAATCACGCACCTAATGAAAGGTATTGCAGAAGACATGTACCAAGCTCTTCTGATAAAAGACGTCGCTACGACGGAAGAGTTCATCAAGTGGTGCCAGCGGATTGAGGAGATGCAACAAAGGAGGGTTGGGCGAAAGAAGTATGACAGACTTCCCAACGTAGTCCCTATGGCAGTTGTGGAAGACCAGCACGACTTTGCGTCTCTCATACGACAAATTGTGAGAGAAGAATTACAACAGTTCATGGCAGCTGGGACTCTTGAACCGAGTGAGCATCAGATCATGGCCATGGATGTAAGCCCAGTGGGTCATGAAGGAGCCGACGCGGCGGAAAAAGAGGTATTTCAGACAATAGCTCCTGTCTGCCGAGCCAATCGCACTCGACGTGAAGAATGGCCTCGCCCTGATATGACGTATGCTGCAGCTGCCAAACGGCAGCCTAGGAACCGGCCGACACGGCCACAACCAAATCCTCCGGCACCTATGACGTCCCGCAGACGAACGGACGTCTGGAGGACAGAAGACAACGCGCCAGTATGTTTCCACTGTGGGCGCCCTGGACATGTCGTACGATACTGCAGAGAGAGAAGACGAGTATTTGACGATTATTTTGCCGCAAGACGTCCGCCATCAGAACAGTTCTACCCCAGGCAGCCACCCGCTGACGAGTTCGGTCGACCTACGGGAAGAAGCCCATCGCCGTACCCTAGACGAGGTCGATCCCCGACGCGCCGCTGCCGTTCATCGTCGCCGGACAGAGCTACCAGCCGCTCCCCTAGCCGCCGCACGCAGGAAAACTAAGCAAGGCGACCATCTACGGAGGTGAGGCCGCCGCAGATGAAAATCCTCCATGGATGACAGTCACTAAGATGTCGGGAAATCTCATCAACGTTATAATCGACGGCCAACCTGTCCGGGCGCTGGTTGATTCAGGAGCTTCTTTCTCCGTATTGTCGGACAATTATCGTCGCACACTAAAGAAGACAATGTTCCGTGATACGGGGGCAACTGTGCTAAAGGTCGCAAATGGAAAGTACGTCCAGCCAGCTGGAGCTTGTGTCGCGAGAATAACCATCAACAACAGGACCCAGCCAGTTGAATTTGTCATTTTAACAGAATGTAGTCATAATGTCATCCTTGGATGGGACTTCCTTAAGGCATCCCAAGCTGTCATTGACTGTGGAACATCTGAGCTGCAAATTGAAGAAGTCGTTGCGACGGGTACACGTAACACAGAATCTTCTGGGAAGTTATTCGCCGTTGACAACGTGACAATCCCGCCGTTCGCAATGAGAAGAGTCCCAGTCAAAAACACGGACGACCGCAACCTTGAAGTGCTTGTCGATAGTAGAAAGTTTATTAGGCTCACGAAAGAAATCTACATACCAGCGGCTATCATAAGCATTATCGGTGGTCGAGGAGACATTTGGATCACCAACTGTCACGAGCAGTCACAAATTATCCCCAAGGGAATGTGCATAGGGACAGCTGAACCAGTCCAGGAGGGCGAGCTCAACGTCATTAACGAAGATCCATGCTCTGTTACTAGTACCGACAACACGCTGGAGGAAACAACTATGGAACTGCCAATAGGGTCCGGCCTGACCAAGGAACAACACCACCGGGTGTTAGCTATACTACGCCAATTCTCTGGTGTATTCACACCCCAGCAAAAAAAAGGTCAGACGAAACGGCCCACGATAAAGCATCGTATCAATACTGGGGATCATCCGCCCATTAGCCAGCGCTCGTACCGATTGTCACCAGTCGAAAGGCGAATAATTCGAGAGGAAGTGGAGAAGATGTTGCATAATGACATTATTCAACCTTCGGAGAGTCCTTGGTCATCTCCGGTGGTCCTCGTAAAGAAGAAGGATGGTACGTGGCGATTCTGTGTCGACTATCGGCGGCTGAACAAAATCACAAAGAAAGATGTCTACCCACTGCCGCGCATCGACGACGCCTTAGACTGCTTGAAAGGAGCTACATACTTCTCAACCATGGACATGCAGACAGGCTACTGGCAAATCGAGGTTGACGAAGCTGACAGAGAAAAGACGGCTTTTATTACACCTGATGGCCTCTATGAATTCAAAGTAATGCCATTCGGATTATGCAACGCTCCGGCCACATTCGAACGCATGATGGACAACTTACTTCGACACCTTAAGTGGACGACGTGTCTTTGTTATTTAGATGACATTGTTGTTTTCTCGAAAACATTTGAAGAACATCTGAGTCGCCTGTCAACGGTGCTGAAGTGTGTTCAGACTGCAGGACTCCGCCTCAATCCGAAGAAGTGCCTCTTCGTCGCCAAAGAGATAAAAATCCTGGGGCACCTGGTCAACGGAGATGGCGTCCGCGCTGATCCAGATAAAGTAAGGGCAGTCATGGAATTTCCAACTCCTCAGCACATTCGTGATGTGAGAAGCTTTCTTGGGCTGTGCTCATACTTCCGGCGTTTCATAAAAGGATTCTGTAACATGGCACGTCCACTGCAAGAACTTTTGCAGGGAGACGCCAAGTTTTACTGGGATGAAACTAAAGAAAGATCTTTCCAGGCACTTAAGGAGGCTCTAACTTCCGCACCAGTTCTAGCCTTATACGACGAGAATGCAGAAACTGAACTTCACACTGACGCCAGCGGTTATGGGATCGGTGCAGTGCTTGTGCAAATTCAGGAAGGTGCTGAGAAGGTGATAGCCTATGCATCAAGAGTATTCTCTAAGCCCGAGATAAACTACTCTACAACCGAGAAAGAATGCCTCGCAGTTGTCTGGGCTATCAACAAGTTTCGTCCGTATTTATTCGGCAAACCTTTCACCGTCGTGACAGACCACCATTCTTTATGTTGGCTAACCAGCTTGAAGGATCCATCAGGTCGACTAGCAAGATGGGCACTTAGACTTCAAGAGTACGACGTCACGGTGGTATTCAAAAACGGACGCAAACACAAGGATGCCGACAGCCTTTCAAGGAATCCTTTAATAGAACACAACAGCATGAATGGAATTTCAGCCCTCGCTGAATTAGGTGACGTTGCAGCTGAACAGAGGGAAGATTCAGAGTTATTAAGAACCATAGACGCCTTGGAGAAAGGAGAACCGGCCAAAGGAGAGTTTCAATTGATAGATGGGACATTGTATAAGAACAACTACGATCCACTAGGCCCCAAGTGGCTTCTGGTCGTTCCAGCTCATCTCCAGCCAGCTATTCTCAAGTATTTCCACGACGCTCCAATATCCGGTCATCTGGGATTTGTGAAGACCCTGGACCGAATCAGACGCAGGTATTACTGGAAGGGTCTCTACCGATCTGTCAAGCATTATGTGAGTCACTGTAAAGAGTGCCAGCGACGGAAACATGTGCCGCAATTACCTCCAGGTCATCTAGTACCAATTCCACCTGCAGCAGTTCCATTCCACCGAATTGGGATCGACCTTTTAGGGAGGTTCCCGAAGTCGACAACCGGTAACCGATGGATAATAGTCTGCACCGACTACCTCACGCGCTACGCTGTCACCAAACCTGTGCCGACTGCAGAAGCTCCAGAGGTTGCAAAATTTCTAGTAGAAGACATTATTTTGAAGCATGGAGCACCACGTGTGATGATATCCGATCGTGGAAAGGTATTCCAGTCAAGACTAGTATCAGAGGTCATGTCAAGATGCGACGTTGTCCACAGGATGACAACTGCATACCACCCTCAGACAAACGGTCTCACAGAACGCTTCAACAAGACATTAGCCGATATGCTGTCGATGTATGTGGATGTTGAGCAGAAGGATTGGGATACAATACTGCCAGTGGTCACATTTGCTTATAATACAGCAAGGCAAGATACGACAGGCTTCACTCCGTTTTTTCTGCTCCATGGCCGTGAAGCTGAGACCACAATGGATACGCTGTTCCCATTCCAGCCGGACGACACTCAGGATGACTATATAAAACAGCTCATTACCAGGGTCGAAGAAGCAAGACAGCTGGCTCGCATACGAACACTGGCCACCCAGGAGAAGGACCGTCAGCGGTATGACGGCAAGCACCGACCTGTTGCGTACAACCCAGGAGATCTCGTATGGATTTTTACCCCTGTCCGGAAGGTTGGGCTATCAGAAAAGTTACTGAAGCGGTACTTTGGTCCGTATCGTGTCATACGCCGCCGGTCAGACGTCACATACGAAGTCGAGGATTATGAGCCGTCTTCGAAACGACGAAAGCGAAGGGACATTGTTCACGTCCTCCGCATGAAGCCTTACTACAATCCTGACGAGCAGCTAGGCACAACCAGCTTCTTGTTCAAGGACTCTGAGGACGGTTTGGATACTGAGGAAGTCGGACAGGAAGATAATAGTACAAACAGGAGGGGCCCTCCAGAACTGCCATACAGAGGACCCACGACAAGATCAAGATCCAGGACACTTCAGCGTGCCCCAAAAGAAATCTAACAGCGGGACGCTGTTTTCCTCAGGAGAGGGAGCAATGCCGCATGAACGCCAGTGTACCGTCTGCCAGCATGGCGCAGCGGGTAGCGTCACGAATTGCGGTACCGAAGGTCGCCGGTTCAATCCCGCCCACTGACAAAAATTATTTAATTCTGTTTATTATTTCCAGAAGATTCTACATGTTTCCTAAGGTCACTTGTAACTTCTACACATTTCACTTGTTAACTACTCTTGTAATCTCTAGTACGTTCTATCTGTGTATAAATAGAAGAGCATTCTGCCCAAGAGGCAGTCAGTGCTGCGTGTATGTTTGAGTTCTCAATAAACCTGTTCTCAGTTTAAGTGCTGTGTTCATTGACAAGTAACCTTCGAATTCACACCTGCCCCGGTTCCAACGCGACAATATATGTTTTATATATGCACCGCACGCAGTTGTCACGTTCAGGGGGGGGGGGGGGCGAGGAGGGGCGGCAAATCGAGTGATCGACTGTCGCCGCCGGGACAGTAGCAGAGCTAAAAAAACATCGCTGCGAAGTAATTTGCAGTGGCAGATATAGTGGGCGGCAATATTATGCAGCGGTGACCTTTTTGTTTAGCTCAACTGCTGCCTGAGGTGGCGACAGTGTGTTCGACACTCGGGGTGGCAACAATGGGGGCGACAAAATAAAGTTCGAAGGGGCGGCGATGTCACAGATTTTTGACCTGGTTCGGAAAATTCCTAGATCCACCATTGGCTGTAGTTATAAAGGGAGCGGCATAATTGGTATTGCACGCGGGCGCTCAAACAGCTAGCGGCGGGGCAGTATATGAATGAGTATTATTAGTCGCCGAGCTAAGTAGGTTCGTGATTTATACATGGAAAATCACCCTAGTGCCCTACCAAAATAAAACTTTTTTGAAATCATGTGTAGATCATACGCCGGATGGCAACAGTTGCACTGAATGGCGGCGTTATGTATTTTCCCCCAGGCGGCAGTGCTGATGCTGTTCAACTTGTGTGCCATGCTGCTGGTGTACCCGGCTATAGTGAGCCTGGACCTGAGGCGACGGCGGGCAGGCAGGGCGGACGTGCTCTGCTGCTGCACCTGCCCCCAGCAACAACAAGAGGCGGCGGAGACCCGGCGGGGGCGGCCGCCTCGCAAGCTGACAGCTATCACCCGCGCCCTGCCCCCCGACCGCCAGCAGACCGTCACCGTGCTCGCACAGCCCCCACCGCCCCCGACCGCGCATGCGCCGCCGCCCTCGCCGCCTCCATCACGAACGCAGCAACACTCTCCCGTAAGTACAGCCAAAGATACTACACATCATTTTCAGATTTATGGTTGCTGTAAATTCAATTAAAATATTAATTCGGTAATTCCACTTGCAATTACATGGTTTTATATTATGACATTGTGATTTAACCATAAACTTCAGGGTTTACATAGTGCAGACAAAGATACTATATGTCAAAATATACACTATCTGAAACCAGTTGCTGTAAATTCAGTTATTTTTAATTCATATATTCAGTAATTCAACTTGCAATTTCATGTTTTTATTATATGAAATTGTGAGTTTACGATAAATATCAGAGTTTATAAAGTACAGGCAAAGATACATCAAAATATAAACCATCCGAAACTAGTCGTTTCCAGTTGGGTAAATTTAATCATAAAAAAAAAATTAAAAAAAATGCAAATACGTGGTTTAATAGTATGACATTGTGATTTAATCATAAACTTCAGGTTTTCAAAGTATAGCCAAAGATAGTGTTAATCAAAATATACACCATCCGAAACCAGTTTTTTCAGTTGCTGGAAATTCAATTATTTGGAAAATATATATTCAGTAATTCAATTTTCAATTACATGGTTTTGTGTCATGACATTTTGATTTAATCACAAACTTCAGGGGTTACAAACGAAATGAGAAATTCAACATTGTTTGATAGTAGGGCCTAAGCTCATTAAATCGCTTTCAGTGTAGAGGACAATCGCTGTATATAATTTTTACAAAATTACAGATGCTCAAATCATTTAATAATATGCCCAATTAAGTAGCAAAGGGATTTACTTGAAATTGCAATACTGCTTCCCAACCACTAGGTAATGATGTTGAACAGTGGTAGTTAAACGCAAGATGTTATTTTCAAGCAGTAATTAGGTTATTATATATCTTGAAAAGGTATGACACCAATAGAACTACTTTTTTTGAAGTAGTGTGACATCATTAGAACTACTTAGGAAAGTAGATCTAGTGGTGTCATAATGGTCCAGGGTGTATTACAAGATTACATTGATTGGGAGTAACACATCTTGTGATTGATTACGGCAGTATTATGACGACATTACCTCGTGCAGTAGTTACATCTACATCTACATATATATTCTGCAATTCACAAAATTGTGGGTGGCAGAGGGTGCTCAGCACCAAAGCTAATCTCTTTGTTGTGCATACCAATTCCTAATAGTATGAGGGAAAAAAGAATTCATATAAGAATCAGTGCGGCACCTTATTTCTCTAATTTTATCTTTCCTGTCCTTCCGACTCAAATAGGTTGATGGAAGAAGTATTTCACTACACTACACTCGAAAGTGAGTAAGCATGTTTACCAATAAGTTTAAACAAAACGTGTGTCATCTATCTACCAGAGACTCCCAGCCTAGTCTACTAATCAGTTCTGTGACGCTTTCATAAGGACTGTAGCAAGCGGTCACGAATTGAGCGGCTCTTCTCTGTACTTCTCTATACTTTTGATCAACCCCTTACGAAACGGGTCCCAAATGGCACAACAATAATCCAAATGTGGACGCACAAGAGATTTTTACACTATCTCCATTGTTCATTCATTACAATTTTTCAAGATTCGACCTATGAATCGCATCCTAGAATTTGCTCTACCTACTAATGATTTATTGTGTATGTCCCATTTCATGTTCCTTAGTACTGTTACTCCCAAGTATTTCATAGAATCGACCATATCAATAACTGTATTTCTGAATAATTGGATTCTTTTTGTTAGTTATGCTCATTGTCTTGCAATTTTTACAATTTAGAGTAAGTTGCCACTCAGCGCACCAAGCCAAAATAACATCCAGATCACACTGAATTTCTAAGCAACCAGCCAAATTTCTTACTTCCCTATAAATAACCGCATCACCAGCAAACAATCTAAAAATGCTTTGCACTTTGTCTCCGAGATCGTTTGTAAAAATTAAGAATAGAAGTGGTCATATTACACTTCCTTGAGGTACACCCGATGTAACATCTAGATTAGAAGAACTTTCTCCTTCAACGACGACATACTGTGACCGACCAGTTAGAAAATCCTTTATCCTTTCACAAAGCTGATCCGATATACCGTACGCTCGAAGCTTCATTAAAAGGCAGTTGTGTGGCACAGAGTCAAAGGCTTTCTGGAAATCTAAAAAAAATTGCATCTACTTGTGAACCTGCATCAATAACTTTCATTACGTTGTGTGTAAATATGTTATAATATAGCTCGGACAAGCACAACGCCGATAGAACTACTTTCCAAAGTAACATGTCATCGCTAAAACTGCTTCGGAATGTAGCTCCAGCAGATATGTCAGCGAAGTAAAGGAAATGGATTATGAAGCTATGGTCTGGCCATTGTCTGACAATGGTGGGTTGGTGTGAGACTCACACCATGGGTACTAAATACAGGATGCACAAGAGGGTAGTTAGATTGGTGTGAGGGAATTATTTTAGAATGCGCTTTGTATGATCATGAAGTCAAGGAATTCATCTGTTAATATCTTGTTCGTGTGTTGGTGGTATTACATTCAAGTACTGAAATGCTTGTCCCGTGAAACAGCACCTCCTACCTAGTTTCTCTTTCAGAGCAGTATATTATTGTAATGGCATATGGAAGAAACGTTAAGTCAATGGTTTTGCAGGAATGCTGGGTTGGGTCAAGAGAAGTCTTGACTGTGGATGTGGAGAAAGGAGAAGAGTCCTCAACTGGCAGATCAGTAAGCTGTCATCTTCAAGACTGCTGGAACTGGTCACTCACAAAGCTAGCAGCCTCTCATTATGCACCTTTCATTGCAAAACCTGGTGTTAAGGTAGCTGTGTTTTTATTTATAAAGTTATTAGCATCTGTTGCTAAATTTTAGTATATGAATAATATTTCTTTGTTTTTTTGTCACAGGCTGTGTCAATGATAATGCTGGTTGTCATTTTAACGGGCAGTGTTTGGGGAGTTATGAAAGTGACTGATGGACTAGATCTCACTGATATAGTTCCTCAAAACACAGAAGAGCATGCATTCCTAAGTGCACAGGAGCAATACTTTGGTTTTTATAATATGTATGCAGTTACTCAAGGAAACTTTGAATACCCAAACAACCAAAAACTACTATATGAGTACCATGAAGCTTTCATGAGAGTGCCAAATATTATAAAAAATGACAATGGTGGTCTTCCAGAATTCTGGCTTGGAATGTTTAGGGACTGGCTCAAAGGTGAGTGCAACTGCTAATTAATATTCTGGAATTATAATATGGTATATAGCTGGAAATTGAAAGTTTACAACATAGATATCTGACAATCACCATCTAAATAGTTCTTTTTTTGAATAGGAGTGGAAGGCTAAAATCAGTTATAAAAAAAACATAGTTATTTAACAATATTAATAAATCATTTTTAAATTTTCTTCTTTGCAACTATAAATCTTAATATTTTCACCTACACATTGTATATTAAAACCTGTATCAAACCATCAAATGCTTCTCCTTGTACAATCATCACCAGGGTTTTGGACTGCATATGACCAGGTCTTTTTGTACTTGATTCATATTCCTCACACAATATAACCGTTAAATTGTGAAATATATACATTTGCATTGTTTGAAATCTACAATGGCATCATTTGCTTTCTTCTCAAACAACAGGACTGCAGAAGGCCTTTGACCGTGACTGGGAACGTGGCTGCATAACACAAGAGAAATGGTTTCCGAACGCAACAGAAGAGGGCATTTTGGCCTACAAACTGCTGGTGCAAACAGGTCATGTGGACAATCCCATTGACAAATCACAGGTGCGACAAGTTCGCCTCATTGACTCGGATGGAATTATTAATCCCAAGGCCTTCTATAACTACCTGAGTGCATGGGCAAGCAACGATGTGTTGGCATACGGGCCTCGCAGGGCAACCTGAGACCCAAACCTAGGCCCTGGGTACACATACCAGGCGACGTGGGCCTGAAGATTCCCAAGTCTGCACCACTAATATACACGCAGCTGCCTTTCTATCTCCACGGACTCGGCGATACACAGCGAATAACGCACCTCATCAGCGAGGTAAGATATACATAAACAACAAATATAATGCTTTCCTTGTATAAAAATATCTAATGCTACATTTCAAAGCCGCTCTCCAACTTCATGAAGTGAGAGAGTTGAAACATTGCATCAAATTGCTGCGCTCTTCCAGTGGGAGGCCCGTGAACTTTTCATACAACAAACAAGAATATTCATTTTAAATGAAAGTTCCTAATATTTCATGACTATATATTCTTAAATCATTCCAATGAAATAGTATTAATACATAATTTCTGGACATTTTGGATCATTTTCCTCAATTGCTGATGATAATAATAAATAAATACAGCCTAAGCAATTTAATATTTGTTCATTTATTTACTTTCCAAATACATTTCACTTCTTACATTTTTTTGATGTATTGCTCTATTTATCCACCATTCTCAGCAGTGGTGATGTCTGTCTACTTTTTGGATTGCAGTGCTAATTTACTTGTGCAATAACAAGCAGAAAATGACCTCCAATCCAAAAAGCAGACAGAAATCACTACTGCTGAGAGTGGTGGATAAATAGAGAAATATATAAAAAAATGTAAGTAGATTCCAATTTGTATAAAAACTTCAATACTCAATATGTAAAATGTTACACAATTGTAACATGTATACACAATCAACAGCAAAACTGCTGAAGATGCTTCAGTTAAGAAGCAAAACATGTTCAGAAAGTAAATAAACGAACAGACATTTAATTGCTTAGGCTGTATTTATTTATTAATAATGGTATTAATTTATTTATATTTTTTGTGGTAGAAGAGTTTCTGCACAAGTACAATAGAGTTTAAGGGGAAGTGAAATGAAATACTCTTTGGAATCATAATTTGCCAGAAATGATATCAAGAGAGTGCAGAATAATAAAATGTGTCTTTCCGTTGTGTAGGTACGAACAGTGTGTGACCGATTTGAGGAACGGGGCCTGCCGAACTACCCTTCAGGCATCCCCTTCCTGTTCTGGGAGCAGTACCTGGGTCTGAGGCAGTCGTTAGCACTGGCACTGGCCTGCGCACTCGCTGCCGTGTTCCTGGTGGTGGCCGTGCTGCTCGTGAATGTACGAGCGGCTGCGCTGGTGGCGTGCTCACTGGCGGCCATCGTGCTGCAGCTCCTCGGAGCCATGGGAGTGCTCGGCATCAAGCTCAGTGCCGTGCCGGCGGTACTGCTCATCGTCGCAGTCGGCCTCGGGGTACACTTCACAGTACACATCTGCCTGGTGAGTGACTGGCTGCAAACTCAAATCTGATAGCCTAATACCCGGCTCCATCATTTCTACGCCCATCTGTCATTTGATTGAAATATAATTTTTATGCATAATTATTAATATCAGAATATGATACTGCTGGGTCGCCTATCAAAATATGGCCGCAAGTATTTGTAGTTAGAATTAAAATTGTTCACTTGTTTTTAAATAAATTACAATTCATTTCAAAGAGAGACTTTTAAAGAACAGAAAAATTTTGGGTTGCCTATGTAAAAGTAACCAGTAGTATGAGTTGCCATCTTTAAAAACTAAGCAAGAGCGTGTAAGAGTTAGAGGCACCATCAATCAGACAATGTGGTGCACTATCTTTAACAGCTGGCAATCCCTACTTGTGGCCACTTTGCATAGGCAACCCAAACTTTTTATGTTCTTTACATGTCTCTCTTTGAAATAAATGATAACTTATTAAAAAAAAAAAAAAAAGTGAATAAAATTTTTTGAAATTTTTTTGTTGTTGTTGAAAATTTTTAAAAAAATGCTTGCGGCCATATTTTGATAGGTGTCCTGGCAGAATCGTATTTAGTGCCTCTTCTTCAAAAAATTCCATGAAGAAATCAGCAATGGGTTCGCCGTTGTCTCCAGTCATTGCTGATTTCTTCATGGAATTTTTTCAAGAAGAGGCACTAAACCTCGCACCACTCCAGCCGAAGTGTTTTTATAGGTACGTCGATGACACCTTTGTGATTTGGCCCCATGGCAGAAACAGTCTTGACCAATTCCTTGCGCATTTCAATTCTATCCATGAAAATATTCAGTTCACAATGGAATTGGAGGAGGACGGTTGATGTGCTTGTTGTTAAACGTGCCGATGGTTCACTGGGACACACTGTGTATTGGAAGCCTACCCATACCAACTTATATTTAAACGCCAACAGCTGTCATCATCCGGCACAACGAAACTCTGTATTAACTACCTTGGTACACAGAGCACAAAGGATTTGTGACAAACATGGCCTGGCTGGTGAATTGGACTATCTCCAGAAAACGTTTTTAAATAATGGTTATAATCAGGGACAGATTACTCGTGCGTTTAAACAGAAGGAAAATCGACGGAGAGATCAGATTGAGACCAATGGCCTTGCGTTTCTGCCATTTGTGGGTGCCCTAAGTTTCAAAATAGGTAGACTGCTATCACAATACGGAGTCAAGATAATTTATAGACCACCCACTAAAATTAATAACTTGGTCGGCAGCGTTAAAGATGACCTAGGTTTACGAACCCCTGGTGTATATTATATACCACGTGAATGTGGCCGCGGCTACATCGGACAGACGCAGTGATGCATTGTGCAGCGATGTGTAGAGCACACCAGAAATGTACGTCTTGGGCAAGAAGAAAAATCTGCGGTTGCTGAACGTAGTGTGCAAGAGGGTCACACTTTTGAATTTGAAAAAACAACAATATTAGCCCAGGTCAAAGATTTTTGGGCCAGCGTTATTACAGAGGCTGTAGAAATAAGATCAACTGATTTATTGGTCAACAGGGACACTGGTTATCAACTCAGTGCAGCCTGGAACCAGGCTATTAAAATTCTGAAACAGTTTCGCGTCGGTAACGAGCAGAAGAGCGGATGGTGTAATCGCGTTATGTTGGTTTTTGTCTTCCACCGTTTCTGTAGCAGCGGCTGAATAAACAAACAGTGAATCATTGACATTTGGTTGAGAATGAAGGCAGAGAAGGACGCCTTCGAAACGTCCTGCAAATGTGACATCTTAACACGGCTGGAAGCCCGAGAAAAGTATATTAATAAACCATGAAATAGTTTAAACACCCCAGCATTCAAACCATAAGTTGTGTACTAAAGTGAAACTAAAGAACATATATTAAGACTGAAATGTAGTATATCTACAGCTACCCTCCAGGGTGGCACAGTTTATTTATTTATCTATCTTAATGTTATAGCACATAATCAATAATATAATTACATACAATTGTTTTGCTCTAATAAAATTTTACAATAAATTATAGTTAAAATTCAAAATCGACATGGCGCAACCAATGTGCTTAGACACCACACATTGGATTGTGGATGTACAACAGGCCTGGGCACAAACCCACACCACTGTGTACCGGCCATCCTGACTGCAATTTTCTGCAGCCATCGAAGCAAATGCTGGGTTTGTCCCGATCCTCCGCATCATAAACTATACATTTCAGAATCAAAGGAATGTACTTATGACACACAGACCATAGTTTCACATTTTGAAGTCAGATGGCAACACTTCCTCCATTAGTACGTAGTACGACCTGGCAGTAGGTATAAATTGCTTAGTGTCAGCGAGGACATGTGGTTGTAAAACCAAAGCTCCAAATCTGACCATGTCAATGATATGTAAAACTCATCAAAAGGCAGTCAACATACTAATATTGGGAAAAGTTGGTGTAGAACAAGAAATAGAGTGCTTGCAGCTATAATCAGCACAGTAGACTTTGATGCCAACAGAGAGAGGAGAAACAAATGGAGCCAAAATAAAGCCATAAAACTACTATCACTGCAAGTCTGATGGCATTTAAACAGAAAGAGCAACAATGGTAAACTTAAAAAAGAGATAACCTGTGCACGGAAGATCATCTACTCACTTTTCCCAATTATTATGTTTTTTTTCTTTTCTTTTTAACTGTGTAGGGAGGTAAATAATTGGCATACCTTATGGGACCGGGAGGAGATATGTAAATGGAAAAGGATTAATTATAGGACTTATTTTGCGCCAAACCTGCAATACAGTTTACAAGCTTGGGTGATGATTTTAATGACAGCTTTTGCCACTATAGGAATAAGTTTCAAGGTACACAAACAAAAACCATTAATCTTTAAAATTTTGTCTGCCTGTCTGGCACAAAAACTAATGGACTGATTTCAATTATACTGAGCATGGTTATAGTTTATGTCATAGGTTAACATGCAGGATATTATATCAATCTTATATACAGACAAATATAGCATTCTATTCTTACACTACCGCTTCAAATATTGCCTACTTATAAGCTTTGTGAGCAATACTGAGATGTTGCTCTGAGGCAGGCACAACCATAAAATCTTCAGATTGGTCACACTGTTTGAGGAGTGGTAGAAACAAACAATAATAATTATAATTAAACTATGGTACCCTGTTGATATTACCGTATTTTGTTCTCAAACTTCCTATTTCTGTCTTTGAACAAATGAACCAAGATAATAACTACATTATATGTCACATGCAATGAACAACCTTTTATGGAGATAAATACCATGTTAAAGAGCTGTAAAAATTATTATTTATTTTCTTCTTTACCTTTTTGTAGAGCTTTCTGTCAAGTGTTGGGAGCAGAGACCGCAGGACAAGACTTGCTCTTGAACATATGTTTGCACCTGTGATGCATGGTGCATTCACAACACTTCTTGGGGTGCTGATGCTGGCATTCTCAGAATTTGACTTCATTGTAAGGTAAGAAATTTTACTTTTGGTCTGTCTAAATTATTCTGAAATGATGCTTTCATCTTGAACTGAGTTTTGCATTTTTAATAGAATAGAGAATGAAACTGAAGGAAAAGCTAATGAAATTAGATGCCGAAAGATGTAAACTGTTTACCACCTAACACAAAACATATACAACAAAACAAGCTGTCAGGGACCAGGCGTATGTGGGGTTGCATATCGCCTAATATCACCTGAACCAGATGTCTTCCAGGAAATTCTAAAGTTATGAAACCGTGTAAAATTTATATTGCTAACAGTTCAAATGACCACAGTCGCCACTTGCAGGCTTAACCTTCTGCAAGAAAGGTAGTATGCTACGAAATAAAAACCTCAAGTCGAAATCAAAAGTCATATATTCTTCAAAATTTTCACATGAATGTTATAAAACACTGTTAGCACAGGCAATCGGATTGAAATCGTCTCCAAAAATTACAAGTTGAGATTCCAGAGCATTAAACCGCTTCTCCCCAAGTTGAAATGGATCAAAAGTTCGAAATTTACATGTTCAGACTAATTTTCAAAATGTCCGCCACTACGCGTTACTATGTCAACCACACCCGACGCCATGATGTAGGTTACCCATGAACGCCTTCGGCCAAAAACCGCGCGAGACCCGACGTGCACTCACACGCGCGTCAACATCGAGACTGTTCTATCTGCCTTTTTTGTGTCCTATCGCAGTTTCCTTATATAGGAGTTGATCCCGTGATGACGTATTACTACCGTGTCCTTCCGCACTCCTAGACATACCCTACTGTTCGATCTAATAACTTTCTTAATACTAGGTTGATCTCAGCAAGTAAATGGTAAAAGTGATGGGTGTTACTAGGTGAAGTGTTTAGTTCCTGAATATTGTGTTAATTTTGCCTCTCTAAAAACTTGTCGACATGGTTGATTTTTGCAAGTCTTACAGCTTTAGTCAAAATTTTGTTATTTTTAAAATTGGTTGTAATTATCAATGTGAAAGTAAGCTTAAAATATTATTCTTGATTTTAGGTTCTTCCACCCTACCTAATCTATTTAAATCAATTGAGTTATAGTAAAACCGTTAATTCCTCACACTCGTTTATGACCACGATTTAGTTTTAATGGAATAAGTCTGAAGTTTTATGGGTTATCGAGCCGGAAAAATTATAAAAGTGTCGCCTGAATTTAACTGCTTCTTTTGAAGTTTATTTTATCTTTGTAAGTGCCATATCGGAGACACAATAAATTATTTAGTGATTTGCACGTGTGTTGGGTGTCAAGAAAAATAAGAAAATCTATAATATCGGTTCTATGGCTTTTTATAACTTGAAATAATTATGTAGGAAGCTAAAAGAATGGATTTTTATGATAAACTGATTTTTATCCCGGAATCTAAGTAGGCTTTTGAGTAAAAAATTGCTAGAACTGGGTGTTCAATTTTTACGTGTTCATTTAATGTTTAAAAATACTTAAAGTGTTGAAAACTATCAGATTTAGTTGAATTTACTTCGCTTCCTATCTGCTTTAATTTATTCTCTACTTTATATTGTGTGGCAGGGTTTAAAATCAGTGTTGAAGCATTTTATATGTGCAGTGATTATAGCCAGTTACTTTACGATTGGATTAACATAAAACAGGTTAGTGAAATGTCCTAAAATGTGTTTAGAAAATTAATTATGTGTTTTAGCTAGTATTTAAATGTCATTAGTGCTCTCGAGATGTCTTTAAAGTGCTGGAATTTATTCCTGAAAGTTGGACAAATTAATCGATTTACCGGCGTCTATTTACTCACTGATATTTCATATTCTACAGACTGAAACTATTTAAACCCTATAAAAACTGAAAGATTATTTTATTTACTGCTTGTTTTTCTACTTTTAAAATCCTGAAACTACTTAAAAGACCAAAATTATGTATGTGAACTGTTTAAGAAAATGGGTATTAAAAATCCCATATAATTGCTTCTTGTGGTTATTAGATGCTCTAAAACTATCAGAAATCTATTAATTTATCTACTAGGCTGTCTCAGGGATTATTGTTGTTGTTTTTGGAGCTTTAACATGGTCAAGTTTCATTACAATGAATTATTTTCATTTTTCCCTTCAGACTGTTATTTTATCATCCAGTTTATTTCTTTAAAAGTCCTACTAAACTATATTTAAATGTTAAGTTATGGTTATGGTGCATCTAGGCCTGTGTAATATAGGTTCTTTATTGTCTTTACTGTACTGAAATCACTTCGGAAATACTAAAACTGGAATATGCCAAAATTTATGGGTTAGGTTTTTCCTTTATTGAAATTACTTATTTATCTCCGAAATAATGTGTATTACCCATGATAAAAGGTTTATTTATGCATATTATTTTCAATTATTTAACGTTTACTTCATTTACATCGGTTCTAAACATCTCGCCAACCAACGTTAGTATCTGTTATCGAAAGTTTATTCTTATGTGAAATAGCCTATTTCCTACTGAAATATCGTGGCTTTATTGCAATTTCTCATTTATTTATGCTGGTTATGTGTTATTTATTAACTTCGGTGTATGCAAAAGTGTTGTCAACTCGCTTTTAAGTGTGGTACCGGGTACTAAAACAAACCCTAAATTCGGTCGAAATCCTACTAATTATTGACAATAAAACGAGGGATACCTTACATGCCCCCTGAAGATTGAAGTCATTTTTGGAACAAAAACTGGCTGAACATCTTAAAAGAAAGAAAACCCAAAAAGAAATTTAAAAATCCCAAAAATTACTAAGAAACTCCCAAAAATTTAGAAAAATTCCCAAAACTAAACTATCCTAAACCTGTGCGGTTGCTCTGATCTCCATTCATTCCAAAGTTATTACAAAATACTGAAGAGTTCACTCATTCATACTTGAACTTATTGTCAAAATCAAAATATTCAACATGAGAAAAAAAAATCCTTCATATAAAAGTGCTAAAGAATTTCACAATGTATCAAGATTCCACAAATGGAACAGAAATTAAATTCAAAATATGAAATCAAATTAACCAATATCAAACTATCATTTAAATGACAAAATATACAAGAACATCAATAAACCTTACATCTAAACAAAAAAAATTTACCTAAAGAAAGAAAGATATGTTTTTCTAAAAACATGTGTTTTACAAAAACCGTGTATTTTACAAAATTATATTCGTGTTTTCACAGAAACTTGTCAGGCTTTGCCTGTTTCTGTCCTCCGTTCCAAGAACGTCTCTCTTATTACTTTTTTCACTCACACACTATTCTCTAAAATGGGTGAATGCCCAAGTCCTGTCACGGTCGCCATGTCAGGGACCAGGCGAGTATTGGGGTTGAGGTATCGCCTAATTCACCTGAACCAGATGTCTTCCAGGAAATTCTAAAGTTATGAAACCGTGTAAAATTTATATTGCTAACAGTTCAAATGACCACAGTCGCCACTTGCAGGCTTAACCTTCTGCAAGAAAGGTAGTATTGCTACGAAATAAAAACCTCAAGTCGAAATCAAAAGTCATATATTCTTCAAAATTTTCACATGAATGTTATAAAACACTGTTAGCACAGGCAATCGGATTGAAATCGTCTCCAAAAATTACAAGTTGAGATTCCAGAGCATTAAACCGCTTCTCCCCAAGTTGAAATGGATCAAAAGTTCGAAATTTACATGTTCAGACTAATTTTCAAAATGTCCGCCACTACGCGTTACTATGTCAACCACACCCGACGCCATGATGTAGGTTACCCATGAACGCCTTCGGCCAAAAACCGCGCGAGACCCGACGTGCACTCACACGCGCGTCAACATCGAGACTGTTCTATCTGCCTTTTGTGTCCTATCGCAGTTTCCTTATATAGGAGTTGATCCCGTGATGACGTATTACTACCGTGTCCTTCCGCACTCCTAGACATACCCTACTGTTCGATCTAATAACTTTCTTAATACTAGGTTGATCTCAGCAAGTAAATGGTAAAAGTGATGGGTGTTACTAGGTGAAGTGTTTAGTTCCTGAATATTGTGTTAATTTTGCCTCTCTAAAAACTTGTCGACATGGTTGATTTTTGCAAGTCTTACAGCTTTAGTCAAAATTTTGTTATTTTTAAAATTGGTTGTAATTATCAATGTGAAAGTAAGCTTAAAATATTATTCTTGATTTTAGGTTCTTCCACCCTACCTAATCTATTTAAATCAATTGAGTTATAGTAAAACCGTTAATTCCTCACACTCGTTTATGACCACGATTTAGTTTTAATGGAATAAGTCTGAAGTTTTATGGGTTATCGAGCCGGAAAAATTATAAAAGTGTCGCCTGAATTTAACTGCTTCTTTTGAAGTTTATTTTATCTTTGTAAGTGCCATATCGGAGACACAATAAATTATTTAGTGATTTGCACGTGTGTTGGGTGTCAAGAAAAATAAGAAAATCTATAATATCGGTTCTATGGCTTTTTATAACTTGAAATAATTATGTAGGAAGCTAAAAGAATGGATTTTTATGATAAACTGATTTTTATCCCGGAATCTAAGTAGGCTTTTGAGTAAAAAATTGCTAGAACTGGGTGTTCAATTTTTACGTGTTCATTTAATGTTTAAAAATACTTAAAGTGTTGAAAACTATCAGATTTAGTTGAATTTACTTCGCTTCCTATCTGCTTTAATTTATTCTCTACTTTATATTGTGTGGCAGGGTTTAAAATCAGTGTTGAAGCATTTTATATGTGCAGTGATTATAGCCAGTTACTTTACGATTGGATTAACATAAAACAGGTTAGTGAAATGTCCTAAAATGTGTTTAGAAAATTAATTATGTGTTTTAGCTAGTATTTAAATGTCATTAGTGCTCTCGAGATGTCTTTAAAGTGCTGGAATTTATTCCTGAAAGTTGGACAAATTAATCGATTTACCGGCGTCTATTTACTCACTGATATTTCATATTCTACAGACTGAAACTATTTAAACCCTATAAAAACTGAAAGATTATTTTATTTACTGCTTGTTTTTCTACTTTTAAAATCCTGAAACTACTTAAAAGACCAAAATTATGTATGTGAACTGTTTAAGCAAAATGGGTATTAAAAATCCCATATAATTGCTTCTTGTGGTTATTAGATGCTCTAAAACTATCAGAAATCTATTAATTTATCTACTAGGCTGTCTCAGGGATTATTGTTGTTGTTTTTGGAGCTTTAACATGGTCAAGTTTCATTACAATGAATTATTTTCATTTTTTCCTTCAGACTGTTATTTTATCATCCAGTTTATTTCTTTAAAAGTCCTACTAAACTATATTTAAATGTTAAGTTATGGTTATGGTGCATCTAGGCCTGTGTAATATAGGTTCTTTATTGTCTTTACTGTACTGAAATCACTTCGGAAATACTAAAACTGGAATATGCCAAAATTTATGGGTTAGGTTTTTCCTTTATTGAAATTACTTATTTATCTCCGAAATAATGTGTATTACCCATGATAAAAGGTTTATTTATGCATATTATTTTCAATTATTTAACGTTTACTTCATTTACATCGGTTCTAAACATCTCGCCAACCAACGTTAGTATCTGTTATCGAAAGTTTATTCTTATGTGAAATAGCCTATTTCCTACTGAAATATCGTGGCTTTATTGCAATTTCTCATTTATTTATGCTGGTTATGTGTTATTTATTAACTTCGGTGTATGCAAAAGTGTTGTCAACTCGCTTTTAAGTGTGGTACCGGGTACTAAAACAAACCCTAAATTCGGTCGAAATCCTACTAATTATTGACAATAAAACGAGGGATACCTTACAAAGCTTCTCCAAGCACATAAAACTGAGACATTACAATACAGTTATTAAACCAGAATGTCTCTATGGATCAGAAACACTTATTTTGAACAGGAAGAAAGATATAGAAAACAATGAGAAAAAAGAAAATTATAAGGAAAATTTTGGGCCCAATCCTCATAGGAGACCAATACAGACTCAAAAGTAATCAGGAAATTTTACAATATGCTGACATTCACAGTGATATTATAAAACAAAGAATAAAGTTTTACGGACACATCAAAAGAATGAACCCTAACAGACTAACAAGGCAAATAGTTGAATTCTATGTAAACCGAAGTAAAGCAATATCAGATACAATAAAATGGATTGGAGAAATTAAGAAAGACCTCAGATTAGCAGGATTTGCTCCAAAAGATATTGATAACAGAGATATATTTAAATTCAGAAGTGGCAAGTTGACCGGGAGGAAAGACTAAAGAAAAGACCTGGAACAACATGGTCAGATGACAGAAAAGAAGCTCACAGGAAGCGTAAGAAGGAAATATTGGCACAAAGGAAAGTGAAAAAATGCTTCTCAGTACACTGCGTAGTCCTAATGGGCTTATCCACAAATAATAATAATAATTTTTAAACAAGGATTTAACATCTTTGCTCATATATAGTGGACCAACTAACAACTTCAATATATTCCTATCATATATTTACTTTTGACAAGCTGGTACAGATATCAAAGTATTTGTGGTTGCTGTATTAACTGAAGTCACATACACTAACACCCCAAAAGTCTTGAGATAACATGATGCAAAAGTACAGATGGTGCATGCTTCATATCAAAATAATATAAATACAAAAATGATTGCCAGTGCTGTTAGTTGGACTGGTGAGTGTCTTGATGAGCATGTACCAACACGAATGACTACCAGTTAAGAATTAAGCAAGTTTGAGAATGGCATGACAGTTGGAGCCTTACACATGGGACATATCCTTTCAAAAGTGGATGCAAAATTTAGGATTCCATGGTCCAAAATGTCAAGGATGTATCAAGTGTATCCTATGGGTAATATTAAATCCCACAAAGGACAGCATAGTGGCAGGCCATATTTACTGAACATCAAGACCTGTGATGAATGAACTGATGTGCCAAGACCATTGGCAGATGGACAACACTTCTTAATAAATCACTGACAGACACTAAGGGAAGTACTAGAGACACATCTGTGTAATTTAAGCTTTAACAGCAGTTACTGTACTACCAAACGGTAGTTTATTTTTCTGCCTACTTCTGCATCATTGAGAAACAATGCACGGGAGCTTCCTTCATGAAGCTGCAGTGTTATTATTGTGGAAACAACTGATACTGTATTAAAAATTATATGTCATGTTCTAGTCAGTGAAACTATATTATTAAACTACAGGCAAATCAAGAATTTAAAGCTATGGAAAGTGGGTAGTATATTTGTTCTGGATGGTTGCATTACATAAAAACATTAAAGTCAATAGAAACTTAATTTATTCCTTCAACTATTTTCATTTTTACCCAGAATATAATATGCAATTAACTAATGAAAATTAATTGCATGATAACAAGAAATTAACTACTCTTTCTTTTAAACAGATTAAAAGTTTCAGATTATATGTTTCCTCATAGCAAACAGTACTTAAAAAAAAAAAAAAAACACTATTGAAACATTGAAAAAGTAGTCAAATTTGTACTACAGTATATAACAGCCACCTCGGTCAAACTGAATAATAGGTTCTGCAGGTTTTTATTAAATCCAAGGACTATTTATGTTTTTATAGGTTTTAGTAAAGGTATTACAACTGTATTACAAAACACATACTGTACAAAAGTCAAAATTATAGCATATACTAGCTTTTAATATGGAAATATTTTTGTTTTCTTTTGCAGGTACTTTTTCTATGTGCTGTTCGCATTAATTGCAGTAGGACTCCTGAATGGACTTTTATTCTTCCCTGTTCTTTTGTCGCTAATTGGACCATCTGCAGAGGTGAGTCGTTCAGTCGATTTGCAACTTCTATCATTTTGACCTTGTAATGTATATGATTCTAAGACACCAATAAATATTACACAATCCATTCACCTGAATAAACATTTATCTTTAATGATACTGGTAAATAAAAAAACACCATATAGCTGTTCATAATACATGTATAAATTATATATATATATTAATATATTACATATCTATATTTATATATACAGTATATGTATAAATTTAAAAGGTTTAACTTTTTTGTTTAATTATTTTAAATAACTTCAAAAAAATCTGCTAGAATTGTCTTCTGTATTAATGCAACCTGGAGATAATCTAATATCAGAGTAAACAAAGAACCAGCTTGGATGCTGGTTTCATAGGATTGCAAAATGACTTATACGGTAATCTCATATTTAGTGAAAATGGAAGCTCAAGAAATGCTATTTCATATTGCTGAACATTATTGTCACATTTCTTATGTTTGAAAGCAAAAACAAAAACAACATCTGTACAGCATCAATAGTGAGTTAGCCAGTAATAAAAACATCGGGGTCCTACATAATCTGTAGCAGCTATTTTTCAAGAAATTAAATATTAATTTTAAGGTAGATTGTGTATGCTGTGCCATGTAGTTTTAATTAAAACTGTGCAGAAATTCTAGGGCAACACGAGAGGAAAAAATAGAATGCATTAGAAGCAAAAGAGAATAATTTTATCGTAATTTTCAGAACATAAACTTATGACCTGACTTATATGATTGTAAATATTACATTACATATACACTAATGCACACTCATTTTGCAGAATAATAATTCCAAAAGAATAATGAACTAAAAGTATGTCTAGCATAAGAGAAAAATTCATTTGATTCCTTACTGGGTTTCTTTTACAGGTAATTCCATATGATCATACAGACCGGATATCAACGCCCACCCCTCCACCTTCTCCAGTACAGAGCAGATCAGGATCCTGTCGTATCACTAAAGTAGTGCAGCCCCGTCGCAGTGGTCACTGCAACCGTCTCCATGCGGAGCCCTCCCTCACCACCATCACTGAGGAGGGAAATTCCTGGCACTCAACCCATGAGATAGTAGTGCAGCCTGAACTGGTTGTTGAAACTACTTATGGCCCCACTGGAACATCAGTAAGTGAAATCAGAGATATAAAACTATACTCTGTTTAGTATGGTTTTATCACATAACAGTTTTAAAAAATAGTATTAATAATTACCAATACTAGATTATATTTATAATAGAGCTGCCAAAGCTGCATTCAAATTGGAGACTCCTGTTCAGACTGGTTTGTGACTGCCAAATGTGTTCAGCAAGGTAGTGCATTATCACCGCTGTTGTTCATCATCGTAATGGATGAAAGTATGAAGAGAGTAAAACAGCAATTCAACCCTGATGACTGTAAATCATTTGCATTTGCAGATGATGTTCTGATTTGGGGATATACAGAAGAGGAAGTGCCACAGAAACTGAACCTCTGGAATAAGCATTTTAAGGAATTTGGCCTTAAAATAAACCACACAAAAACAGTGGCTATGGCTGTCAGCAGACAGAATATGAAGCCCGTTATCTATCTGGATGGCGAAGAATTGAATCAGGTGGATAATTTTCAGTACCTTGGCAGTAAAGTGACCTCTGACAGTCGATCCCAGAATGAAATTACCATTAGGGTACAAAAAGGAGCTCAGTTTTACCATCAAGTTAGACACCTTTTGTGGGACAATCATGTTCCAATTACAGCCAAAATGGCACTGTTTAATTCATACTTCTTACCAATTACAACGTACAGCCTGCAAGTATGTACCACTACCAACAGAGATTAAAACAGACTCCAGGCGGCCGAGATGAAGTTCCTGAAATCAATGGCCCAGAAAACCAGAAGAGACAAGATCAGGAATGAAGTGATCCGCAAACAGATCCCAGTCAGTGAAACCCTCCGAGAAAAAATTGCCAATGCAAGATTGTGATGGCTAGGACACGTCAAGTGGATGGACCCTACAAGATCACCGAGGATATGGCTGGAAAAAGAATTTGAGGGTAGAAGACCAAGAGGCCAGCCCAGAAGGAGATGGACTGATCTTGTGAAATTGGACCTACAGGATAAAGGTGTACAATGGTCCAAAATCCAAGAAGAGGAAACGTACTTGGACAGGCAAAAGTGGAGAGCACTCTCACACCGCACCCGGGAAACTGGAGACGGAAGAAGATGATGATGATGACTTGATTATATTTTGTATTCTTAGTCATGAATGTTGGTTACTGTGAGAGATAGGTTATACAGAGACACATGCAGGGAGCCTTTAACATCATTTGTACATATGGATGGCTATGGGCAAAACAGTGTGAAAAAGGAATCTTGTATTCATCAGATACCATACTTCTCAAGTGTAGTTTTAAGTTAGTCAACATTTAAAAGAGTACATTTTATCATTAATGCAGAGACAATCCAAAGAGAAACAAACTGAATCACACTTGTCCCCTGATGGCTGTTTCTATCAACATCAGACATAATCTGATATAAAACCTGATAGTCTGGAAAATGTGAGAACAAAATGACAAACAACATGAAGAGAGAGATTAAACATGAACTACATGGAAGTTTTGTTGCATAAAGGAAAGTAGACTGGTCTAAATGTTTCATATTTGCAATCAGAGAGAACTTTATTAAAGTTTAATTATTTCTCTATAATGATGCAATTTTCATTTTTTTATTTTTACTGCAGCCACGTAATACATTTTTATGAAAATCTGATTCATCACCTAGCTCAGATATTGTGTATGGATTGAAGTTGATGCAGAATACATTAATTATAAACTATGTTAGCTAAAGCATTTCTCCAAATTATATCTGGGGACGGTGTTGTGGTAGATTTCACCTGTTTTTAATTCTGCTTGCAGACTTCATCATCACAAAACAGTGATAACTCATCACAAAGCTCATCATCAACACCAACTCCACAACCTCATGTCACAACGAAGGTTACTGCAACTGCACATGTGAAGGTGGAAGTGCACACTCCATTACCAGGTTGGTAGTTCGTTGATGTGTGGAATTTAAACTTTTATTTCCTCTGTTCAAAACATAATAGAATATTTAGGTTTTCATGATTTTTAGTTTTGTTTGTTTTAATTTACTGATAGGAAAGAAGCTCTGTTCTGCGTTTCTGATATTTTCTCTATTTATTTTTTGAACTGATTGAATTTTTTGCTACATAGTGTTATTTTGGTTAATTGAAAATAGGATAGGATAGGGAAAAATAAACCATTACTTACCTCACATGAAAGCAAAAGGGCAAGATGAACACCTTAAAAACATAGACAATTTCATAACATTTCAGTTAATAACCTTAGTCATGCAGGAGGCAAGACATATGATATGGGGAAAGATGTCACCACATCCTGACATGCCACATGTTTTTTACGTGTTCATCTTGCCCTCCTGCCTTCATCTGTAGTAAGTGATGGGTTATTTTTCCCTGTCCTATCTTATTTTCAGTGCCTAATGGCAGATTCTTTGTTTCCATTATTCACATGTTATGCAACTGTTATATAACTTCTTCCACATCACACCATTCTCACTGCATACTAAAAGCTTATTGTCAAAGCTTATCATTTTACATTTTTCTTTTGCAAAGTTGTATAATTAGGACTGATATAGAATGCTGAACATGTTCCTAGTTGGCCCAAACATACAAAGAACTGAAATAATTTTAGTTTCCATGCTTCCCAGGTGGCATCACAACTTTTATTAAATGTCAACATTTTCTTCTGCTTCGGCATACTTCTAAGGCAGAACTGCTCTGAGATGTGTTTCACATGCACTACTAAACACAACTAACATTCTGTTGTATGTGAGATTTGAACAGGTTGACCAATCAGGACACTGCAGCTGTTACAAGGTTGGATGACATGGTGGGGGTCACAGAACGATTTGTTCTCTTCACAGTAAAGTAATCCACACATCATGCAGTTACATGCCACTGTTCTCATTTACATTGTTAGGACATTTGAAAATATCTAGCATCTTTTCTCTCTACTTCAGCCGTAAATTGTCCTCTTTTGAAAGAAGTATTTAATTTAATTAAAATTGTAATGGAGCACAAGCTCCAGTGGCAATTTCCCAACACACCCATCTTCCCCCTTTCTTGCACCCACCTACATTTGCCTTCTACAAATTTCAACTTAATTTCTTTCAACGTTTTTGATAAATTATTCATCATTTCTCTTAGTAACTTATTCCATTCCCTGACACCCTTACCTAGAAAAAAGAATCTTCCTACACCATTGTGCCTGAAATCAAGTGCCAGCTTGTGGTCATGGTCATCTTTTCTCTTCCGTGCATTACTTTTAATTGTTACACCAATATCTTTCCATGCCTCAATATATATGCCTTTTACACTCCCATGACCCACTTCATCCTCCTGCTGTCTTCCAATGACTCCCATTCCAGTTATTTTATCATATCTGTTACTGATTGCATTCTACGTTAATTTCCAGCAATAATTCTAGCAGCCCTTTTTCTGCACCCTCTCCATCTTCTGTACTTGATACTCGAAATGTAGGTCCCATACTATGCTACCATATTCAAGCAATGGTCTGACCAAAGTTTTGAAATCCAATTCCTTTAGTTCTCTTGTACATCCTCTCATCACTCTCTCCAACAAGTGCAGAATTTTGAAACCTTTTCTTGCTACTTGTCCAGTTTGTCCTGCCCAGTTAAGGTGGTTATCAAATGTAATGCCAAGATATTTACATTTCAATTCTTCAACAAGCAATTCTTTCCCTAGCTTATAATCATAATCGACCTTTAGTGTTTTATATGTGTATCTAATAAGCTGACTGTTCTTTGCATTTATCTTCATCCCGTGTTTAGCAACCTAACTAGATATCCTGTCCAGATCACCCTGCAGCTGTTTACAGTCCTCTACCATTTTGATCCTTTTATATAGCATTATATCATCTGCAAACAATCTAATTTATGATAGTAAACAATCAACACAATTATTCATTACAATAATAAATAATAATGGTCCCAATATTCTACCCTGTGGCACACCCATTTTTACTTCCACTGTTTTTTATACTGCATTTTCTACCCTAACTTTCTGTTTTCTACCTTTTAAAAATTCTTCTACCCAGCAAATCACTTTCTCATCTACTCGTTGGGGTTGGATGGCTTTTACTTTCTTTAAGGTGTTGTTTATCTTTCTATGCACCTGCAACTGAAATAAATTTTGATCCTCAGTAAAGGAGCTGGGTTGGGAATGATTGGAAGACAGGAGAAGTGTGGAGAGAGTGCTGGGAGTGCACAAGGCGTATGTTGGTGATGGATCTTAAAGGATATTGGTAAAAAAATCAGGAGATGTGCATAAAAGAGATAAGATGACCATGGGCACAAGCTGGCACTTGATTTTATGCATAAAAGATTGGAAAATTTTTATTTTGTGGGTAAGAGTGTCATTGATTGGAATAACTTACCAAAGGAAGTGATGAATAATTTAGCAGAAACGCTGAAGGAATTTAAAATTAAAATTCATAAACCTCAAAAGTATACGGGGAAGGAATTTAACACTGAAAGTATATAAAATAATAATAAATTAAGAAAAGTGTAATTAGATCACTAGGGAAATTGTCACCAGAGCATGCTCTCCTTCTCAATTCAGTTTTATTGCATATTTGCTATGTTGTAGTTCAGTATCAAAAGGCCAGCATGAAAGAATTTATATAACGGGTCTCAGATTAGAAACACAGATACCAGCACAAAACAATTTCAAACACCTGAAACTATATTCTCAAACACAAAATTATCCATTTGTGAAATAGGAACACCTTGAATTCTAATCTTTCATTTGGAAACACATGCATATGAACATTTATGACAGAAAAAAGAAACATATGTTGCAATCTCTATATAAAAATCTGTAATTACTTCTGTATTTTAGTTACCATTATTTTTAGGCTAGGTAATAAAATAATACAAATTTTGATGTCAATATCTACAGGTTCAGCTGACAGAGAAGCAAGCAGCAGGTCTCGTCAGAGTCGCCGGAGAGATTCTGGGTCAGAGCAAGAATCCACAGAAAAAAAACAGCAGTTAACTATACTGAATTTTCTAATGTAGCATGTTACCATTGTCCATAAGGGCAACACACAAACAACCCAATATGAAGCAATTAAGTACCTGCGCAGTATCATTAACAAGTTGAATATCTCATATAAAGACTTCCTCATAATTGTGATTAAAAAAGAACAATGTTTTTAAACCTTTATTGGTATCAATTCCCACTGCATTCTACTTGTTTTAGATTGAATTGCCATTTAATATTTCATAAGTGATTTTTCATAATAATTTTATTACACTTCTGGATCTGAATTGTGTGCAACTGAATTTTATATGTCTTAGCATTAGTAAAAATATTTTCAATGGTTTCAAACATGAAACAACCAAATGCAGACTGTTTTCAAATAAACAATTTACATTTGAATTATGCACATCTTCAGATGACAAAAAGATATGTGTATTTGGACGGAAAATAGCTCAATGGTTTAGCCATATTTATTGCCTGGAGAAAAGCTTCATTCTACATTAAAATATTTGTATTTTAACTGTGTACAAAGTTTAACTCCTATATGTTATGAACACTGCCTGTATGTAACAATTAATTTTAACTGTGAAAACAAGAAGCAATGTTAATTTATTATTTTTTTATTGTACGTTAGAATGATCATTACATGTTATTACAGTAGTATGTATTTTCATTTTTTGTAAATTGATGAAGAGAAAAATAAGTAAGGATAAAGAAAAGCATTATGCTTATCATGCATGATTGCAGGATCAGATGGGGAAAAAATACAAATATATAAAGAAAAATTATATTTTCAGATCTAAACCCTTCACATGAGATAGAGACTTGTTGATTCTGTATCATTCTGCCGTCATCCATCTTAAGCATGTTTTATTTCTTTATCTTTATTTATGCATCCCTCTAGGTTACAATTTAATATCAAAAATATATTTTACTTGGCTGCTCCACAAGGTGACACTATTTTTCACTGAATCTAAGTATCAAGTGTTATGCGACATTATATGCCAAAGTTTAGTTTTCTGCGAAGTACTAAAAGGGATATAAGGAAATATTTAAATGATACACTGCCATGGTATATATAAATGGTTACTTTTCATTGTGAAAACAAAAGTGATGGTATAAAAGGCCATGCTTATGCTTCAGTGAATACACAAATTCTAGGGGGCAGTATTCTTTAATGTTGTTAATCACATTAAAACTTTCAGCCTTCAACATATCTTTGGATGAAGTTTATTAATCTTTAGGAAAGAGCTTTTTCTTAATTCAATTACTCATCAAAATTCAGGTTTCAGAATCAAAATCCCATTTATTTTATGAAAACTAGTATACCTTTGTAATGCAATTCATTTATTTATTATGAAAGTTTCAGTAAGTTCTTTGTAGGAAATAAGATTGTTCAGTGCCTTATGATGAGTCTGTTTGTAAAAATGTATTTACATTAATTCATCCTTTCATTTCATCATTATATGCATCTCTTATTTATGAATTATTACAAACTTTAGTTTTTATATTATATTTAAAAAATTTCAACTTAAATGTATATATTTATATGTAAATATATATATTAGTCTCATAAAAAGAACCAAATGATATATATTAAAACTAAAATTTTAACAAAGAAATGTTTGTACAAATGTGTATATATTTTGTAATATCTCTTTAAACCATATGTAATTATAATTTAATATATATGTATTATATATTGTGTATATATTTTAAATTGGAATGTAAAACAATGTTTTACAACTATAAATACCTCTTGAGAATATTGTAACATATGTAATATTTTAGAAAATAAGCTCCTATTTCTGTAACAATGATATTTTTTTAATATATACATGTACTTATCTCTAAAAGACAGAGGAACATAAGGGCACTTTTATGGCAAAAGTGTTATTTATTATATTTCTTAAGAAAGGATTGTAAATAAGTATCACTGATAAAAATAATGAACAGTATATTGGTAATAATAGTGAACAGTACTATCACCCTTAAACATTATGCTATATGCCCATTGTTTTTTTCCCATTTAATATTCACCATATATAGTGGTGTCAGTTTTTTGATTGAGGACTTGAGATGTGTAGGGGGAGTTAAGCTTATAATCTTAAAAAATTGAAGTAGTCAAATAGAATTTCATCAAGTCTCATCAAGAGTTATATATATTTGAGTAAAACAATTTCATTATAAACCAAGTGCATATAATATTACAAGCTCAATTAATATTCAGTTGCAGTCAGTGTTTACATTTAACCTTTTTCAAAATGATTAATTCTGTTCACACAATTTGTTACTACTTCCAAATTATACATGCAAATTAATCCCGAGTTACATTTTTTCAGTATTAATGTAATATACAATTTTATAAAAGAGCTTATTATGTTCCTCCTTCTACTATGCATCTACTTTTGAAAATGTAGGAAATAAATGGACGATGTTACAATTAAAGTCAGAGATGTGTTCCATGTAACAGTACAACTAATGTTCTGTCAAATAAAAGATGATTTTGTGTGATAAATTTTAAACCAGTTTTTTTATCATTTAAAAGTTTTTGGTCTAATGCAGCTGACATTTGACTCCACAAAATCAGAGCAGTATTCTTTAGTATAAGTTTTTCCATATTTTCCTTTCATTGCAAAGAATTTAAAAGCAAAAACATGTCTGAAGTAATCTGGATAAGCTATTATAGGTCATTTGAACTAAAATGCACAACTTGAAATATTTCATCAGTTAGACATTAAAAATGAGTTCTATCACTTTGTGAGTAGAATTCATGACTCTTTTGATATTTATGTATTTAAAACTACCTAATATGGACCTATAAATGCAAAACAACCACAATAATTTAAACATGTCACTTTCACTGGAGAAGTAATTTGGCTGAATACATTAAAGAACTGCAGTAGTGGTGGACTAATAGTGACTGATGGTTGGCATTAAATTTGTGCCATTGAACAATACTGAGTTTTTCATCTACAACATACTTCACATTTCCTTCTCAACAATGTATATTTCACTAAACTAATATAGGTATTACAAATATAACACAAAGACTGCTCACACAGAAAAGAATTTAGCATTTTTTATAACTAAGATTAAATTATCATTATCTATATGAAGAAGTGTAAAATATGTATGTGGTGTTAAACATACACAACTATTATTACTAGCTTTTCTGAAAGCTGCTATTTTTGACTCAAAAACAAAATGACCTTGCTTAATACCAAATCCGAACAATTAATTAAAAATGAATTATTCAGTTACACTTGGATAACTGTACATATCAAAATTATATCTGAATGTATTTCAAACATAAAAAATTGCCAGAGGTAACACCTTTGCAATTTAGTTGACATTCTGAAGATTGGTTGGATGTTTCCAAAGGAAACACTAAGCCAGTACATCATGTATAGGACATGTATAGGACATCCAGTTCTATTCCTCCATAATTTACACATATCCTTAAAATCAGAATCATAAAGGCATTACAGAATATAAACAAAGCTTCATTGAACATAAAGATTATTCTAAAGGCCTGTAAAAATTCAGTCCATTTGGCAGAGTCGGCCATAAAAAGGTTGACAATAAGATAATAATGATTGAAGTGGATGAAAACGTGACTTGAGAAATTATTAAAAGGTAGGAAGCAAAATATTAGGGTAGGAAATGCAGTATTAACAGAGTTGGGAGTGAAAATGGCAATGTCACAGTGTAACATATCCTTAAGCTACTCGTACTACTTAGTGGCAAACCCTAAAATTGCTCCCCAAGTATAAATATTCAGCATGAACAGGGCAGTGAGAATCATATATCACAGTCAATAGTCATCATACAAGAAATTGTACAACAATTGAAATATAATACAATGGTAGGGCTGGTCAAATTCAGAACAGAACATATTAAACATTTTACACGAGAGACATTCATATGGACACTAAATTTGATGAACACTGGTTTGTGGAAGTTCAAGATGTTGCCTCCTCCCATATAAGGCAAAAATGCAGCAGGAGCATTAATTTTCTCTCTGTTTCGCTGTTGTATCATTTATACGAGGTATTGGGAATATACTTGTATGAATAGAAGATGCTAGAATTAACAAGTTTCAGATAGGTCTTTAATCCCATACATCATATCGAGGATGGCTCCAAACTAGATATGTTACTGAGATAGCATTCATTAATCTCAGCTTTGCCAATGGCACAATCAATGCTAGACAACTTGTTACAAAAGGGTACCAGTAAACAAAAGATTATCGCCTACTCGGTTCGTTGAGAGTATTTTTCAGAATCGGCTTCCTAATATAACCACCTAAGTATTCTAACTACTGTGGTATACAATATATACACCAATGAAAATACAATTCACTAGATCTAAGGAAGTCCACTACTGTGGATCACACTACAGTTGCAGCTGATGGAATGATAATGAGATACCGAGTATGGTGGGTGAGCTGTTAGCGCTCTGGCCTCGCATTCAGGAGTACAGCGGTTTGAATCCCCATCCGGGCATCCAGATTTGGGTTTTCCATGGTTTCCCCAAATCACTCGAGGCGAATACTGGGATGCTTCCTTCAAAAAGGCCATGGCCAAATTCCTTCCCATTCCTTGTCTTCAGTCCCATCCTGCCTCTAATGACCTTGACGCCAATGAGGTGTAAAGCCATAAGTAAAAAAATATAATTAGATAACGAGATATCTAAAGAACATCTTAATATACTATTAGGAATACCATCTGCAGTCAGGCCACAGCTAAACATAAATTTCCATCGTCATTCTTAGGAATAAATAGCCAACAAGGAAACTTCACACCCAAAAGAAATGGAGCACTATGACATTAACAGTATCTGAGCATGAAACTGGATAGAATTCTATCATTCTCTCAACACTGTCAGAGTTCCAGACAAAAACTTCTTAAATCATAAACTAAAATGAAAATCCTGGGGTACCCAGCGACATTGTCTTCCAGCCATCTGCCATGACTTCCCGCATTGCAGCCACGAAAAATGAAGTTCATGTTTGGAGTAAATCTGCCAGTGCCAAAGAGACGGGTGTAGCTGTTACTGAAGCTGGACTTCAGGAATTCTCCAACCCACTCCCATAGATGGCAACGAATTGTGGCAGCAGAAGTGAAATATAAGAAGCAGTAAGCAGTTCTCTTCATCTTCTGTATGGGCATCAATTACAGTGTACGAGACTTGGGTCAAGAAAGAGATTCTCATAGACAACTGACCCTTCAGTGTCAACTAGGGTTCCAGCAAGTACCTGTGCCACTGCTGGAAATAAGAAAAAAAAAATTAGTACCTGCCATATAATTTTTTTGTGCCACCTGGAAGTCACTCAACTGAACTGGTGAGTAGAAATGCAAATAGATAATTTTGAAATGTGACTATATTCAGATGGCGCCACAGCTTTAACTTAATTTAATTCGGGGGGTAATTTTCCTACATAACCATTTTCCCCTTTTCCTGTACCCGCCTACTTTTGCCCTCTTCGAATTTCCACTATATATTCTTTCAGCATTTTTGTTAAATGATTCAACATTCCTCTTTGTAATTTATTCCAATCCCTGACCCCCTTCCCCACAAGAGAATCTTCCTATACCCTTCTGCCTGAAATCCAGTGCCAGTTTTTGATCATGGTCACCTTTTCTCTTACATGCACCTGTCCTAATTCTTCCACCATGATCATTCCATGCCTCATTGCCAATATACACCTTGTACACTCCTATGACTCCTGTCTTCCAATGAATCCAATTTCTGCTCATTTATGGTATCAGTTACAGACTGTTCTGTGGGAATTTCCAAAGACAAATCTAGTTGCCCTTATTGCACCCATTCCAAATCCTGTATTTAATACCCACAATGTGGGCCACATACTACACCGCCATATTTAAGCAATGGTATGACCAGAATTTTTGTAACCCAATTCCCTTATTTCTCTGGTACAGCCTTTCAACATTCTTTCCAAAAAGTGAAGGATTCTGAGCCATTTTGTTACTACCTGTCCAGTGAGTCCAGTACAGTTAAGATTGTTATAAAATGTTATGCCAAGGTATTTACAAGTATGTTATTCATCGAACTATTCCTTCGCCACCTTATATTCATAATCAACCTTTAGCTTTTTATCTGTGTGCGTAATAAGCTGACTCTTCTTTGCATTTGTCTTCATCCCGTGTTGAATCACCCAGCTAGCACACCCTGCAGCTATTTACAGTCTTCTACCATTTTGATCCTATTATATAACATTGTCATCTGCTAACAATCTAACATCTTATTGTAAACCATCAACACAGTCATTCATTAGAATAATGAATAACAATGGTACCAAAACATTACCTTGTGACACTATCAATTTGACCATCTTTGCCCATTTCATTCAAAATGCTAGAATCTTTCATTCCGGTACAGTGTGGTGATGATTTGTTAATACTGCGTTGGGATACTATTTTTGTTCTTAAAATATTAACCAGTAGATGATAACGTGAATCAGATAAAAAGTATTTTAATGTACTTTCGCACCAAAATTGAGCAAAATAAAGTACAGTACTCTTTAATTAAGTAGGGTTATAACCTGCCTGTCATCCCCAACACTGATTCCCTGAAACCATCGCTTGAAAACGTTAAAGGAGACTTAAGACCGGGTAGGGACATGGGCGAGCTATGGAAAAGTATGGACGCGAGGGGGGGAGCCGTCACTCGGCCGGCTGTCGTTGCGGTGGCGGTACAGACCAGTATTGCCAAAGTACAGCTCGAGCTTTACACGTAGTAACTCATACACAGACTGGCGCAAATTAAAATCCCAACCCCCAGACGGTTTTGTGATGCCAAATGAAAGAAATTTGGCCCCAAGTATCACCACATGAAGAGTAACGGTATTAAATGATTAAAAATTGAAAGTTTTAAATGTAATAGTATGAGAATTACGGGGCTATTTATTATGTAAATTGCTATGTGTGGCTTTTTGGCGTATAAGTGGCGAATAGTGTGGTGTAACATGACACTTTGTTGTCCACAAGTTCTTGTTGGCCAAGTATGCCAAGGCAAAGCGTGACAACCGTTTACAACCAAATGTCTAACTGTGAGAAAAGTCGGAGAATTGACGTGTTTTAAAGGGAAGCATCAAATCGTGAAATCTCCAGAAGGATTGATTGTAGTGCAATGTCATATACAGACTTGTTACACAGTGATAATCGACTACATGTTCGCAGGCATAGCAGAGAAACGGCTTACCTGATATGATTTCAGAACGTCACACAAGTGCAACCACTGGTGTCATGTTTTGGCGGCAATCAGTTTCAACCGCATGACTGGGTATGCCCCTGGATATATCTTCCAAGTTTCCTAAAATTCTACCATTCCTATATGCGTGTTGAGTTTTTAATTTCCTCCAGTGGGGCGACAGTAAGATTCCAATACAATTTTTTAAAAAAAGTAATTACAGTATAGTCAGTGATGCAATTCTACATTAAAATCCTTCATAAAAATAGAAGAATAAATAAAATATAAAAATAACGTAATTAAAAAAAAAAACAACGAGTCAGATAATTTAAGAACATGCCTTTGCGATATCTGCCGTCTTTACATGAAGTAGTTAACAAGTGTTTTACTACCCGCCTAAGACATACGTAGCTACAGACTCCTAAATATGACATTGTATGTATCGAAGACCATCTCCACTTGTAAATTTTAGATTTCTAGTGCCGCTCTGTAGCGTATAAATAAAAATGTTGTAAACGGCTCCATTGTTCGCTCAGTTTATGATTAAAGCTAAATTTTGTAGAGGAAGAGAAGTTCCACATCCCTGTCGATTTGAGGAATCCGCTAGAATTTAGGTACCTGTATTCGGCAGAGAGGTTACTCATAATAGAAAGTTTCTTCTTCTATAAATTTATTATGGGAAATTCTTTGAGAATCATACGTTTATTTATTTCATCGCGATCATATTTGCATATTCTCGATCAGTAGATAGCATAGCAATCTTACACGAACCTAGAATTTAAGTGCTTACTAATGTTGCGACTGTTTTAAACACATGATCTACAAAAACTGATTACCAACGAGAGAAGATACGTTCAACGAACACGACCCGTTCGGATTGACTTCAAACCTGACAGTATTGTTAGTTTAATGCTCAGTCTTCTGAATCATCTTGTTTGCATAAATTACAACATAATGCAATTTCATGTCGAGTATTGGTTCACTGTTGACAATAGGTAGGTATGTGTAGCGTAAATCGGATAACGCTAAATGTACTAAATTTATCCAAGACCAATCTGTCAGGTAATAAATTAAAAAGTTATATGAAAATACTTCAAGGGAACATGTGAATCTTAGCATGAAAGCTAATGGAATTCTAAATAAGCAAAACAATTTTTAAAAAAATAATTTCATGTCACTCTTAAAATGTCTGGGTATAATTGATGAGCGGACAATGGAAGTGGAAGCCTAGACTAGGCGTATTACTACGACATTAGAATTGGTGTAATGCACCCTCCGTCACCCAACTTTTAGTGAATCGCGTAATAATAATAATAATACTCTAGGTTGCTTTTTTTATTTTCAAGGGAAAATATAACATTTTTCTTTAAATAATTTCGAGGATTTACAATTTAGCCGTCTATTACAATGATTTTAGCAATTTTAGATATATATCCTTCAGTTTTAAAATTTCCTCGTTTTATAGAAGAAAACTTACATTTTATACGCCGCACCCGGGGCTGACCGCCCCCACCGTCCCCCACCCCCCTAGCTACGTCACTGCTCAAATCTCGTCTGATTTGGTTTCGTATTAATCTCTCCGTTAGTTTAGGCCTGCCTACCACTGATGTCAAACTGATTGGCCCGTAATTTTCGACCCCGTCTGTCACCCCTCCTTTATGGACTGATACTAAAATCGTAATTTTCCAGTCATCTGGTAAAAAACAAGTATCCAGAATCAATTTAAGTAACTTTTCAAGATAATGTAGCATGTCGCATTCTGTTATCTGTTAGACATCCATAGTAATATATATTACTAGCATTTGCCCGCTGCTTTCCGCGCGTGTCCTTTGGTATAATTTAGAAATTGGTAGTCCTATCATCTGCATCGCGCCACAGCATGATGATGGATCCTTATAGAAAGAACTAGACGAAAAAAATCGAAAGTAAAGAATAATTTTTTTTGATATCTCGCTTGGTTCCCGATATATATTGGCTCAAATATTACATAGTTAGTCTGATATGCTACCTGGACCAGAAGGGAAATTGTAAGCGCCGTAGCTTTATGATACCCGTTTTTTGAATACATACTTATCTAGAAAAAGTGTATATAAAAGTAAAAAGAAACGTACTCTAGACCTGTTGCGACAGATATTTTACGATGCTGTAGAGAGTTAATAGAACAGAGCAACCATCTCCAATATGTTATTCACGTCAAATATAATATCCAAGTAAAGAACAAAATCTTTCGATATCTAACCTAGGTTTGTAAATATCTTAATTCAAAATATTCCTAAATTCATGACACAGAGGGAAATATTACTTCTTGTCCAGGTCGCACCATTGAGGAAGGAAATATATGGAGGAGAAGTGACGTTAAATCTGTGACGCCGGCTCTAACCTCTCGCGCATGCGCGATGGCGGCAGCGCCAATATTGCGAACCAAAACAAATGCAAAGTTCACATTGTGTTTGATGCTGTGATTATTTCATTTTGTAATGCTTATAAGTGTTTTATAATGCCATCTTGTGTTGAATACGGTTGCACAAATAGGCAAGAGAGGAAAGAATCTGGAATATCATTTCATAAGTAAGTTGAATTGTAATAATTGTTGTTGAAGTTGGCAGTAGGAATTGAAAATTTTGTTGCTTGTCTATAAATATTTACTCATAGCTCTCAATGGGATGACTTTGTTCTCAAATTTTTGTTGGTGTAGTGTAGAAAATCAGCATACCTTGCTATTTTGCACATAATAGACTAGCATTACTTTTTAACGAGTGTTGAAAATGAGATTTAAAGGGATGTGTTTTACATCGCGATTCAGTGAATTTAGTATTGAGCTTTCTTTCGTCACGTTGCAGTTTATACTGACAGTGTATGAGGAAATTAAATGTGTTAAATTATGCTATGCAATCTAGGAATCTTGATGAAGCAAACGATGTTGTTACCGCAAATACAGTTTGCGATTCAAATACGCGTGTGTGGGTGTGTCTATATAGTTTGATTCTGTAGCGGCAATTTAATGGAGATTGTGGTTAGGTCTAAATGCAGTCTGTACCAGAATGGTTTTGTTGTTCCATAAAGGACAAAGAATTTATCTATTACTGTTAGTAGTTTCATGAGAACCAAGTTAGTGACAAAACGTGTATCGCGATGGAAACTACTTTCAGATATTCCCAATTAAGCTTACGATGTATGGTAAAAAGATAACTATTTCTATTCTGGTCTAGGGCGCATTTCAATCTAACCACAAGTAGTAGTAAAAAAACTGAAATATCCATTCTGCATGTCCACCATGTAATTCATTGTTGCTTTGGCAGAATTAATTTTTGGTCCATGCCGCATATCAACGCAATCCCATTATATCCCGAAAACTAAGCAAGATATCGAAAATTTTTATTCCTTATTTCGAATAGTCTCGTCATGTTACATAAGAGTAGATCATTAAATTTGACTTTTGCGAAAAAAAATTTCTGCATTTCAAATCAAGACACCTCACTTTTAATACAGTACATCTCGAGAACTAGGTGAGATATCGAAAATTTTTATTCTTTATTTTTTATTTGTCTCGTCTTTTTAAATAAGAATCCATCACCAAATTTGACTTTGACCAATTTTTTCTTCTGATTTTCAACCAAAAACATTTTACATTTGAGACAGAATATCTCGAAAACTAAGCAGGATATCAAAAAATTTTATTCTTCATTTTTTATTTGTCTCATCGAGTAACATAATAATCCATCACCAGATAAGGGCGCTACGTTTATCCTAGAGTCCCCTTTAGGTCCCCATATAGCCCGTGTCTGTATGGGTACGGCTTAGCCCCCCCACTCCTCCTCCGCCCGGCGTCACTTCAATGCGTGGTGAAGGTCTCTTGCGTCGTCTTCATATATTTATTTCCTCCATGGGTCGCACCTCATCCTAATCACATCGCGTTTGACATAACGTTTCTCTAAAACTAAATGTCTCGTATTCTTGCATAAAAATGCTCCTGGCCTCGGTGCCACGGAATTTTTTCTTCTGATACAGGCCACATTTCGACCTAGCCACACAACCTATGCGATACCTACTGTATCTCCAGAACTAAGCGAAGTCTGGAAACGCCTCATCGAATTATATAAAAATGTATCATCAAATTGCGGCGCCAATGAAAATTTTTCTTCTGATACAACCAGTGTATTACGGCCGAAAAACCACAAAATATGTACGAATCATGTAAAATAAGTCAAAATATGGATAGGTGCATATTTGGTTATTAAGCTACGAATATGCTTTATTAAATACATCCGAGGAATTTATTCGCATACTTGCATTTTGAAAACTTCCAGCATTCTTATATTCATTGTTACAGAGTGCAGATAGTACTATCTTTGGCACGAATAATGAATTGCTTCCATGTTGTTGCCATCAAAAATTCAATAGCACATTATAAGTTCCAACTCTAAGGCGATAAAAGCTACAACTTTACAAAATCAGGGGTATGATGGTTATTTAATAAAAAGAACAGTTTATTCTACCGGCTGTGGTTTGATCAGCAGCTAAAATATGTAAACACTTTCCTTGTGCGATATTATTACGGAATAGTTACACATAAGAAATACGTACCGTTACCTGTTAATGTTTATTGTAGGCACCTTTCTTCGAGAAAAAACTGATTTCTGCATCCATATAACACATTAGCGGTTTTCATTAATATTGTACGGCATTCAGCGAAAATTTAAAAACATGTCGTACCAGAGACAATGTTTGTTAACTGTCTAAGATGTTAATAATCATGGCGACTGTGCTTACAGTAAATTATGTGTTAATGACGCTTGATACATTTGAGTCCTATATTCCGTTAATATTAATGTTTTAAATTTTGGATAACAGATTAGATAAATAGCCGAAGTCAAGAAACGAAACACGATCCTAAAAAAAGAGATTGTGATTTTATTGTCAGTTTTTCTGCAAGGAGTGAACATCTCAACTACTGTGTGATTTATATATTATAATTACCGATCTAGAAATGAATTTAAATATTTTCGCCTTCTTTCGGTACATATAAGTCATTAGCTATTTCCGCAGATTTTTATTTTGGCTGTAAAAATTTGAAAACACCATCCTAATTGCTGCGGTAGTTTCTGCGCGGGTCCCGTTCAAATAAAGATATACATGCAGCTTGCTTACAGACTTATAATAGTATAGAAGTTGACTAGATGGGTCATCTCGTAGAATTTAAATTAATATTTTTTTGATTTAATAAACATAAGAAATAAATGGATATTCTTTTTCGAGCTGGCGACAGGATTCCGCGTCTAGCTAAGAGTTGTGTTAGCGTGAGCGACAATCTGACTTAAGCCGGAAGTGTCCGGTAGGTGGAGACAAAGCGAGGGATTATCTCTAGCCCTGCGAGTGAAAATCCCGGTGAGAAAGGGTGGCCACGGGGAATTTTGCGGATGGGATCCGTGAATGCGCCGTCCACCCGATGTATCGTGGGAAAAAAGTTATTCCTACGAATCCTCCTGAGAACTACCGATAGAACCCGAAAACACTTAGGAAATGGGAGGCAATGTATTAGCCAGCAAAGAGGGGAAACTTTTGCGAAGCTGATCCGGTGTGTTTATTTTCTCACGTGATTGGAAATTTTACAAATTTTGTCTTTCCATGACACACGCCGAGAGAAAGGAGGCGTGGACTCGCGGAAGAAGACAGGGGACCTTCTGAATGAGAGAGAAGACTTCACTTCGTCTAGAACGATCGCCCTGGCCACTGCTAGCCAGAGCAGTATTGATTGGTTCCATTCTGTAGGCTTGGATGACTGAGTTCCAAGTCCGGTCGATGTTGTCACATGTGCTGGCTGACGTGACAAGTGCCTTGTAGTATCGAGACCGGTGCGCTATATGAGTGACGACAGCACCCTTGCTGCGACGCTTCGTACAGCCAGACAGACACGGTAATTATTTCTCCAGAAACATTGTGTACCCCGACAAATAATTGAGACAGCCCTTTAACGGTCTGATGAGTGAGGGTTCTTATGCCGCCGGACATAAAATTTCTGAGCTAGTTGTGTCTAAAAGCCGAGTGGTTCTTTGTTTTCTTTTCCTAGTTTCAATTGAAAGACTGACTTCCATATTTAGAAACTTTCAATAACCATTATTTGTGGGAACAAATCAATTCCCTGGCGCCTTGTAAAACCCAGTCAAATCTGATGTTAACTTTTTATCTTAGACTTGTCGCTCATAATTTACAGTCGCAATAAAAAAATACTGGATATAGCACCAAATATGAATATCAGCATAAAGCACTGGTAAATAAATCTTTTTCCAAAAACAGCATTTACCTCAGTCTTTGCTGGCTAGGACTGATTAACTTTAGAGTATAACTGTAACTAAACACTAATAATTTTGTTTGGTATTAATGTGGTAGTGTTTTTTGCCGGCTGCTAAATTCTTCTGCCACAGCCATCTGTACTAAACCTGGTGACGGAGACCTGTAGTTTGACTTGGAATCCTAGCCACTGGATTGACACAGCTGAATATGTTTCGATTCGGAACAATACAGTGCCATTGGTACATATCTATGTCGGGATACTGCAAGAAGTAAATAGCCTTTAAATTAGGGTTACCAGAATTTTTTATCCGAATCCGGGGACGCTTCAGAACTTTTTCACCAAAATCCGGGGACGCTTTTGGCATTTGTCCTAATGTTTCTGCAATTGGCCATGGTGCTATCTCAAATTTTGTAATAGACTAAACTTTTGTTCTAGAACAAGTGAACTTGGATTCGTTGAACTCCTTTATTAATCCATACGTGGAATCCATTGATTTGAAACTTTGGTAATGCCGCACAGTATGAAAAACAAATTTTCCTTCTTCAAGTGCAATGTTCATATCATTTTTATCTGGCATGATCGTCTTGAAAAACTGAGACACTCTCGAGTTGTTACTGACGCGAAAAACGAAATTTTTGTGTCATTTAGTATCTACAATTCTACATGTTCTGTAATGGAGGTTTTTCCACCACTGCTAACGGCTAATGATACTTCACATAACGAACTAAACGCGGTGCTCTCATATTTTGCTCGCTTAATAAATGGAAAATGCCTCAGCATTCTATCACACACATTTTCTTTTCTTAGATGAAGACATCTTTAAAACAATAAAACCACAGGAACAAAACAACTTGTGCGAATTCACGCTTCGCCACAATAAGCAAAGTTCACAACGCTGCGAAATCTAGTGCTACCAACCGCAGCAATTAGAATATATCTTGGCTCCAAAACAGAAGGAGCTAACTGCCAAAATACCTATAGAGAAATAGAGCTTAACATAAAGAAGTAACGCGAATATTAAAACCTTTTGGAACTACGGAATGAAATATAACAATAGCTAATTGTAGCGCAAAAGTACTTATTGACAGTATTGAACTATTTACCAATTCCAAAGAGGATTACAGGCAGACTTAGAGCACACAGCAAGGAGACATAATTTTCCAAAGATGTTGTGTCCAAGACGCAGCCATGGAGGAAGGAATAATATGGAGACGACGCAAGAGACCTTTACCACGCATGGGAGTGAAGCAGGCCGGCGGAGGAGTGGGGGGCATGACCGGAGTGGTGGGGGCTTGACCGCTTCCCAACAAACACGGGGAATATGTACAAACACCTCAAGGGGACTCTAGGATAAACGTGACGCCGCAATCTGGTGATGGATTATTATGTAACTCGATGAGACAAATATAAAATGAAGAATAAAATTTTTTGATATCCTGCTTAGTTTTCGAGATATTCTGTCTCAAATGTGAAATGGTTTTGGTTGAAATTCAGAAGAAAAAATTATTCAAAGTCAAATTTTATGATGAATTTTTATTTAAAAAGACGAGACAAATAAAAAATAAAGAGTAAAATTTTTCGATATTTCACCTAGTTCTCGAGATATACTGTCTCAAAAGTGAGGTGTCTTGAGTTGAAATGCAGAAGAAAAATTTCGCAAAAGTCAAATTTAATGATGGATTCTTATGTAACACGACGAAAAAACTCGATAATAAGGAATAAATGTTTTCGATATCTTGCTTAGTTTGGGGGATATACAACATCCAAATTGAGGGGTTTAGGTTTGGATGCAGGCTGGACCAAAATTAATTCTGTCAAAGCCACAATGATTACATGGTTGACATGCAGAATGGATATTTCAGTTTTATTACTACCACTTGTGGTTAGTCTGAAATGTGTCCTAGACCAGAAAAAAAGTAAGAGGACCCACTCTAGGGATGAGCAACCCAGACATTTTGTAGGCTGGTACCAGAAATAAAATGTTTATTCAGTCACCTTAATGAACATTCTCTTGATCAAGATGTGTTGTCTAATTTCACAGCCCTACTTATTAGGACAATTGTAAAAAAAAATATCTCTCAGTTAGATTTAGATACGGGGGGGGGGGGGGGGGGGAGAATGTTGTACAAAAAAAAAGAGACTAAATTAGAAACACATTCCCCAAATTGATTTTGTTCAAAGGCCAATAACTTCTTTATTTATGAAGCCCATTTTTATTTCTGCATGTACCTGTTTCGACATAAATAGATGAGAAAGATTTCAAAATCGGTAAAATAGGTATAGACAAACAGAAACAAGTCTCATATGAAGCTTTAAAAATAACCTAAGTCAATGGCCTGAAATAGCTATTTAAAAAATTAATAAAACTCACAGCTTCTCACATAACAGTTAATTTCATCATCCATTGTCAGTATAATCAGCAACGTGACGAAAGAAATCGTAATAGTAAATTCACTGAATCGCGAAGTAAAATACGCCCCTTTAAATCTCATTTTAAACACTCGTTAAAAAATAATGCTAGTCTATTATGTGCAAAATAGCAAGTTTGCTGATTTTCTACACTACACCAAGAAAAATTTGAGAACAAAGTCATCCCATTGAGAGCTATGACTAAATATTTATAGACGTGCTGCAAAGTTTGCGGTGTCTACCGCTCACTTCAACAACGATAATTACAATTCAACTTACTTATGAAATGATATTCCAGGTTCTTTCCTGTCTGGCCTATTTGTGCAACCGTACGCAACACAAGCTGGTATTTTTAAACACTTATACACAATACTAAATGAAACAATCACTGCATCTACCACAATGTGAACACCTTAATTGTTGGGAAGCGCCATATGATCGCTGCCGGTGCTGCCACCACGCGGGAGAGTTTAGTGCTTGCTTCACCGATTTAACGTCACTTCTCCTCCATATAATTCCTTCCTCCATGGACGCAGCATCATTCTAATTTTCTTTTATTCCTAGGCACGTGCGAGGAAAGAAATGCGTTTCGTATTTCATTCTTTAAATGAGTGTATTAACAAATCAAGGCTTTTACAAAAACTCTCGACTGATTAAAATAAATTTCTGGGGCAACAGCAAAAATCCGGGGACATTGCGGGGACGAAATCTGTCCGGGGACAGAGAGCTAAATACGGGGACTGTCCCCGGCAAACGGGGACGTCTGGTAACCCTACTTTAAATTGATACTAATTTGTGAACACTTTATCCCAGTTTCCCAAACAACGTCAAACTTAAAAGAGCCATATCTTATATTACTCCTGATACCATAGGCTAAAACATTAATGAAACCCCGTCTCGTAAACATTTTAAATTTACCTTTCAACGTAATTTCAGTTCAAATTCTCTCTGTTCAGAAGACACAATTCATTTGCACTATAGTGTAATACTGGTTCCCGAATAGATAACGCCAAATGAAATTGATTTTATTTTATTGTCGTACGCGTTTCGCCTCTCATCGAGGTATTATCAGCCACGAATCTGCGCTGACATTTACACATAGTTTTACTTCAATTCTTAACTTCTGTTTATCGTAATTCTAAACATGTAATATTTTATGGTTGTATGCTACTTACTATTTACATTGATTGATTATGGATTGTAGTTGCACATTTCCACTTTTTCCCCCAAGTAAGTAAAATATAACCATAGAATATTACATGTTTAGAATTGTGAAAAACATAAAAATTTATGTAAAACTATATACAAACTTTAACGCAAATCCGTCGCTGATGATGCCTCACTGAATAGTGAGAATGAGAAACGAAACGTGTACGACAATAAAAACATTTCATTGGTGTTTTCTATTCAACTAACAAACCAACTGTGGGCAAAATGGCCAACACCAACAGCACATTATAATGTAATATTTACGCCTTTCTGGGTAATAGGTAATAATTCTGCATTTTATTCAAATATGCTTCTAGTTATACAACTCTTTTTGAACAGCGAAATCAATGAGTTTTTTAAAAACTGATTTCTTATCGCTGAGTAGTAGTATCTTTGTAGATGAAAAATGTAAATAATGGGTTTTTTTTACTGACAGCTGGGTAATGACTTCGTAGATTGAGGGAGTAATTTTTTTTTTGGCGACAGTTTGTGTAAGTAACATGTTCTCAATCTCTATTGTCTCTGTCTCCAAAATTGTACTGTTTATTGATTTCACCTGTCTCTTAACCAAACTTTCTCGGAAAAGCTTAGTCAATGTGTATTTTTTTTTTAGTACGAATTTATTATGGTATTTGTTTACTTCGCGATACAATTGGTACTACTTACAAAATGATTGAATTAATGACGAAAATAATACGGCGTCCCTACAATACAATACGTTAATATATAATAATAATAAAGGACTCCTAATGTCTTATTCTGTACCACATAATATTAGTTTTAATTCTAGTCCCAGCCTCATTGAGTGCTATAAAAATGGAACTGCTTCTATTAACTTGAAATAATGTCATTGTTAACTACTTTGGCCACTGCACCACTTTCTCCACCTACCCGAAAATGGTACTAACCTGTTGAAGTTTGGTTCAATTGCTTCGATATAATGTCAGTTTCATGTTCTCCATTCTCTTTTACGAAAAATTAGCCACAAATTAAATTAAAAATGTCGAAATATTAGAAGCTATGTAACTGAACAATGACGAAAAAACTATCGATAATTTCGTTTTGTCATAGAGGTTGTGGTTAGGTTTAACTGCGTACTGGACCAAGAGAAACATTCAAGTAGACATAAAGCCTTCTGAATGTGGATAAGACTGCTCGAGTACTACCTGCACTCATGGCTCTAGGCAGCCACATCATTTAATGGTTGAACTAGCTTATGGTGATAATGATTACCTTAGCTTTGGGAAGGATTTGCTTTTCAGAGACATTAACTGTAAATCCAGACCACCACATGAATGGGTGCTCACATCTTTCCATCTGCCATACATCTCGCCTCCTACACGACAGGTTATTTACTGAAATATTGTGAATAGGTTTATTATGTGTTTGTCTAGCGCTCCTGCCTTCAACTGTGGTAAGTGTTGGGTTATTTTTCCTGTCGTATCTGATCTTATTTTCAGAGCTTAACGGAAGTTTCATTGCCTCCATTATTATTATGTTTTATGGCATAAAATGTTAGGATTTCAATATTTGTTTTTGATTCACATTACTTTCACTGTCACCGTATTATTGAAGTTGGCAGGGCCTAATTCATCCACATTTAAGTTTTTACACTCATCCAGTGATGTGTAGTTATAGTGACCCACTTGTGTAGCTATGTTTGTTAAAGTGCCACTACTCTGGGCCCCAGCAGGTATAGCGGACCCAGGTTCAAATCCCAGGGTCCATTCTGATTGTGGCATTTAGGTGGTTTGCCACTTGCAATACTGGAATTGAGATGGAAAAATGGTTAGAAGCATTTTAGATGTGGATGTGGAGGTGACTGGAGAGAATAAGCTAAATGGATAAAGTAAGTAATGTTGAAGTACTGGAAAGGGTTGGTGAAAGGAGAAAATTAATGCAAATCATAAAAGAAAGAAAGAAAGAAGAACTGGGTTGGACAGTTGCTGAGAGGGGAAAGCTTGCTAAAAGACACCTTGGAAGGATTAGTTTGTAGGAGGAGAGAGAGAGAGGGGGGAAGAAGGAGGTGCAAGATTACAGACAACGTCAGAGAAAACGCGAACGACATTGATATGAAGAGATGGGCCAAAGACAGAAGAGCATGGAGCGCAGTCATGTGAAAACCTGCCTTAGGATAGAACACTGATAATCATGATGTTGATGTATTCAACTTTCACCTTATAAAGTCAGAATCATAAAATACACTTATCATATAGAAACCAAGTTACGTGTTTCGTATACAGATGGAAACGCTTTGCTCTCTCCAATATAATATGATCACCATTCCACCATTGAAGCAGCCATCGCGATTAGAGCTACTCATGTTCATGAGATTTCCATGACTCTAGAGATGCCAAATCACTTATGTTTGAAATATGCTGAGGAGGGGTGGGGGATAGAACGTTGCTAATTATACTACCATAAATCCAAATGTCCTCGATAATTTCGATAGGAAAACATTGTATGCCAACCAGCAGAAGATTTTCCTCTACATTTGAAAACTGCAGTATGGGTGAAAGGGAAGGTAGAAATAATAAAAGTAGTTTTAATGTTTGCTGTTAAAATATATTGAATAAGGTTTGACATTAACACTTCATGGAAGTGGCTGCTGAGGAAAAGATGGTGGGCCATATTTTGAGATATACGGAACTTGTTGCTTTGCTAATACAGGATAAAGTTGAAGGGAAGAGGTTAAAATGAAATTAGATATTAAACTATTTGACGCAAATATCTAAGGATATAGACTGTAATAAGTAGACCTGCATTAAAGTAAAGATTGGCATGAGATATGAAACCAATTTTACTATTTTTGTTTACTGATTTTATATTGTTTGTCGCATTGTTACCTAAAGTATTCTTTTAAATTTAATTTGTTTTGGCATGTTTGCTTTGGTGGTAATTTCCCTACATACCCAATTTCCCCTTTTCCACCTACTTTTGTCCTCCACTAATTTCAACTACAAACTCTTTTAGTGTTTTTGGTAAATTATTCGTCATTTCTCTTGTTAATATATTCCAATCCCTGACCGTCTTACAAAAGAAAATCTTTCAACACCCTTATACCTGAAATCATGTGCCAGTTTGAGGTCATTATCATCTTTTCCCTTACATGCACCTCTCCTAATTCTTCCACCAGGATGTCTCAATGCCTCATTACCAATGTAAACCTTGTACACTCCTATGACACTCGTCAATCTCCTCATGTGTTCCAATGAATCCCATTTCAGTTCCTTCATCATATCAGTTACTGATTGAATTCTGTGGTAATTTCCTGAGACAAAATAGCAGCCCTTCTGTGCACCCCCTCCAACTCTTGTATTTAATACCCAAAATATGCCCATACTACACCACCATATTCAATCAATGGTCTGACCAGAGTATTTCCATGTTAAGGTATCTAAGAATTCATATTAGCTTCCTTGACTACACCATTTTGAGATTAGCTGTATCCATATAATAGCGTAAAGCATAGCAAGAATTAATCGGTTTGGTGTCATTTCTATGGTAGAACATTGAGAGGGCAAGAAAGGCTGTTTTGATGAGCTAAATTTTTTCAGTTCAGAAACATGTTGCTCCTTTTAGGATAAGTGTAAAGGTCAGTAAGTCATTTCACATTTTGGTGATGTGTCCTGGACTTCATGTTCTCTTAACCTGTCAGCATATGTTTCTCTCCTTTTGGGGTATCTGAAATGCTGTATTAACCCATAAAATCCACAAATACTGGAAAAGTTGAGAGATGTGATTCAACATTAAGTACAGGACATGAAATAGATCCAAAAATTTAGGTGAGATTTCCAAACAACTTTTATTTATTGGTGTTTCCGTGGTTCGGATTCCACGTTAAACTGTAGGTCCCAGAGGAAAGGAACTGGCCGTCCTACCTCTGACACATTGGCTTAGTATGCCTCCTTCTGGAGGATCCAACCAACCTTCGGGTTGGACTAAGTTAAGTTTAGGGTTTTATAGTTCATCTATAAGGTAAGAACTTAGTGAGAATTGGGAACAAGGAACTCCAAGGAATTTGCTATTATCTTTTGGGAGTACTTTTCAGGTCTTGTCCTGAGGAGATTTGAGGAAAACCGAAATCAGGATTGCCATACTGGGATCAAACCCAAGTCAGACATGCATGCAAGAAAAAAGCTGATGTATAAGTGATTCTTTTTTCTATGGAAGAGAAGGATAAATTACACCCATCACTAACCAAAGTTGAAGGGAGGAGGGCAGTAGCAACAAAAAATATAATTCACAAACACAAAAAATGCAATATTTCAGGCCACGCCGTTTTCCAAGAAAATAGGAATATATGATTGAGCTCACCCAACTGCCTGCTGTCAAAACAGCCACATGTGGGATGGAATTGATTATTTTTTTGCACTTACTAACCTTTATTAGTATCATTTCTCTCTTCATGTTAGCAAATAACTTTTCAGTATAAAACACAGTACTCTTCATTAAAAAACACGATAGTCCTCTGAATAGTCTTATGTTTTAATCTCTTGAACTGAGCCTGGTGGTTGAGGAGTTATTCTAGGATCTGGCATTTAGGGGGAGGCGGGTTTGAATCCCTGTCTGGCCGTCCATTTTTCCATGGTTTCCTAAAATCATTAAAGGCAAATGCTTGCATGGTTTTAATTTAATTACTGTTGAGCACATGCTCTGGTGGCAGTTTACCTACACACTCATTTTTGTCCTTTCTTGTACCCACCTAGTTCTTTCCTCTACAAATTTAAACTTTAAATTCTCTCTGCATTTTTAATAATTTATTAATCATTTCCCTTGGTAATTTATTCCAATTTTTGACTCCCATAACCACATAGGTAAATTTTCCCTCACTGTTATGTCTGAAATTGAGTGCCAGCTTGTGGTCATGGTCATCTTTTCCCTTCCATGCAATTATTATTATTATTTGCGGATAAGCCCATTAGGACTATGCAAAGTACTCAGAAGCATTTGTTCGCTTTCCTTTGAGCCCATATTTCCTTCATACGCTTGCTATGGGCTTCTTTTCTCTCATCAGACCATGTTGTTCCTGATCTTTTCTTTAATCTTTCCTCCCGGTCAACTTGCCACTTGTAAATTTTTGATTTAAATGTGTCTCTGTTTTCGAAATCGTCTGGAACAATTCCTGCTAATTTGAGGTCTTTCTTGATTTCTCCAATCCATTTAATTGTATCCCATATTGATTTACTTCGGTTTTCATAGAATTCAACTATTTGTCTTGTAAGTCTGTTAGGGTTCATTCTTTTGATGTGTCCATAAAATTTTAGTCGGCATTTTCTAATATCACTGTGAATGTCTGCATATTGTAGAATTTCCTGATTACTTTTGAGTCTGTACTGGTCTCCTATGAGTCTTGGGCCCAAAATTTTCCTTATAATTTTGCGTTCTTTTTTCTCAATGTTTTCTATATCTTTTTTTCTGTTAAAAATAAGTGTTTCTGATCCATAAAGACATTCTGGTTTAATAACTGTATTGTAATGTCTCAGTTTTGTGTGCTTGGAGATGCATTTTTTGTTGTAGACATTTTGTGTTAGGGGATAAGCTGTTTCCATCTTCTGGCATCTAATTTCATTAGCTTTTGCTTCAGTTCCATTCTCTTGAATTGTTTCACCGAGATACTTGAAGTAGGAGACTCATTTAATTTTTACATATTTTGTCTCCATGTATTTTGGTGTTTCTTTATTGCAGGTCATAAATTCTGTTTTCTCGAATGAAATCTGTAGACCTACTTTCTCCGCTACTTCTTTCAAGAGTTCGATCTGTTTTTGGGCTATTGCAATGTCACGGGTTAAGATTGCTAAGTCGTCTGCAAATGCTAGGCAATCTATCTTTAATTTTCCTCTGCCTAATTTAATTGGCTGGTCAATTCCAAGGATTGATTTTTGTTTCCGCCATTCCTGTAACACTTTTTCAAGGACGCAGTTGAACAGTAACGGAGAAAGTCCGTCTCCTTGTCTTACTCCTGTTTTAATAATGAAGGGTTCTGATATCTCGCCTAAAAATTTTATTTTGGACCTTGTATCTGTTAGTGTTTGTTGTATTAAAGCAAGAGTTTTGGGGTCTAAGCCTTGTTCTTTCAATATTTGGAATAATGACTCTCGATCAACAGAGTCATATTCTTAATCTTTCCACTCCTCATCACCAATATATGCCTTGTACACTCCCAGCACTCTCTTCACCCTACCCAAATCAGCTCCAGCATTCTTCAGTAATTTCCACAGACAAAATAGCTACCCTACTTTGAAACCCCTCCAACTCCTGTATTTGACACACAAAATGCAGCTCCCATAGTACACCACCTTATTGAAGCGATTGTCTGTCCAAAGTTGCTTTCAGAAAGTCATGGTAGATTTCCTTCTCACATTTCATTCACCCAGTACTGTCTCTAATGACCTCAATATTAACTAGGCATAAATCCCTAAACAAAAAAAGTCTCCTGATCACACTTTACTTATTTAATATAGGTAACAATGAAAGGAAAGAAATGCCGCGAGGCAATATTTACAAGGAAAAGAAAGGGAAAATACACCCAACACTCACCAAAGGTGAAGGGAGGAGGGCAGCAGCAACACAGCACAACACACAAACAAATAAAAAACGATATTTCGGGTGAAAATCCCCTTTTTCAAGTTAACAGATAGGTGGCTGGTCTTGCGCAAGACTTGCGTAGGACGCAGGAGTGGCTGCGTCCTACGCAAGTCTTGCGCAAGACCAGCCACCTATCTGTTAACTTGAAAAAGGGGATTCTTCACCCGAAATATCGTTTTTTATTTGTTTGTGTGTTGTGCTGTGTTGCTGCTGCCCTCCTCCCTTCATCTTTGGTGAGTGTTGGGTGTATTTTCCCTTTCTTTTCCTTGTAAATTTTACTTATTTAATGTAATGTAATGCCCCTTACTTCCAATTTTAGTGGGCAGGGCCCAAGCACTGCAGTTTGTTAAGTTGTAGATGTTTCTTTATATCGACCAAATAGTCTGAGTGGGAGTCCTCATTGTTTATGTGTTAGTAGGTTCTTCAGTTTAACCTTTGTTAGGTCCATGTACTTGCTGCTGCATACCATACAATAGAGGTAACTATTATCATGATATCTCTGTACACCAGGCACTAATAAATGATTTTTTTTTTTTTTTTGCTATTGCTTACTGGTTTCACTTTACCCTCTCCATGTGATGTGCAAAATTCAAATATCTAATTTCCTTCATGGTGATGGAATTTTCACAACCAATAGTATGTGATGTATGTTGAATAAATAAATATTATTTCGAAACCTTGTTAAAATTATGTTCAGATACTTGATACATTTTCAGAATTAATAGGGAGAATTGTGATATAAAAGGTTAAAAAAAAAAACAAAACAAAAAAACGGTTTCTTGTATTGTAATAATTGTCTATAATTTTATTTTACCATTGTTTGGTAGATTTTTATGAAGAAAAAAAATGATACCACAGAAAATTGTAATTAGAAAATTAATAATAGAACAGGATCACTATTAGGATCATACCACATATTATTTATATTTGAAAATTGAAGAATCATTTAAAATCTGGCAAATACAAGGAAATGCTTTAAACAGTAAAATGAATACCAGTTATATACTGTGACAAGATTGAATTGTTCTCCTTGAACAACATTCCGCACAGAAATGCTTTTTCTTACTGTGAAAAGAGTAAGCTGGTTCATTTCAAATAAAATTTTTTGTTGTTTGATTACTTTCAAAAAGTCGTTTGTCTAATGTACTTTAGATTATGTTGAACTAATGTAGAATAACTTCGTAGAAGCTTCAGTGTTCTTATAAGCTGTGCTTGAAAATATGTGGTCACTAAGACAAACGGCTTATTAAATATTTGCATATTAGCATTGACATTAATAAGGAAAACAACGGAGGGTATCACTATTAATCTTTTCTTCTTAATTTGGCAGTTCTTGTGATTAAAGTACTCTCTTAGCTACAAAACACTAACTGAAGTTGTAAAGACTGATTTTCACATACAAATTCATTCTAGTTGGGTGCTATTAAACACACTGGATTAACAAAAAGCTTAAGTAAATACCATACACAAGGCAAGATAAACGGTCAATTAGAATGGCAAACAAAATCCAGCTCTGCTGTTTATCTTCCTTATTAGTTTGTTCTGAATGCATTTCTTTACTTGATGGATTATCTTCTGGAAGGTGATTGTAAGAATAGCTGCCCTAAAGAAAAAAAAAAAAAAAAAAAAAAAAAATCATAAATCTTATTACTTTTAAAGCAATTATTTTCACTGAATTCATTAGAAAGTTTTTGTTACTTACTGTGCTTTTAATATCCGGCAGAAGTAAAATACGTTGAACGTATTTGTTTGATAGGATATTACATGCCTTTTTTGGAAGGCTAAACTGATGTTCATAACGCGTGATTGCAATGACAAGAACTGAAATCGTTATAGAAACACTTGCTGCAATAATGCCGGAGCAGTAAGCTAACACTGGGGAAAGAATAAAATAAAATATTATTTTTGGTTTTTAACTTACAAAACTTCATAAAATCTGTGAAGATTAAGAATTTAGTTATTAAGATGTTACTATCAATTAAGACTTTAATACTTACATATGTGAGGTGCAGTAGTGCTTGCGGGAGCTGGAATGATTTCACCAAGCACCAAAGTGACCCCTGATAATATTATCATGCTAATGCAAGAACATACCAATTTGCAGTGATCATTTGGTGAAAGACAGAATGATATTAAAATCATAATGCCACAAGCTAGAAAAAAATATAATAAATGTTTAAAAATGTGATGATAAAAAGTGTTTAAAAAAGCTTTTGAGCATTTTTTATGATGGTGGTACAGTCGTCAAAAAGTATTTGAATTTCAACAAATCAAACTTAAACTGTATTTATAGAAAAGGCTTTAAATATTACTCAATTTTTTATGTTCTTTGAAAATTATTGATTATGATGGATGTACGGTTCTTCTGCACAGTGTTACCTGGAAATCTTTAGAAATCAATATACATATATATATATATATATATATAATACTGAATTTTTTAAATATTTATTTTTCACTAAAAAAGTGCAGCGTATTGATTAGATATTATCTATACTTTGGATATTTATTTCTTCACTTTTCCTATAAATTTAGTATTTAAAAATACATGGGAAACACTGATAAAATACCTACATCTATGATCAACTCTGCAATAAGTGTAACAAAATCATTTAATTACCATAAAGATCACAAAGACACTACATTACAAATGTTTATGCTTTGCCACTAGAAGAAATAAAAAATATGTGCGAACAAAGCAACGTGAAAATGCTAATTCCCTCTAATGCAAGTATATTTCATTGTGAGATTGGAGAGGGAAAACACAATTACAGAAAAGATTACTTCTGATTTTTGTCATGTGTCTGTTCAAGAGTTTCTCTCTATTGGCTGACAATAATCTGCCAAACAGGAGGACCTTGGTTCAACAATCCTGAAATTGCTGCAAGTGAAGGATTTTTTTTTTTTTTTTTTTTTTTTTTAAATAAGGATATGTATAATATATCTATAAGCCTGTTAAAACCATTAAGGAACAGGTTTAACCTGCAGAAGGAATACAGTAAAGCATTTCTACCAATCATTTATAGTAGTAAGACACTCCTGACTCAGATTTCAATGCTGCTTATGTGGAAGATAGAAATTCCAGTTAGAATAGTTTTTCGAGTCCAACGGTTCTTCTTGCATTCATTTTAACTTCTTAAACTAGTTGTGGAGATCATTTTAAAGTGTATTTACCATAGTCAGAAAAATTTAGTTTAGAAGATATTTCGATTTGTTGATGCCTTTAAATCTTGCGGTCAGAGGGGGCTGAACCTAAAATTTGAATTAACTAGTAAATGTGAAAGGTTACAGCAGAGTTTTTGTCCCAGTTGTAGTCAGCATCCTCTAGAATATTTTGAACAAAAATCAAGTAATTAGGCAAAGTATAATTAGGACTTTTAATTTAAAAAATCAAGATTTAAAATAAAGAAGGTAGAAGCCAGAAACTAGTTTCAGAAGATGGACAAAATCTAGAGAATTAAAATGATAAATTGGTTTCTGTAGAAAGTTCAATGCGCCTGCGAGATAAATAAGATTTGTAGAAATGTATTGTCGTGATTATTGGAATGTGCGCGAAGATTGATGATGTAAGAGAATTTGGAATTAATTTACTAGAGACCTCTTTTAGGACTAAACCAGTTTAAATCAGATAGAATAAGATAGTAAGAAGTTTATAGGTTAATTATGATTCAAGCTATTAAGTACCGTTTGAGATATTAATTTTCAAAGTGTTTTGCTGACGTCACAAAATCAACAGATTCAGTAAGTGGAAAGCAGCCATATTGGTTTTGCAGTCACTCTTCCGGTAGGTTTTGAATAGGGTGGCTCTTGTGTTGCCAGCGGAGCTAATGACTGCTCGTGGTCTAATAATGTAGAAGTTGTACTTTCATCTTGGTAACGGGGCAGGATGAGAGTTTATCTTCTCGCGTGAGTGTGCTTTACATGCAACCTTCTATGGAAATGTTAGTCTGATAACCTTATTCGAAAATGTGGTTCCGAACTTCTGTAGGAGAACTTCTGGAAGATTGTAATTTTATGAAACTTTCAAACTGTCTACAGTGTACTGATTTCATTTCTACCTTTCACATTTTAGGTGTATTTCAAGCATGTGGACCCATTTTATCTAAATATTTTAGGTACCAGAGGCAACCGGTCATTAACATTATTGAAGTAGAAACTGTGTGTTGTTAAGCCAGCCCCCCTAGCAACAGATTAAGTTTTACATATGCTAGTTGATTTTGTTCTCATTCCTAATCTACAGTCCTATCTTGTATCTAATTAACTCAATTTTGAATAACATTGAAGTCTTAATAATAAATAATTATAATTGGAAGACAATATTTTGTTGAATTTTAGGTTTTTTTTCTATACTGCTTTCATTTTGCAACACTCTTCCAATTATCTTGTGTTTATAGAAAAGAGCAGTGGGCACCTGAATTATCTTTGGTTAAATGTTAAACTTTTCAAATGTGTGCATGAGATTTATGAAGTAGTGTTGAAAATACTTCCCAGGTTTCATCAATGTCTGTGAGAATTACACTGCTCTCACTGTCATGTAAGTCAATTTTTCTATATATCTTCAGTCATATACATTTTCATATCTTTTTTATGGCATTCATTGTGACATTGGATTGAATATTGTTATACATCTTCATTTGCAGAAATGTAATATTTGCAGGTTTGCTGCCAGATTGTGTCAATGAAAGACAATATTTTAGTGGCGTACTTTGCCACCATCTTCAGGTTTGATGCTCATGCTGTGACAACCAGAACTCAAGTGCAGTTCTCATAGTCACAGCATGATCATCAGACCTGAAGATAGTAATAGAGTATGCTGCTGAAAGCTCGTCTTTCATCAACACCATCCGGCAGTGAACCAGCTAAGATTATATTCAACGACACACCAGGAAAGCCTTCATTGTGTTTGTTTATTTTACTAGTGAATTCTTACTTTTTCAATGATTTTAGGTTTTATCTTTGATGATGCTTTGTGACATTTCATATGAACTTACCAATTATTGGCCCTCTAAGTATGGTTCTGTAAGAATCACTTTTTCTTTTCAGTGTAATGTGGATAGTAATGCCAGATAATGGATTCAGAGATTCAGTACTAGTGGAAATTGAAGAATATGTCCACAAATTGACATTCCAGGTGGGTTCAGAATGGAAGGAAATTATGTCCCATTCTGATCCTGTGTTTCCTTGCCTCACTTCCTAAAAATAGTAATAGTCATGATAATAATAAAAATAATAAATAGTAACAGTAATAGTAATTTACTGATACATTTATGAATGTAAATACTACTTTACCCCTTATATTCCCTATTAGTCTGCCTGTTTTGCACTAGGGATATTTAACTGAAGTGTAAAGAGATTATTTACTTTATGCCAATACTGATATATACACCGAAGAGCCAAAAAAACTTTGCCTAATATCGTGTAGGGTCCCCGCGAGCACGCAGAAGTGCCGCAACATGACGTGGCATGGAGTTGACTAATGTCTGAAGTAGTGCTGGAGGGAATTGACACCATGCATCCTGCAGGGCTGCCCATAAATTCGTAAGAGTACTAGGGGGTAGAGCTCTCTTCTGAATGGCACATTGCAAGGCATCCCAGATATGCTCAATAATGTTAATGTCTGGGGAGTTTGATGGCCAGTTGAGGTGTTTAAACTCAGAAGAGTGTTCCTGGAGCCACTCTGTAGCAATACTGGACATATAGGGTGTTGCATTGTCCTGCTGGATTGGCCCAAGCTCATCAGAATGCACAATGGACATGAATGGATGCAGGTGATCCAGCCAGGATGCGTACGTATATGTCACTTGTCAGATTCGTATCTAAACGTATCAGGGGTCCCTTTTCAATCCAACTGTGCATGCCCCACACCATTACAGAGTCTCCACCATCTTGAACAGTCCCCTGCTGATATACAGGGTCCATGAATTCATGAGTTTGTCTCCGTACATGTCCATCTGCTCGATACAGATGAAACGAGACTCGTCAGACCAGGCAACATGTTTCCAATCATCAGCAATCCACTGTCAGTGTTGACGGGCCCAGGTGAGGTGTAAAGCTGTGTGTCATGCACTCAGCAAGGGTACGTGAGTGGGCCTTCGGCTTCGAAAGCCCATATCGATTATGTTTCATTGACTGGTTCGCACGCTGACAGTTTTTGATGGTGCAGCATTGAAATCTGCAGCAATTTGGGGAAGGGTTGCACTTCTATCGCATTGAACGATTCTCTTCAGATGTCTTTAGTACCGTTCTTGCAGGATCTTTTTCTGGCCACAACAGTGTCAGAGATTTGATGTTTTACCAGATTCCCAATATTCACGGTGCACTCTTGAAATGGTCATACAGGAAACTCCCCACCTCATCGCTACCTCGGAGATGCTGTGTCCCTTTCTCTCATGCGCCGACTGTAACACCATGTTCAAACTCACTTAAATCGTGATAATATGCCATTGGAGCAGTACTAACTGATGTAACGCCTGCACCAGACACATGTTGTCTTATATAGGGAAAGCCGAGCGTAGCGCCGTACACTGGAGTGTTTACATATCTCTGTGTTTGCATACACATGCCTATACCAGTTTCTTTGGCTCTTCAGTGTAGTTCTGAAGCATGGGTGATGAAATAATGATAGGAATCAGACCACAGAGATGAAGTTTCAGAGGGTAGAATTGATGTGACAAAACTGACAGATCTGGAGTGAGCATGTGAGGAGACAAGTTGAAGAATGTCCTCTACAGCAGTGTATCTCAAACTTTTTGCTCCACGTACCCCTGTAAAATTTCCCAGGCAGTGGTGAGCCTCCTTAATAAAAAAAAAAAAAAAAACTGCAACCATTTTTTTTTTAGCTCCACTATTGGCAACAGTGTGCTATATTCACCATTTTGCATGTTGTATACTTGAGATAACCAATTCGCCATTATGTAAACCTTGTCGTGAATCACCTATGATCAACTGGCAAATCCCTAGGGGTTCGCGTATCCCACTTTAGGAAACACTGCTCTACAGGATAGAATTGAAAGATTAATATTTTAGTGCTACGGCCACATGAAAAGGAAGAGTTATCAATGGATGACAACGAAACTGGGAAGGAAGAGACCTCTAGAAAACCATGTGTTAGATGAATTAAGGGAACAGAAGAGAATGAGCAATATAGATGATCAAACAGTAGTGGAAGAGGACAAGTTATGCAAAGACAGGAGACACTGGAGGGGAATGTGTTCTCAGCAGACCTGGCCAGAGGCTGGAAGCTGCCCAGGATGCTTATCTGTCAGTCTGCACTTTGTTGTAAGAATTTTAAACCTTATTTCATAAAATGTTTCCCTTTCCAAATCCCCTGATATTCTAACAAATATACAAAAAATTGGTTGAGAACTATGGGGAAATATATTCCCTGAAGTACATGCACATAGAAAAAGTAATGAAAATGAGATTTAAAAAAATAGGTTTAATATACATATAAAATCGGATAGCAAATGATGAACCATGACTTACCTTAAGTCATAGTTGCATGGTGTGAACACACAAAAAAGACAAGAATACAAATGTCATAGTAATTTTTGAGTTAGTGCTTTGTCAACAGGAGAACATTACGGAAACTGGGTGTTTTAGGAGACTGTCTCAGAGAATGACTTGGTTGTGGTACAAAGGACAGGGTGAGGGGAATATTGATTTGGAGCTAATACCCGAGCATCGCAAAATGTTGCAGAAAGAGCAAAATAAAATAGTAAAATCTTCACAAACTAAAGTGCTTTAGGAAACAAAGGTAGTATGAAGTGGATAAATTAAACATTTGGATAGGAGAATGACCACCATTTACCAAAGTTGAAGATTTCTGTGGCATCAAAGCATGGATAGACAGATTGGTACACTTGTAGTGTCTTTAAATTTTTTGACTTTTAGGCCTTCTGAAGTAGTTACCTGATTGAGGTTTTCATATATATAAATAAATTATTAGTCTAATGACAAGGTCTTACTGGGTTGAGGCCAGTGATATTCCTGTATAGTTATCAATTTAGTATAACCATACCCTTCCCACCACCACCCTGGCCACCCTCGCGCAGCTCACTGCATTTCTTCATTCATGTGGCGAGTGATGTGATTTCCCTGCCATATGTCTCGTCTACTCACATGGGTTAAAGTTTTTACAGAAATGTTAGAGTGTTAGTTCATCTTTTGTGTTCATTGCTGTCATCCTTCTTTCATTGCTTAAAAGCAATTTCCATCTCATTATTGAGGTAAAAAGATATTGTAACATAACAGTAGCATTCCGCCGACCCGCAAGTAGCGCCGAAGTGAGCGCATGATTACATTGTTTAAAGTCAGTCGTTATCGAGGTTTTGTAGCGAACGGCTCGCGTCGCGTGATGTGAGACGCTATACTAACTGTGCGGGTGTAGCAAGAAGTAAGAAGAAGAATGAACTTGTTTAACCATTGCGACGTATGTTTTAAATTGATTTGAACAGTGGGTTGAGTTACCAGAACAGTGAAGTGTGGCATCGAAAATAATATAGTGTGGACTGATTTGGATTAAAAACTTTCCTTTTGTTTCTAAGAATCTTGCAATCGACGGATTACGAAGTTTCAATAGCCTTATCATCTAAATTCTGATAGTGGCCAACTGGTTCGATGTGTACTTTATTCAAATAAATGTGTGGAGAACCGATTTTCATTACTTAAGACTTGAAGATTTTTCTTAATTAGTTATCCTCACACTTTTATCGGACTGGTTTGGACCCTGTCTGGCGACCGGCGGCGACTACGAACTCATTTATCCAACTTCGGGTGCTGTATGTTAGTAATTAAAACTTTAGCAAGCACGAAGTTCGGTCTACAGTAAGTATCAGGTCAACCCCAAGAAAGGCAAGTAGTCTTACATGGCGACGAGTGACAGGACTGTGTGGTAGAAATCAGTACTAGGAGGAGAGACAATTTTTTCTCAAATCCTAGGAAAACACACAAAAGAAAGAAAAGGAAAACTAGTGATATCAAGACGACGACAATCAAAACAGTGAGTGTCGACAATACCCAAAGGTGCGGAAGAACTCCCACTCGACGAAGGCAGCGCGGATGGTCAAGGAGCAGCGGGGAAGACATTCTACATTGTTCGGCGCGGAGCTGGGCAGCCGAGACGACGAAGGCGGGAGAAAGAAGAATCGTCGTGCAGAGTCTCCGAAAGCTAAGAACGCGCTGTGCGCTGCTTGTTTGGCTATTTTTGAAGGCTTAAATCCTTTCCTAATTTTTTCTGATAATTTTCCTTTTTTTCTGTGAAATATCGAGGAAGAAAAATCGGACCAGATTTTTCTCTCCTAACTCGACAATACATTTTACTCTCCTTTGTCATCAGGGATGACAGAAGCAGTTATTTAAATTCCACCTGTAGTTATGCCTATAGTACAACCTTTTGTTTCCTTTTTCTTTAAATGGCATGCTTAGCTAGATAGCTTGCAGCAACTGGCGCTTCGTGTATAACGGCGTTGTTGTGGTCTGGTTGTCTGATTCGCGGGAAGCGAATTTACAATATTTTTTGATCCAGTTTTCTGTGTAAAATTTATAATCATGCGGGTACGGAAGGAGACGATAGTCTAAGTCTCGCTGAGGTGGTGGAAATCTTGAGAGCGGAAATGCGTTCACTAAAGTCAGATATGAATATGAATATTGAAATCCAAAATTCCAAGTTAGAAAACCTAAAGTCAGATATTAGTACGAATTCTGAGATTCAAAATTCCAAGTTGGAAAATTTAAATACGAATTCCGAGATCCTAAATTCCAAGTTTGGAAATTTAAATTTGGATCTCAAATCAAGTACCGAAATCCTCCATGATAAATTTGAACATTTAAATTCAGACCTTAAGTCAAGCACTGAAATCCTCCATGATAAATTTGAAAAGTTAGATTCAGATCTTAAATTAAGTACTCAAACCTTTGATTCCAAGCTCGATAATCTAAAAGCTGAGCTAAAGTCTGACGCGGAAATGTTACATTCTAAGTCTCTGAATGAACACAAATCCCAAATAGCAGAATTACGTAAGGATATGGAAGAGTATCGTGCTTTGTGTAATATGCGAGCGGAGGACTTAGCAACCCAATTTTCCGATTTAAAACAAGAGTTAAAGTGTGAAACTGGTAGTTTGCGCCAGGAAACCGACGCCTTGCAAGAACAGTATGCGCAGTTACAAGAAAAAAGCGATAGTCACTGCCACCGTATAAAGACGATCGAAGGACAGTTCCAAACATTGCAAGAAGGTACCCGACAGGGCTATGCGGAAGTGAAGTTTGGGATGAAAGAGATAACTGCGGAGGTGGAACAGCTGGATGAGAAGTTGGAGAAATTAAAAGTGTCAACTGCCGTATTTGTGGATGAGAGAATGAAGGTACATGCGCCGCTAATTATAAAGCAAGAAGTATTAAAACAAGTGCAGGGTGTAGTGAGAGAAGAATTCTGTAAATACAAAGAAACCGGAAAGGGCACCGTAATTCCTGTTCAATGCTACGACGAAAAGATTGATTGGGAAGAATTTTCGGACCGGAATGGCATTCATCCTGTAAAGTTTATTAAAAATTTCGAAAATTTTCCACCTTTTATGGCTGCTAGTGAGGAGAAGAAAATTAATATGATAATAAAACATTTAAGAGCAGGACCCCGACTGTGGGCAGAGCAATTAGAGGAGGAATTTTCATCTTTCGAGCAGTTCAAAGAAGATTTTTTGAATCTTTACTGGTCGGCAGAGCGGCAGATCGCCGTAAAATCAGAATTAATGTGCGGTGACCGTTATGACCCGAGAAGAGGATCGCAAACCGATTTTTTCATGCGGTGCTATGCATCTTGCCGATACTTAGACCAGCCTCATAGTGAAGAAGAGTATGTACGAATGATTGCGGCTAGGTTACCGGAACAGACACAGCTAATACTTACTAGCCACAAGATCCGCTCCATAAAGGATGCTGTAGATATGCTGGGAAGATTAGATGTACAAGAGCAAAGAATGTACAGAACAAGATACCAGGGGCAACATAACACTAATCATTTTCAAAATAACGGATTCAGACAGGAAAACCACCGAAGAGAAGGGAATAAAAATTTTCGGCAAGAACCGGAAAACTCAGGCCGGCAAGACGGAGTTCGAAAGGAAAACATAGAGGAAGGAAAATCTCATAGGCGGTTCCAGAATCATAACTACCGACCGCAAAATGAAGAACATAGGGTAGCAGCGGTTTCAGAAGACAATACCAGACATTTAAACTAGTGCCTGCCACTGAGAAGGCTTCGCCAGCGGCGGAGGCAGAAAAGAGGCCGAATACAGAGAAAATAGTATTAGTAAAAGAAGAAAAAATAGGCTTGAGGCGGAAAAAGGATCAACCAGAAATATGTCTATATGATACAGTATTTAATAACGAAGTTGAAGAAGAACCGATAAGATACGAGAAAATTTTATTAACCAGTACAAGTGAAGAATTGAAGGCGGATGAGGTAGAAGATGAAAATAAATTTGATCAGGAAATAGAAGTCGGAGAATCTGAGATCAGAGGAGAAGGCGAAGATGACATTTTTGAAGTTGAAAACGAAAGAATTCAAGAACACATTTGGAGAGAACAAAGAAAATTACGCGAGGGTGAGATGATGTTAATAGGAATTGATGGTTCGGAAAATATGGATACAGGCGAGGTAAGCCTGGACGGGATTAAAGTTGTGCGGAAGTCTTATGTATTTCATGACGGCGCAGCCGGCGAGCGCGACGGCAGCCAACACACGCGTAACAGTCCAGGCGTAAACAGTGTTGGTACCTGTGCCAAAAATAATTTGAAGCACGCGGCAGCCGCTGGCGCGGTATACGAACAATGCGAAACATTTCTGTCAACTAAAGCGAGCTATGGAAAGGAAAGATCAATACCAACAGACTACGGAACTTGTAAGGAAGATGTCGGGAAGCTGAAGCAGTCACAGATATATGAAGAAGAGAAAAGAATTGACAGAAAGTCAATAAAATGGAAGAGTAAAGATAAGTTGCGGCGGGACGAAGATTTACCATATAGTGACATGCGATTAACGGACATTACTCGTACTTGCTACTCAGATTTGAATAATGAAGAGTTGATTAAGACAGTTCAACAGCAGATGAAGAAGAAAGCTAAGAGGAGGAAGAAGCGGCATGATCAAAGAGGGAAGGCAATCGACTATAAGCCGGGTGATCTGGTACTGGCGCAGACTCATTATAAGTCCTCTAGCGTAAACAAAGAAATTAGGAAGTTTAAGTATTTGTATGAAGGCCCGTATCGGATTGCTAGCTGCCCTAGGAAGAATTCCTATTTATTAGTGTACCCTGTTGGTCAAAATATCAGGGGTACTTTCAATGTTACTTCCCTTAAACCCTACAAAATGTTACCAGAAGACTTATCTGACTAAAAGAAGGGGACACCCTTTTATCCTTATTTTTTTTCTAATTTTTATTTGGCGTAGGCCTATTACCTCATCGCTGCGGCGAACAAATCTTTAATTTTTTTTTTTTCCGGCTAAAGCCAATAAACTAAATCCACATTTCCACTCTCGTACCCTGCCTGAAAAAATGCCAAAGCAGCTGCAGCAACAACAGTAGGCTTTGTGTAGTGCAGTGTAGTGCGTGAAGTGCTTCGACAAAAGTCGTATAGAGGTTAATGACCTCTACCAGTGTCGCAACCGAGGACTCCACCCATAGAGCCTACGGTAGAAGCGGAAATATTTTTTTTTGTCATGGTGTATATATGTTCTTTCTTTTCAGTTTTATTTTTGTGAGAGTTGACAGTATATTTGAGAACTGTGACCACGAAAACTATGACAATTTCATGTGGTTCCTTCGTGTATTTTTTCTGTATATGTTTTCTTGATGTTGTTTGTGTGCCTGTTTTTTTTTTTAATTTAAATATGTTAAATGGCTTTGTGTATCTTATGTTAGTAGGTTGGCCACACTTGAGAGTCTGAAACTTGGTATTTGTAAATTTTCTTTTTATTGTAATGATAATTCTTCAGTTTCTTTTGAAAAAAAAAAAAAAACCTGAACAATTATCACAAATTGGTAGTTGGGGAATGTAACATAACAGTAGCATTCCGCCGACCCGCAAGTAGCGCCGAAGTGAGCGCATGATTACATTGTTTAAAGTCAGTCGTTATCGAGGTTTTGTAGCGAACGGCTCGCGTCGCGTGATGTGAGACGCTATACTAACTGTGCGGGTGTAGCAAGAAGTAAGAAGAAGAATGAACTTGTTTAACCATTGCGACGTATGTTTTAAATTGATTTGAACAGTGGGTTGAGTTACCAGAACAGTGAAGTGTGGCATCGAAAATAATATAGTGTGGACTGATTTGGATTAAAAACTTTCCTTTTGTTTCTAAGAATCTTGCAATCGACGGATTACGAAGTTTCAATAGCCTTATCATCTAAATTCTGATAGTGGCCAACTGGTTCGATGTGTACTTTATTCAAATAAATGTGTGGAGAACCGATTTTCATTACTTAAGACTTGAAGATTTTTCTTAATTAGTTATCCTCACACTTTTATCGGACTGGTTTGGACCCTGTCTGGCGACCGGCGGCGACTACGAACTCATTTATCCAACTTCGGGTGCTGTATGTTAGTAATTAAAACTTTAGCAAGCACGAAGTTCGGTCTACAGTAAGTATCAGGTCAACCCCAAGAAAGGCAAGTAGTCTTACAATATGTTTATTAGTTACAGAAGTAGAATGGTACAATGTGACACGTTTACATATTTGAAAACAAAAGGTAGGGAAAATAAACCCTTAGCATACCAAAGTAGAAGGCAGAGGACCTGCAATGATACAAAAGGAACACACTTCACAAAATTGTGGCAGATTGCTTAAACATGCAGGATTATATACAGTTTATGTTGAAAGGTGTCCACGTGTTTCATGTAGAGTTTTGTATAGTGGAATGGGAATTGTATACATACATTTTGTTCAGTAACTATACTACTCGTTGTGGAAGTAAGATAAATAGATGACCCATGCGAAAATTTCGCAAATACAATGAGTAGTAAGGTTGGGGTTTGTAATAGGATGCAAGAAGAATCACATCATTTGTTTCAATTCTTTATTTATTTAGTGTAATAGGTATGTAACAAAAGTTGACACCAGTGAAGCATTTTATTTATAACTCTGTGACATGTGCTACTACTATCTAGCAGTTTGGCTCTGAACTGTCTCATACGCGCGACATTCACAGTTATTACTTTTGCCTTTTAAAGGTCAAATTCATTCATAATTTATAATGTAGCCTGACTGGAGACCTTAATCTTTTAAATGATTCCTCATTTATTGATTTAGGTTAGATTTCAATCAAGATAAATGGCTTGTAACAAAAAAAACACGGTATGGAAATAATGGTACCTTTGGCCTTGAGGATCAAATTCCAAAAAATTCCTTTCTTAAAATATGATGTGACCACAGTGGAGACCATAATCTTTAAAATGATACCTGATTTTTCTGTATCAGTTAGATCCCAAAGCAGGTAAATGGCTCGTGGCACAAAAATGCGTTGTAGAAATATTGATACTTTTGCCCTTTAAGGGTTGAATTCTGAAAAATTCCTTTCTGAAAATATGATTTGACCAAAGTGAAGACCTTATTCTCTAAAATAATACCTCATTTTGTCAGGTAATGTAAATTTTGTTATTCTTGAACCAAATTTGTTTAGAGAGCATCAAGTTCAATCCACAACATTACAGATAAAGTTTAAAGTCATTTGCTCAAGGAATTTGAGAGATATATTAAGGTAAAGGGTCATCTAAAGTCATAATGTAATGTAAACATAACTGGTATATGGGGTTCAGACTATTTCGTAAAAGAAAACATTGAATTTATTTTCAGAGCTACTTCAGACCCTAACTAGCAAAACGAGATTGGTACCTCTGTAAGTAGGAATTTCTCCCGAAGAGTTATAATATTTTGAAAGTTCAAGATGTCGAGTATGGCACATTAAGCACATTTAAAATTCCTAGAGCGTAGTTTTCTAGATAGGAAAATGATTTATAGCTCAAAAGAAGCGTGATTTTTCATATAAAGTTTTGAGAGGTATAGCTAACATTTAAGGATGATTGAGTACACCATGAAGTTAAGCTTTTGAAGAAGACACTATGTCTAAATGAAAGGAGAATTTTTTCTGAGCATGACACATCAATTGATTTTTGAATATATGCATTAGTTTGGCTGATATTTGAAAAATAAATAATTAAGATTCATCCGGAGATAGCGGCTTCGGGCAAAAGTTTTGAAAGTGTTCAGATTCTGAAAGGAAGGTGGTGAATTTGTAAAATAATGAAAAAAACTATGAAAGAACTGTTATTACAGTTAGATATCGATGATAGAAAATCGTATATCTAATAATTTAAAGCATATTTTGGAACTTAAGTTCAATAGGTCAAAAGATATTAATTTTTGAAATTACACATCATATAACACTTTCCTATTTCATACTTTTGATAACAAACTTAACTGGGCAGGACACATAGGACAGGTGGTAGGAAAAGGTTTCAAAGTTCTGCACTTGTTGGAGAGAGTGATGAAGGGATGTACGAGAGAAGTCAAGGAATTGGGTTACAAAACTTTGGTCAGACCATTGCTCGAATATGGTAGTGTTGTATGGGACCCTCATTTTACATATCAAATACAGGAGTTGGAGAGGGTGCAAAAAAGGGCTGCTAGATTTGTTTCTGGAAATTATCGCAGAATGCAATCAGTGAAGGATATGATAAAGGTGCTGGAATGGGATTCATTGCAAGACAGGAGGAGAATGAGGAGGGTCATGGGAGTGTACAGGGCATATACTGGCAATGAGACATGGAAAGATATTGCAATAGGTATGAAAAGTAGTGCATGGAAGGGAAAAGATTACCATGACCACAAGCTGGCACTTGATTTCAGGCACAAGGGTGTAGGAAGATTCTCTTTTTTAGGTAAGGGTGTCAGGGATTGGAATGAGTTACCAAGAGAAATGATGAACTATTATAGCTACAGGAATTTGTGACTAGGATTCATTTCAACAATTAGTGTTAAAATTTCAAGTCATTTGGAACTAATCATGTACCCAAAAATTTTGGGTGATTTCGTGTTAATCGAGAATTTTCCTGGTTCACAGGCTGCTGCTATAAATAGGGGGCATTGAGGACACCACGTTGTTCTGAGCCGTGCTTGGGCGCGAAGATTTAGGCAGGAGGCAACAAACGATACCATGACATAGTGTTCCCGGCAGCCATCTTAAAAATTTCTGCTTGCATGTGTAATAGTTGCAAGATCCACATGTAACTGTAAGTAGTTAGGGGTTCATGTGGGTTGGCCTGGCTCAATCATTTATCAGTTCTTGCAATCACTTAGATTGGTTAAGATTTCTGATGCCTAAAGATTGTTCAACAAATTGTATAAATTTTCAAAAGAATATAGTGATCATTTTATTTTTCAATAGCAACAGTAACTTTAATTTCTACATACCTTTCATGTTTGAGGTTATCCAATCTGGTGGTGACTGATTTTAAAAATAACAATCTAATTATTCAAAGGCAACACATCACGGTTAGAGTTCAGCCGAAGCTATTAAGAGTAAATCCCAACTAACACTTCGTGTCTGACAATTTCTCGATTTCAGTTATATGTCATGGAAGATAAATAGCTCGTGACAAAAAAAAAAAAAAAAAAAAAAGAAGATAATTTTGTTAATTATGATCTTACAGATAATTTTAACCTTTATGGGTCGAATTCTAAAAAATTCCCCCCCCCCCCAAACCAAAATCCTGGATCCGCCACTGTTGGTTAGATATGAAGGGAGATAAATGGCTTATGACACAAAAACGCTTTGCAGAAATATTGATACCTTTAAGGGGTGAATTTGAAAAAAATTACTTTCTTAAAATGTGATCAATGATCAAAGCAGATACCTTAATCCTGAAAATGATGGCTCATTTGTTGATTTTAGTTTGGTATGAAGGGAGATAATAGCTTGTGACAAAAAAAAAACTTCTTATAGAAATAATATATATGATTCACTTACAGTTATACTGTCATTCATAATCATGTTTAGAAATTGTTGATGTGATGAAAAACCCAATTTAAGTTCACAAGTGTGACGATCGATTGGCCAGGCAGAAACATCTAGGAAGCACCATGATTCCAGGTGAGCAGGTGACAACCATGTTACCAAACCATCGTATTTAACAAAAACAGGAGTCTCTCCAAGTTGATCTGTACCAAGGCCAGCAGCGCTGTCAAAAGAAACAAAACTTGAAACAAAGTTTACTGTTCTTTTATCATTTATTTTAGCTTACATCTTTGTAGAAATGATAAAAAGAATACTATCAAACAAGGATGTAGAGAAGAACTGCCACTTACACATGGCATGTGTGAGCATTGTAAACATGTAATATAGAGTGAACGTTCTGGATGTTTTTGCCCATAGTCATGCTTTGAGATAAATGAATCTGTTCTCCGAACTAACCATGTCTCCAATTGAAACTGGAATGGTATACAGGGCTGGAAACTGAGTGAAAGTGCCATGGAAAGACAACCAAGTAAATGCTACAAATTATGCAACATCATCTCGTGTAGATGAAAGAGCCCACGGTAGATTTTGGACATGTGGAAGTTGGTTATGTTGTAGTTGTTGTTTAAAGTGAATCCGTTATTTAACCCTTTCCTACCGGCTATTGGAAAAAAAGGGAAATTTATAATTTCAATTATATATTTGTATAAAGGTACTTGAAATTAAACACACATATTTTTTTCAAATTTTTTTTGGAACTCTAAGTGCTAATTACTAAGCCGGTACTTATAAGTACCGTCAGGGACTTTGTGTATCACAGGATGTACAGAAACAGCAATTGAAATCAATTATGTTCATATTGGTATGAAATGTTTGCCTCATGATATTAAAAAAAAAAAAAAATTATTTTTGCTCATTCAGACACAAAAGACATTGTAGTGCTACATTTGGAATGATGTTTTGACTGTATTTTCTTCATTCTACATACTTCACATCTTCATCTGATTTTTACAATTTAGGGACAGTGTATACCTCTGTTTCCCAATCTTACATCTCTCATTGTGGAATAGTATGACTTGTGTTGTTTGAATGGATGAGGGCTTGGTGAAATAAATATAGATGACCTTTTCTTCTTACCGATATCCTTCATAGTCATCATACCTTGTGCAAAGGATCTTCTAAAAAAAAAATCACAGACTTTTTTTCAAATTTCGGACCATTTATGTTATAGGCAGTAACAAATACAACATCCAGTATTCCCAAAAACAATCTTTACCATGATTTCAGTAATCTTCTGTCAGCATTGCACAAAGTCATCAGCTGATCAGCAGTATCAACCCCACACATGAAGGTATTGTAGTCCTTGACGACTCCTGAGCATGAAATTGTCGACTTCAATCCATCTTTTTCTTTGCATATAACTAGTGGCGTAACAACAGGGTGGCAGGATGGGCAAAAATGCTATGGACCTACTGCCGGAGGTGGCCCCCGATGACCGGCCAGAGAGGTCCTCTGGTCCAAGATCCACCAGGTCACCAATCCATCCAGAGAGAGGGCCCATCTGTTGAAGTTGCCATTGACCCCAACCAGTGTAGTGGAGTTTCACCGCTGCCATGAAAATTTGATACTAAATGTATGACCTTTTTATCCTTCCATTTCCAGTAGCAAATACCTAGGTTTGTAAATTCATTGTCACAATCTCCTCTTTTTAGTTTTCCATCAGCAGATTGTTAGAAAGTCCCTTGCAGTAGGATCTGATTCTCCCACAAACAAAAGTTGTTTCAGTTTTTTAATAATGAACCTGATGAAAAATAATGATAATACTAGATAACATCGTCATTGCTCCATTTTTTCAGTCAATTCTAAGACCACTCTATGGCCAAATGAGTAATCTGAGAACATTCCAGTCATTTGCCTTGATAAATTATAAACTTCTAAGAGAAGAGCTTCAATCAGAGCATATTTCATAAAAATATCCATTTGAAAATATCAAAAACAATGATAAAACCAATTGTATACTTGCTAAATCTATTGACCAATAATCTGTATAAAACTACCCAGAACTCCCTGACGGTACTTATAAGTCCACGTTGGTTTTTCTAGATTATTTAGTAAAGAAACTAGAAAAACATATTTTATAGGTAAAAAATATATGGTTAAATGTTCAAACTAAAAAAGTAATAACAGAAATTGACACTTACCAAATAAATTATAATCTAAAAATTCATTGTAATGTAGCACTTGTTACTTTGGTCACTATGCTGTCAAGCCCCAACTTAGAAAATTAATTTCTCGGCAATTTCATGCAGAATTTAAAAATAAATGTTGTCATTGTCTGACTTAATCATACAACAATACATCAACAGGCTTAACAATGCAGTGAACACTGGTATTGTCGAATTATGTGGTGGTAAATACAGTGGTACTTATAAGTACCGTCAGGGAGGAAAGGGTTAAGCTGACAAGGGACAACATGACTAAGGATCACAGGATATCATGGATCTTCTGTCAGATTGTATTGCTGGACTTAGGTCTGAGAATATGGAGGACTGCGATCGGTGTTAGGTAACCTGGGACAGTGTTGATACGTACATTACTGTTTGTGAAAATTGCAACATTAAGAAGGAGATGTGTGATTACAATGAAATTACTTCCACAGGTTTGAGACATGCCAATACACAAATGATTAGAAATGTAGAACTGTACATGCACTTCAGTATGGTATGAAGGCACCACATACTGCAATAAGAGCCTCTAAAATATTGTGGCATGGAATACTGTGGAACACACTGCAATGCGGTTTGTAGGTATGTCCACAAAGCATTAACAAAGGTGACGACTGACTATATCCCAAACATGTCCGAAGAGTGATATGCCATGGAAATAAACAGGCCAGAGGAGCAGTGATACCAGTCATTCTTCAAAGAAGGACTGCATATTTCTCGCCGAATGTGGCCGTACATTGTCCTGCTTAAATATGGCATATGGAGTTGCTTGCAGAAGGGGCAGTGCCTTGGATTCTAAATCTTCCTGATGAGGCAGTTGCTGTTAAGATTGCCCTTACTATATAGGAGCCAAGGTCACATGTTACTGCCAGTGGCACCCAGAACTGTCATGCTGCTATGCCTCTCAACGGTCCAGTCTGTCCGATTGCATTCATCACAGTAGCTAACATGTACATGACCATTACTGTAGGACAAGTTGAAGTGAGACTTGATTACGTTCACCAAGGTAGCTAACACATACACGGTCATCGCTATCGGACAAGTTGAAGTGGGACTTGTCCAAAAACACTACATATTGCCATTCAGCACACTAGTGAGGGTGTTCACATGGCCATTGCAGACTAAGGAATTGAGGGTCTCTGGTCAATGGAAGCTGTCACAATGCACGTACCACCAGTCCAGCCCTTAGATGGTGTCGACAATCACTGCAGACATGTCCACAACTGTTGCAGTGCTTCAGTTTTCAGACAACACTGTGGACGAAGCTGTTCTTTTTGTTATGGCCATGCTGACAGAATGACTGTCATCCCGTGCTGTGGTCACATTGTGTGATCCAGTACCATCTCATCGCTGTGTATGACTCTTCTATCAGTTGGTTCTACACATGCACCACTGTTGTAGCAGAATGCCCTGTACAAGCCACAATTCACAGTACGACATATCGGTTTCCCATTGACCACTCATTCTGCCACATTCGAACTCGTTTACATGCTGATATTGTGCCCTTTGACTTCGTCAAGGCATACCAGAACCTTCTTGTATGTCCCCATTTTATTTTATTGCTTTGCACCGATCAAGCAAGTTGTCTGGTCACACAAAAGGAGGCACTCTATGTTTATGTGAATGTCTCTCTCTGCAATCTTAATCACTTATTCTAGTTCCACTATTGTACACATCATTCAATTTTGGAGTAATTCAAACCATTCCTTCTGGGTACTGCAGTTTTCACCAACAGTGGTGTAGTTTCTATATATATATATATATATATATATATATATATATATATATATATTTCTTCCCCCATTGACATTATCTTTTGAAGTCTTTCCACTTCTTCTCCACTACTGTTACTCATTCATCCACTGGCTAAATGTTTTTGTGAAATATTTCTTCAGTTCTGGAAACCACTACTTCTCATAATTGTACTGATATCTGCCTTTGTTTCTGGTTGTTGGTTTAACATCCATCACAATTATTGTTTTCATCAATATGTTTTACGAAGATATCCAGCACATCCTCCCCTTCCCTCCTGCCCTACCATCCTTATTCTTTGCCCTACCACTTGTATAAGCTTCTTTTATTCGCTAAGATATTTGCAAGTCTCCATTCCCTTGTATAATTAATTATGTCATTACTAGAACATAAAATTAGAGAAATAAGGTGCCGGACTGATTCTTATATGAATTCTTTTTTCCCTCGTACCATTAGGGATTGGAATGCACAGCAAAGAGATTAGCTTTGGTGCTGAGCACCCTCTGCCACCCACAATTTTGTGAATTGCAGAGTATCTATGTAGATGTAGATGTACTAGAACATGGGTAGTATATAGAAGTCCCTATCAATTATAACAACCCTTCTTGCTATTTTAAACTCTGAATATGCATTTAATTTCTTGCTGAGGTCCTAATGTTATGTCATCTATACTTCCACTGTGGTGGGCAAGCTAGATCAGTATCTTTTCCTAATTCCACAGCTGGGCACAAAACAGTTAATCCGTTAATCGTTAATTAACGAAGTTAAAAAAATTGCAAAAATTTAACTTTTAAGTTAACCTAAAAAATCTTTAACGGTCTTCTTAACTTCCGTTAAATTGGACTTCCGTTAACTTTAGTCTGTTACATAGGTTGTTGACGTCTTTTCGTTTGTTTGAACTGTGCGCCACGCCACCACTCGTATGCAGGGCTGCCAGATTTTATAATTGGATACAAAACTTGTATAATTTGGTTACCTCTTGTATCCTGTTTGTATAACAGATTGCCTTGCATAATTGGATACAAAATTGAGCACTTAAAAGTAAAGTACATTCCAGCACCTTTTTGAAAGTGTTTGCCCTTTGTTTCATTGAGTTGGCAACCCTTCCTGCATATCTATTTCCTTTTTGTTATTCAAAATTTATCAATGTATACATTGTTTACTTTTCGTGGACTTTTTTTGCTCCCAGCACTTTCACTCACGTATGTAATCAATGGATGACCCCTTTGTATAATCGGGTTTCATTCTGTATAATTTCAAAGAGACAGCGGTATAATATAAGTTGGCTGTACTGGCAGCGCTGCTCGTGTGTTCGGTGTAGTAGTGGGCACTGCCTGCTAAAATCTTGGCGGCGGCGCGCCGAGCATTTTCAGCCGGCGGCGGCATAACGCCGGCGGCGTGACTATTTTATATTGTGAATTCTGCAAACGTAAATAAACTAAAAAGCGTCATAACCTATCATTATGTTATGAAAGAAAATGTGCCATGACAACATGGAAATATGTTAAGGTAACAGAACAAGATTTTACATGATTTATAACAAGGATATTAAGAAAATGGCAATGACACGCAATAGTTATACCCTTTGCTATACTTCAGAGGGACTGTCCATAAACCACGTAGCTCGGTCGTGAAGGAGGGGGGGGGAAGGGGGTTGACTGGAAAGCTACATTTGGCTACGTGGGAGGGGTTCCGAACCAGGCCACGTTGTTTTTCATTCGTATTATTGTCACAGTTAAAATGAGGTACATAACACTCAAGAGAATGTAAATATATCATCAATAGTGTTGCAGATCAGCAAAAAACTCAACTTTCAGTAAACAGTGTGAAAAAATTCAAAGAAATAATACATAAGTTACGAAAAAGGTGATGTGCAATTTTAATTCGAAACATTTGTCTTTTTTTTTTTAAAAAAGTAGAAGCTAGTTTAGCAGTTTCGGCCGTGTAATGTAAAAGGATGTCGCTGACTAACTTCCGTTCTATTTGTTCACGTAAAAACATGCAGGCCATGATTTAGTGAAACCAGGCTGGTCGTCTAAAGGGGCCTTTAGGTCACAGGTAGGGCCGTGGCAGAAAGGTAACTGTAACAGGCATTGGTCGTAGATTTAGGTTGGCCGTAAATTTCACTGGTCGCAGTTTTCACATATTCAGGTGTCCCAGTCCAACTTGTTTTCTATAATATTGTTGCTTTTCACTCTGCATTCATGTTTTTTTTTTTAATATATATAAAGTCACGAGTACCTTAATTGTCTCTCGTAAGACAATTTGCAAGTGTTATGTTGATCACAGTCTCAACAAAGATAAAAACATACAGGAATACCACTTCGTTGTTGTGGCGATAGCATAACCACAATTTGTTAATTTTTATAAATAAATCCACACTTGCATCATGGTACATAACACCTTGAGATAGAGAGCAGTTATACCTCCCGTACTATAATACTAATCCATCAGTACAACTTTTGACTAGTTAACTTTTAACGGATAACTTTAACTTGCGTTAAATTTATAAACATTAAACGCTTTAACAATTATCGAAGTTAACTTTTTAAGTAGCGGAATAATGATTAACGAAGTTAACGTTTGGATTAACTGTGCCCACCTGTGCCTAATTCTAATAATTCATGATCATTATCCATAAGTACCAGCAGACTAGTAGTTTTGCTAACCAGTGTGCATACTCCTCCTCCCACTTCCTCTCTATGTGTTCACTCAGTATCCATTGGGAAATCCTCACTCTGTTCAAAATACTCCTACAGTTTACTAGTAACAATCTGACAACTAGTGTTGGCATATTGTCATTATCCTGTGCCTTCCTTATTGCAACCCTCCTTTTATTGTTTTATCAACTTGACTTCTATAGTATTTGGAGTTTTTTATAAAATTCAGAATAAAATTTACATACTTCAGCAAGGAAATATCTGGCTGCCAGATTTGATGATGGGGTAGGTATAATGTTGATATATTGCCATATGATTCTGGATTCCAAACAATTTTTTCATCCTTCCATTTCTGAAACAAATAAGTTTTATTGGAGGAAAACAGTTAAAGTGAAGTAATAAATGCTTCTGACAATTCACTAAAAAAATTTCGTGTTTGATTTCATCTTGGAAGATTTAGCCAAAACATTTATAAAATAATCATCATGCATTAAACATGAGAAAATCAGTTAGTAACTGCTGTATGAATGAATAATTTCAATGCAGTATCATCTAAATAATCATGCATAGAAAGTCAAAAGTATTTGAAACTTACCAATTTTACCATAGTATTCATGGACAACGTTGACTTCTTCTGATCCTGAATATAAAATTGGACAAGTATATTCTGCATTAATTATTTACAAATAAAAATGTTAAAATATCTCGTATATGGTTATATGTAATTTTTATAAAGAAAGTCAATGATTTTGACAACATATATGTTAGTTATATCATTGGAGATATTAGAACTTTCATTTAATACTGTTGATTTCACTATCAATTTTACAGTCGGACATCAAATCAGTATTTAATTTTATCAAGCGAAGACTACTCACCACTTTCACACTTATAATTTTAATTCAAGGTATACATCTGTTATCTGATCTTCTGATAGAACTGGTCGAGAATATGGATCATATGATGTTAGCAAATCCTTGTGCAGCATCTCTGTTGGAGTTATTTCATTTTTATTTTCTTGGTATTCTGGAAGGTGAACATCAAAAGGAACTCAGGTCCAACAGATCTCAAAAAGAAGATAGCTGTGAAGTACATCTTTGACACTTTATCTTTTCAACATAATGAAGCTGAGTACACCTCACACAATTGAAGTCAAAATAAGAATTGTCATTTATACTCCATCCATGATACTATGTTCTGAACAGCTGACTCTACTAATTTATTTACTGCTGCCTGTGCAAATAACATGTGAAACTTATAAGGTATACAATTTTTTGATATGGTAAAAATTCGCAATGCTGTTATGTGTATTGTGTTGTAGTTTGAATGACAGAAATGGAATATGTTAAAGAGGCTTTTACTAATTTTTGTATAAAGAATTAATTACTTTTGAAAAGACATATTTTTTTAAAAATATTAATAGTATAACTTATAAAATCAGGCCTAATTGATGATAAACCTTGGAAATTCCTTGT